>CM063113.1:44779441-45191313 GCA_031841125.1 Acanthococcus lagerstroemiae | reverse complement strand
GTATTCTTCGATCTTTTTGGCTCGTTCTTTTTCTCCGGATATCGGCGAGTTCGGTCATCGAGCCGCAGCCGCATTTCTAAACGGGCCGTTTTCCCCAGCGAATCCTCAGATCCTGCGACCCGAAAAGACGCCCTGCATCCCCAATAAATTCTCCGATGCCACCTTCATTCGAGACACTCGATCGGCGACTCTCTCGCTGACAGTCGATCCGCGCTTCGCTCGCAACGCTGACTAAATTCTCGCCTACTTCTCCAGCCTACAACTTCTGCTCCGTGGCCTCTCGCTACACCCCTAAGAACCTTACTGCTTCCACTAGCCTACTTCCGCTGCTTTTCCTACTGTCGCGCCGTGCGCTTCTCTCGCCTACGCTATACATAGACCACGTAGACTCAGTATCATAAAGGCGGTGTCAACTGTCTGCTGTCACGGAGTTAGGGTTGCGTTTTTAATTTTTTAACTTGAAATTATGCTACCAAGTTTCTAAACTATTGGGGCCGTAATAAAAAAATGTTCATGATTAGTGGAGGGGGTCATGACCCCCTGACCCCCTTGGATCCACGCCTGCACCTCCCCGTCAGCTTTTCCTTCCTGATTCCTTTACGCTTAGCCAGGATTGCGAAAGTGAATTTAGTTAGACCGTCCGGTCATCGAATCCAACTCGTCCGTACGCTGAGAACTTCATAAACTTCCTTATCGTGGTGCCGCCGTGTTTTCGTTTTTTCGCGGGTAAACACTGTATTTTATAAATGGAATTTAAACTCAAAGTAGCTGACATCTGGCGGTAGTGTTCAGAATCTTTCTACTTGGGTGATCAAATAATTCGCTCCCATAAGAAATGTGCAGACGATGATTCGATATTTTGAATTTTGAAAAATTTAGAGTTATTTGAGGGCAAATGCCTATTGAAATCATTGTTCTGTAACATTGACTATGAACTGAAACAGCTATTGAGACAAACTAACAGATGGAACCTGTATAAGACTAGACCGATCTTTGCTCCCCGTGTTAAAGGATGGGAAATATCGATTTTGATCACCCAGTCTTTTTTCCCCCGCTAACACCCGCACAGGTGATTTTGCAGCGCACTCTAGTACAGGTTTATATCCCAATTCCGTGTATATATTATCATTTATCAAGTTTTTTTTTGTTTTGTTCTCACCGCGTTCATGGTTTCGTTTACAATACTCTTTAATCGCATATTGTTTCAGTTAAACTTTAATCATTTCTCGTAAATCGTATGTTTTTTGTGCCGCGCACTTGACAGCCCCCGTTTCAACCGTTCTCGAACTCTTTAAAAAATGTCAACTCGCCACGAGGCACGGTCCTCGGCCAACCACAAGGCATTCCGGTCACTCCGGAACCGCCGGGTCCCGCTACCTACCGGCCGAACTGCCTACTCCGCGGACCAGCTGGGCCGGATAGCCCGAGTTTCGCGACAATCTTTACCCCCCTCCCCTCCCAATTTAGATTTCTGAAAAATTTCTATCAAAACCGCGATAAATAAGGTTCGGAGAAAGCGGGTCCCCCTGTTTTGCGTTTTGGCTAAGCACCAGTTTGTAAACCGACCCTTATTCCCCTTTCCCCCAAATGCGGGCCTAAACGGCGGTTTTGGCATGGCGCCAGTCTGTAAATTGACCCTTACTCCCTTTCAAACTCTCATACCAAATGTCATGCTTTTGATAAAATGAGCTATTTTATAAAGTTTGCATCAATTCCTCGTACTACTAGAGTAATTTTCAAGAATTTTCTGATGCAATCAGACTTTATTGGGTTACAATCTACTATTCATTGGAGAAGTTTTGTTTTCTAAAAAGCGAAGCTCTCACTAGATTCTTGAAGCTTCTATAACACTCATCAGTATGCTCCTCTGACCAAATATACAGCTTTACATTCCTTGTCCTACGTTTTCACTGCAAGGACTAGATGGTCCATTTTATGTTTCCATTCGCCTTCAGCATCCGTAGGACGAGCCAAAGAACCGATACTCTCGAACTCAAAATCGTACTGGTCGATTTGCCTACAAAACTGTAGAGCTGTTGAATATATTCTGCGGCTAGTGAATACCGAACCGATGAAACCGATCAAGCCGAACGGAGACCAATTTTTCGATTTTCCAATCGGAGATCGATTTTCCGCGTTAATCGTTTTTTTCTGTGTCCCGTCTTCGTCACGGTCTCTTCTCCGCTTGTTCGACGCGCCGCGCTGCGTCGCAATTCGGCGGCGGCCGGCGCAACCAATAAGTAAACAAACAAATCGCAGTTATATCTGTACTCAGTACACACTATGATTCGACGTGCTGGCACGCTTTAATTTAAGACAAATAACCCGACGACGCCCACGAAGAATACCCGACGAATACGCAATGTCAATATAGCCGAGTACGCGGACGTGGTCTCTCATTCAACAGAACACGTTTTTCCTCTCCATTGTTAGGCATCGGCTTATGAGCAAGTATAGTATCAAGTGCGTACCCGCCGACAGCTGTCCAACAGTTATAATGCCCTTTATTGCAGAAGGTTCGGTGATACAGAGCAGTTCAAACATGTGGATCAAGTTCGTTGCACGATGGTATGAAGGACAATAACTAAGATGATACATGGTATACGTCCAAATTGAAGCCCACTTTCCCTTTCCGCTGGAACGAAGAAATGAAAGGAATTTGGAAGCGTTGGTTCGAAGGGTAGTTTCTTGGCACACACCTTTTCCAACTCAAAACGTTCTTTTTCTTCCGCAAGAAACCAAAAGGCCCCAGCCGGCGGCCAGTCTCAAACTCCCTCCGGTGGCTCCGTGTATTTGCAAAATACATATATGTAATAAAAGAAGAGGCGTCCCCTCTCTACTGCCTTATATACCTTCAAGTTGGTTTAGCACAGGCAGGGAAGGAAACTCACATTTTTAGATTACATAAATGAATGCAAATAGCTTATTTACTGCTATAACCTTCAAACTAAACTAGTTTGTCTGTCCTCAGTCAGTCAGTGTCTGCATCTCTTTAGTTGTCGCCTTCGATTCCGCAACATTTCCCTAGCAGCTTCCACCTTTCTTTCCATCCTACAATTTGGCATACACATTACACACCCAAGGCGGGAGGTTCGTTCCAAGCAGTGGGAGTCGCCATGGTTACACAGTTACCACAAGACTTCTGCCTTCAGTTCCTTGTCGCTTCCTCAATTCGTTGAAGCAAATGAGTTGATATCAGGTTCTCCAGATTCTGTTACCAGCGATCCTCCTCAGGATGGGAGAGTCACTCGCAGGCGCCAAGGTGCCAGTGGGATTTCCTTTTCTCCTTCAACCATACTTACTCGCTCCTGTCAGTATCTGTTGTCTGCTCCTGCAGCTTCAATGGGGAAGACTTTAAACTTGCTTCATTGTGCACCAGAAACGAGCAGTCCCGTGACGGTTAAAACGGGTGCGAATCGGCTATATAAATGACTTGAAATGACACTATGGGCTGGTTCAACTTTCAAGGCTTAGGCTGGTGTAGTTCAAACTTTTGGGTCGTTCCCCAGTGCACCCCTGCTACATAAGGAGAATATTCTTCACGCTCATTACATTCGATTTGATAAGTTTACCTTCTAAAATGCGCTGTTTTTCTAGTTCCTGGTGCTCAGTTCTGACTGAAGGGAAAAAGAGCTTCAAGTTGGAAACTTGGCACATTAGTTGCTGGGGATATCTATCGGAACAACCGTCGTTTCTGCTCGTTGTGAACTCCAACTATGAGTCTGAAGAATTGAACAAGGCCTCTGTTTTATGTCTGTTGGTTTGCAAGAATCTGAAACTTGAAATCTTTTGAACGACAGGATTTTCATAACTCACACCGAAAATAAGTGATATACCAGCATTTCATTTACTAATAAGGACTTCTATCTCTCCTCACTTGCTTTGAAAATTGTTTTCAATTAACGAAATTAAAGAAAAACTGAAAGGTACCCGCTGTATTATGCTCGAAGTTGTTCTTTGTTAATAATTTTGAATGTGCAGTGGCGAATCTGAGGCAGAAGGCCCGGACAATAATCGTCCTAGAGGTAGGGATGTACTGAAGTGGAAGCCCCTCCTCCACAAAAAAAAGTTCCAGAACTGGAAAATTTATCAAAAATGACCCTCAGTAGACAAAATCAGATCGGTAATTGACACAACCAAATTTCAAAACTGTCAACTTTTCTTGTTCATTTTGAAAATTTCCATCAGTTAGTGCAGTCGAGGTTTCAGTTAGCAAAATTTAAATTTTCCTGTTTTCAGATGGAGACGTTTCTTGACTCTATTTTACTACTGAAAGATTCTATATTCAATCCACTATCCATCCGATCAGTTGGGCGGAAAATGGAAGGGAGACCTATTCTTGAAATACTTTGTTCAAACAGGCAATTTTTTCGGGAGAGGAAGCAAACTGAATTTTATCAATCGTAGAAGTTTCGGGTTGATAACCAAAACTGAGCAGAGTCTACACATTTTGCAGTGCGTGAAATTTTTAAAAAGACAACTCTTCCTACTATCCACCATATCCTTCGGCACATTCACGTATCTTGTATCTTGTTATCCCATACTTATAAGAATATAATAGCCTGGAGACCCTGATTTTGCCCTTCGACGTAGAACTGGGAGATGGACTAGGGGGCAACTTGCCCGCTTAAAAATGCTGGGAAAATACACTGCTTAGAAAAGAAAGTTGCTTAGAAATATGTTCGGGCTTCGAGCTGCTTGGGCCCAAGTTTGAACCAGAAGTTACAGAAAACGAAAAGAAAACAAACAGTAGAGCGCGAAAGATTGTATGTGTATTTGTATTTTGAATGCAGAATCGCAACGACGACGAATCGAACGGATCGAGACATTGACTAATGATCGACTATAGGTGATGGGACTCACTTTTTTTCGATCGAGGTCGATGCATTTCGATGTTCGGCCTAGCCTGAGTAATAAAAGAGAAAGAAAGAAGACAGGAAGAAAGGAATGAGCGAGAGAGAAAAAGAGAAATCATGCTGTTTTGAAAGGAGAATAGGCTGAGGGATTATAACAATAGTGGTTGTAAAAAAGTGCAATTCGAAGAAATCCGGACTTGCTAAGTCAAGTCGAACAGAATGCAGTGACGATGTGTGGATTGTTTTAAAATACGTGAATATATGTACCTAATATGATACAGATAGGTATATACAGTAGGCGGTGAGGGGTCACCGAGAATTCTTTACAACATTTCTCAAACTCATAGGCTGATTGTGATTCGGAGACATGAAGACAGGTCAACGTGAAGGCCTATTCTAACTAATACTAGATACGTACTAAGAACATACCGAAAAGAAAGGTTCCCTTCGGTAGCTTCGAAGTGGTCAGATCGTGGGCCTAATGAGTCTCCGAAGGGAACCCAGTGACCTTGAAAATTCACACATTTGTTATCATAAACTAAGAGGAGACCTCTAGGCCATATGACGTGCTCACCAAAGGCCGCGGCGTGCACTTAGAAATGCTGGGAAAATACATTGTGTTTCTTTAGAAGAAGAAAAAAAGGTTGCTTAGAAATATGTATGGACAGAATTCGTTACATCATTTCTCAAATTCATAGGCTGTTGGTGATTCAAAAACAGGTCAAGGTGAAAACCTTTTCTGACTCACGCTGTGGCCAAATACATAAGAAGATAATTATACTCTAAGGACATTATACCAAAAAAAAGCAAGAACAGATAGGTGTGAAAATTATCAAACAGTTAGTCTTCTTTCACATGCGTCAAAAATATCAACTAATATATTTTATGGGGTAAAGTGCCCAGTTCTTGACAGTCAGTGACCCAGTAATTAACACTGTAACAATAAATTGTAACGTGTCAATTACTGGGTCACTGTCAATAATTGGACATTTTACCCTATGAGAATTGAGAATAGAATAGATGCAGAACTAGAGATGATCAGTTTGGATTTAGAAAAAGTCGAGGTTCTAGGGAAGCAATGTTATCTTTGAGATTAATTGTCGATGGAAGATTCAAAAAGGGGCAAGATACATATATGGCATTCGTTGATATTGAAAAAGCTTTTGATAATGTTAAATGGGATAAAATGTTTGATATTCTAAAAAAGATAAGAATAAAATTTAAAAAAAGACAAGTTATTGTAAACTTGGGCAGAAAGCCAGTAAGGCAGGGGTGCTCCTTATCTCCAGTATTATTTAATTCGTACACAGAGTGGGCCATAAAAGAAAAATTTGAAGCAGGTGTCGCTAGACATGGAGAGCGAGTGAAGATGCTCAAGTTTGCAGATGATATTCAGTGGCGTCGCGCGGTGCTCTTTCCTGGTGTTCAACTGGCGGGTCTGAGCCCTCCCTTGCCCCTCCCCTCTACAAAAATCAGTTGTTTCAAAAACTTATGATCAGTGTCAGTATGTATAAATAATGAGTGTCAATGAAGAATGAAGTTGCATCCACCAACTCACCACATAGCATGCGCATGCGCTTCTGGAACGCTCATTTTTGCTGGTGAACACCCTGCCATTTAAATTAACAAAGTCTCTGCTTCACTCTTTGTGGTCTTTGTTGCAAACGCCATTGCGACAAGCCGACAAGAGTGTGCAATGTTGCTAGTGAACATCCTACGCGATTCTCAAGTAAGTGTGACAAAGATAAGGCCACTGCATTAAGACCAACAAGAGTGTGCAATGTTGCTAATGAATATCCTATGCTATTCTCATAATAAGCGTGACAAAGATAACACGGCTGCATTAAGACCAACAAGAATGTGCAATGTTGCTATAGTCATCTTGCGCAATTCCCATTGTATGTGACAAAGATAACGCCACTCCGACAAGACTGACAAGACTGTGTAATGTTGCTAGTGAACATCCTATGTGATTCCCATAGTATGTGGCAAAGAAAAGAACCGCGCAAAGCGCAAAGAGATATATTCCGGCTATTTTTCAATTTTTCGAGGTTATATTTTGTATTTTAATCAAAATTTAAATCTTTCCTTATTTCTGGGATTTTTGTTGTAAGATACAAATTAAGTGAGTGTGCAGTGAACACCTTGAACACCCGGACACGACGCCACTGATGATATTGTCTTATTTGCTGAAAGGAGTAGGTATTGATTTGGAAAACATTTTCAATGGAATGGAGGAGCGTTTTGAGTATAGACTATCGTATGAGAATGAATAAAAATAAAACTAAAGTAATGGTATGTAATCAGTGGGAACATGATGGCTTAAATATAAATATTGGGCTGGAAAAGATTGAGGAAGCAAGCGTATTTTGCTATTCAGGGAGTAAAATAACAAACGATGGAAGGAGTAAAAGGTATATTAGCAGTAGAATAGCCCAAGCCAAGTTAGCATTTTATCGAAAAAGTAATCTTTTCAAATCAAAATAAATCTGGAAATCAGAAAATTGTTCTTGAAAACTTATGTTTGGAATATAGCCTTGTAACCTTGTATGGATGTGATGCGTGGACTACGAGAAAACCAGAGAAGAGAAGGATCGAAAGTTTCGAGATGTGGTGCTATTTAGCATCAAGTGGACGGATAAGGTAAGAAATGAGGAAGTACCTAACAGAGTAGGAGGTAAAATGGACATTTGGAATTGACTGAAGAGAAGAAGAGATAAACTAATTGGGCATAATTTAAGGCATCCAGGAATAATACCACTGCTGCTAGAAGGAAGAGTGGAAGAAAAGAATTGGGTAGATCCGCAAAGATTCCAGTAAGTTTAACAGATAATCGAGAATACTAAATGTAAGAGTTATTTGGAAATGAAAGAACTTGCACAAGACAGGGAGAAATGGAGAGCTACATCAAACCGGTTGTACGACTCTCATAAACAATAAAGAACGCACCGAAAGGAGTGGTTTCCTCCTGTAGCTTTGGACGGGCTAGATCGTGGAGCCAAATGGGCCTTAAGATTCACTCGTTTGCTCATCATAAATTGAGTAGGAGGCCGCGCTCACCTAGCGGCCTCGGACCCGAGTTTAGATCAGCCCGATACTATGGGTTCTTATCGTAGCTGGTTTTAAGAGAGATTTGAGGATACCCCCCCCCCCTTGGCCGTTAAGAATAAACATCTTTACAGAAATTTCTAAAAATTTAGAAAATTTGGCTTTTTTTCCTTGCAAATGAATCTTTCTTATCACTTTTAACAGTCAACATTGCGAAATCCACTTGTATAGGAGAATTCTGGTACCGAGTCTGGCGCAGGCCCGTAGCCAGCCATCTGCACTAGGGGGTGCTGATTGTTTACCAGGGGGGAAGCTTGAGGATACCCATAGTATACAAATGTGAAATTTTCTGCGAGGCAGTGGTGTAGCCAAGGAGGCGAAGGAGGCGAACGCTCTCGTCCGTAAAGGCACCTGAAATTGAATGTAAAATATGCAAAAATGAGCAATTTTTTACTTTTAAAACACGTTTCTTCGAAAAATTTTTGCTCGAACAGTAATTTTACCTTCATTTTTATAAAGTAGTCCTCTAATATCGGCGATTTAAAAAAAATATTTGCCCCCCTCCCCTGGGAATATCCTGGCTACGCCGCTGCTACAAGGTGACGCCTTTAAAGATGCTGAACAATCATGAATTATAATAAATAAAAATGCTGAATGGACACTTGGACCCTTTTCTTGTGACACGCCACATATAGAGAACGACAAACACACGATTTGTCTATCTTTCAAAGCCAAATCAGTGTTGCTAAGTCTATAAACATAAAATGTAGTGAAAAGAAAAGTTCTGTAGGAAACTAGCGAGGAAAATATGGTGTGGTGGGACGTATGGCGATGCACGTATGCCAAAGTGGGTCCTATGACACCGCACTCCCAGCACCGGAAACTACCCTATCGGGCATCCCATCAGAGCTGAGGGGGACGCTTTGGGTCCGGGCCCGAGCCCCCATTTCTCCGTGCCGGAACGGTGCGCGCGTCCTGCCAGGGAGTATTCGGCACCCCTTAGCACCCCTCTGGCTGCGGGCTTGGTCTGGCGGGCACTAAATTTCTCCAGATCGGAATTATGTTATAATTTTCGAGAAGTGATAATCGTTGAGATGGGCTTGTCTCTTCATGCGAATACACGGTGAATTCCACATCCATGAATGAAGCCGAGTAAACAAATTCATGCATCGAGTTGCGTCTCATCTGTCGTCTCCCATTGGGGTAATTAACCGCGTGATGTTTTGCGTCCTATGACTGTGACGCGGTGAAAGAGTTATACACCTAACCGTTATGGTTGTGCTTGTGAAAAATCATGAATGAGACTGCGCGGATTCGCTTAATGAACTGGTTTCGTGTTTTCAAACGCGAACCTCGTGTCATAGATGGGAGTGTTATTGTAGTTAGTACTACTCATGTCGTTTCAGTCTTCAGTCCGCTTTCTTCCTTCGTTTTCAGTTTTTATAGATCCTAGGCTGGGTTAAGTTTTTGCTCGGTAGACTTACGAGGCTGAGTCGGAACCTGTGAAATGATTGTAGCGTTGTAGTCCATTCCCGCAGCTTCTGTCAGAACGGTCGGTGGAAAGCTCGAATCAAGGTCATCCTGAACAACACTCGAGATCTTCGGATCGAGTAACCTTCCATGCTCTGTGCTCATTGCTCAAGTAGACGTACGCCGCTTCGAACACATTCGAAAATAATTAAACGCTCGGCTTTCAATTGTTTTACAAAATAACGAAGATAATAAACGATAATATTAATATTTAATAGCCCGAAACATAAATATTAATAAAGAAGCATTTTTTCTCTCTTCGTCTTCTTGTTGTTCTTTTTTTTTTTTCTTTTTCGGACAACAGCGTCGAATAGTTTAATTTATGACGCGGCACGAAATAATTAACGACAATAAAACCGAATTTATAATTGATAATTAGAAGGTGTAGCCGTGTTTAGTTTTACCTGGTGAAGCGTTTGCTTTGTTATCGGCTGCTGGCCGGGCGATGGCGTGTCCGGGCTGGAAATAGGTACTTTTTACAAAGGCAAGATACTCGCGCGCCGATATCGTAGCACGCGTCAAACCGGGTACACGTCCGTCCACATGATCGGTCAACACGGATGCGATGGGCGATGGGCCATGGACGATCCCTTCGTATACATTATCGAGCCTGTTACACGATTCATGTATTCGTTAGAATCGGATTAGCGACCGACGTATTATAAATTAATTATATTTCAACCTGGTTAACAACATATCGGTATAGGTGCACACCGCGCACGGCCCGACACGGCCCTGCCCCCTCTTGCTCACCCTTTCCTCTTCTAATATGCTGGAATTGAATTATCAGTAGTTTCATCTTCTTCTCCGGAATGAAAATTAAAATCGTAAAGTATGTCGTAAAAATATTTGACCGCTTTTAATGTACGAATTAAAAGAAATTACTCGCGAACGAATGATGAAAGTCTGAAATGTTTTAGTCGCTGGTTCGGAACGACTTGAATTAGGGTTACCGAACTGATACCGCACGGTCAAGACTCGATCCATCTTCCAGAACAGACGCCGAGTGAATACCTGTTTTTTTTTTAATCGATTGGCGTTAATTGCGGTTGTTAGCTCGCTACATAAATTTGCCGACTTCCTCTGAACCAAGTGACGCGATGCTGAAGCTATTGCCTGGAGTGGCACTGATGAGTATTGGACGCCTGTACTTCAAAAATACTACACAACGTGTATTGAAAGCTTCCATAACCACTGAAAATAAGTATAGTAATATTCTGCTGTCTGTTGTATTTGCCTACCTGATACCGACAACGGTCTAGTCACATTCGGTTCGGTTCTCGATTAGTATCAGGGACGCAACAACCAGGCGGGGTGAGTCCAAGGGTACCGGGGGGTCCAAGGGTGCCAGGGCATCCACTCAATTGTGATGAGTACCCCGAGCAAAGGATCTAATCAGAACGACCTTTATTTCTACTTAACTTATACATACCGTATATCTCCGATTATAAGCCGCACTCCCCCCCCCCAGAAATTAACGTTTAAAAATGTAGGGTGCGACTTATATACGAACTAGCTGACCCTACCGTCCTTCAATATTGTAAAATGTGAATTTTTATTATAAAGAATAAATGAATTACTGAGTGCTCCGAAAGAAATTTCTTAATAAAATGTATCAAAAGTTACAAAACATGAAAACAATTTTCAACAGATTATCTAGAAATACTGTGGTACCTAAGAAGAAACAAAATGGAAGACGATCAAAATACAACTTTTCATGTATGAAACGAAATTATATGTAAATTCCCATATAGATAAAACAGGCTTTTATACGATTTGATCATTTGCTTATATTTTGGAAAAATAGAAAGAAAATAAAGCATGAAATTGATTTTCATAAATGTGTAAGCTTTGTAATCTTTGGAAATTAAATCAAATTACCCGTTCTTCTCTATCTCCAAAATGAGAAGTGATCGAATTATCCTGTACATTTCACGTCCTCAGTAGGAGTACTGAGGGTGCTTTTGCTCATTGTTACGCTCTGTTTCAATAGTAATAAATATTACCTATCATAAAGAACTTATCGGTGTATCCCGATAAGCATGATTGTACTCAGTAGTCTCTTGCTCCGCTTTGACTTGGTGGAATATAAACTCGAGATACATCTCTATAATACTATTTTTATTTTTAATGAAATATTTCAAAATAGACCTCAGAGGATTAAAGTTCGAGTGGTGATGGTTTACGTTATAACCTATTCGACGCTAGAGCGCTTCTACAATTTGCACAGTCCCAGTCAGAGGCATTCAAAAACTTTATGGATAACGGCTTTGATAACAGTTTGTATGTTTGTGTCCAAGGTTGGAAAAGATTCGAATAAAAAAAAATTGATTCGAATCCGCTTCTGGGAATTGGATTTGTATCAGTGATTCGAATCCAGTGGACGACCGGGATTCGTGAAATTTATTCGAATCTTTTTCGTGGATTCGTCGGAATTTTTCTGTTAGCCGTATCAGGCGCTGAAGTCACTTAATATGGCCATCCGTTTTGGTCTCTTTTCTTCTTTTTTTTAACGAAAAAAAGTTCAAAAAACGTAATAAAAGCTACAAAATTCCTTCTGGCCTACTCAGTTGAAACATTAAATTTAATTTCTTTGGAAACTACATTGCTGGAAGTACGTTCACTATGATTACATCGAATAAGATCCAGTTTTTGGAGTATTTGGATTTTCTGAAGAAAAAAATTGTCCACGATTGTTGCGTGAGTAAAATAGGTATCGTTTCTTTTGATTTTGATTTTGTAACAGCTAAAAAAGATTCCATAACTCCTAGATTCGATGATTCGTAGATTCGAATCCACGAATCCACTCCAATTATTCGAATCCGATTCGAATCACAGTAAATGTAAATCATTCTCAAATCATATTCGAATTCAAAAAAAAAAAGTAGTGATTCGTGGATTCGGATTCGAATCCAATTTTAGTTTTTAGTGGATTCGTTGTCAACCTTGTTTGTGTCACAGGTCGTGCTATATGTTTCTTCTTATCATTGTATGTAGTACGATTGTAATTTCGCACATTGAAAATGCCTAGCCGGTGTATAGTAATCATCTACATCTCTTTAATCTCTTCAATCTCTTCAATTTAATGTAGAGTTTTTTGTGGGAACCGTCTAAAATATATTCATGAAAGAATTTCACGATTCCATTGTAGGTAATACTGATACTGACAACGTCACATCCCTTAAGGCTATTGCTTGGAATATTGGTAATTTGGAAAAAAGAAAAATGAAAAAAAAAAACGCAGAATTTTAAATAAATATCCATTTTAAAAAAAGGAACACCTAAAATTTCCATGGCTGAAGACCACTGCTTGGAACATGGAATATTGCCAATTTGAAAGAAAAAAAGAAGACGACGAACAAAAGTAGAATTTTATAGAAGCAAATAGTTTTGAAAATACCCATTAGAAAAGGAACCGCCTAAAATATATTTAAAAGAAACAATTTTACTATTCTATTGTAGGTAATACTGATACTGATAACGTCAAGTCGCTTAAAGGTCACTGCTTGGAATATAGAATATTGGTAAATTGAGGGGAAATACGTAGAAAATAAGAAAATAGTTTTGAAAACACCTATTAAGAAAAAGGAAACCCGTCTTAAGATATATTCAAAATTCAAAATTGGTAAACTGAGGGGAAATACGTAGAAAAGAAGAAAATAGTTTTGAAAACACCCATTAAGAAAAAGGAAACCTGTTTTAAGATATATTCAAAATTTGTTTTTGGCGTTGTCAAGGTACAAACCCCGTTAACATGCATAAAAATGTATCATTCGCTCTGACCCCTGCGCCACACATCCGGCACGTCAGCCGCGAGCAATTTGCACTTACATTAATCTCATAACTGTTCCGCTTTAAACTTCTGAGTTTTATTATGCCACAACGATTGAACTTACTCAAACTTTTCTTGGACACAAACACCCTCTGAAACATCATCTTCCATTCGAGATAACTTACATACTGATCTATTGACCCTAATGGACAAATACTGGAGATTGGAGACATTGTTCCTTGCTTCCGTTTTTTGAATTTCATACAATAATAATGTTTTTGCAAACGCATCTTTGGAGCATAATTTAAAAAATTCAATCAAAGTGGAAGAAAAACAGGAAATCCAACATCCGAAAAAACTGGATAGAATTAAACATATCTTCATGGTAAGTGGTAACACTGATCCCAATCACCCCGCTTCCAGCATGTGCCTTCATTCGACGTTGAAGCGCTCGCTTTGCAACGAAAATATACCTTGTCTTACCGCGCAACCAATTACCTCACCGAAACACCCATTAACTGCGCGTGACGTCATTTCAACTTTGAAGCTCAATTACAGCTTTTACAAAGCGAATTTCAAAATTTGGACTTCAATAGTATTGAGTATTTGTTGTAAGGTATCTGTAGCGCCAGTTTCAAGGCAATCTGATCAGCGGTTAACGCGTGATGCCGTTACAACGAACAAAACGAAGCCCTTTATAATATAGATAACTTCACAAAATCATAAAAAACATAGGTGGGTAGGCAGTCGGTGGATATTTTCCCTTGCCTTATCACTAACTCCTGTAAGTTTCATGTCTGTGCATGTAACCTTTCTGATTCGTGATACACGTCTGCCAAACGGTGTATTTCTAATTCCCTGGATGGTACTGACGACAATGTGTTGTGGGAAGTCAGTGAAAACGAAAGTGAGGAAGATGACGACTCGAGTTCTTCTAGCGATAAAGATGACTCAGACTAGTAGTTACCTACCAATTTCTTAAAATGATTTTCTAGTATTATTAATACATATTATACGGCTTATCTTCACATATAATAAATTATTTTTGAAGCACGTCCTAAAATTTTGTATGTGGCTTATATTCGTGGGCGGCTTATAATCGAAGATGTACGGTATATGTGGCCTGGAATTATGATTTATGCCTCCGCTTGTAAAAAAGTCATTTTTTACTTTCTTGACAATATTCTTATAGAAAAAAATCACGCTCTTTCGAACGAAACAAATCGCAGCTTCCTATCTTCATTAGTTTTTCCACAAGTTATACTTAAAAATTAAGTCAAAAGTTTAAAAACATCCGTTTTCCAGCTCCGTAGAGAGAAAAAGAGGGCCTGGGGGATTTCCACGGCCCCCGCTCTCCTTCCAGTTCAATTTGTTCTTTTGTTAGATGGGAAAAAAATTATAAGTTACGGGATAAGAGGTTTCTTTTGTGGTATCAGGAGTGATTGCTGATTTGATGTACAGAATGATTGAAAGTATTCAGGCTTTTTAAAAATATTGGGCCCCCTGGAAAATTCGGGCCTGGGGTATTTTCATCTCTTTCGCCCCCCGCCTCTCGACAGGGTTGCAGTTTGGCCTATTGGAATGACAGAGAACAAGAATTCGAAACGCGGTTGTCATAGCAATACGCAAACGCACCACCACAGATGTACATGCTCTGTACATCTGTGCGCACCTCTACCACCATCTCATCTTTACACTCGTTTATCTCGAAAACCTGTTTTCGTACAAGAGGCACATTTCATGATTCCAGGTCACATAGTTATAGACTAGGTTAAGTAGTTAAGTTGCCCTCTGTTGGGCAAAGGCCTCTCTCAGACGCTCCGATTCTCCCTGTTTTGCGCAATCTATCAAACTCATCTCTCCATCTGGTTCTTTGCCCCCCCCCCCCTCAGAAACCACTCGTAGGTTACTTTTGCCTCCATGTCATTGTTCATGCTTGCTACGTGTCCAGCCCAGTCCTACTTCAGCCTCCTTATAGCACGGAGGAAGTTACTGTCGTGTTTTAACTTCTTTTTAATTTTATATAAATTAATCTTGTCTTTCCTCTTTATCCCAAGGATTGCCCTTTCCAAACTGTTTTGGTAAAGTACGATTTTCAAAGGATAATATATTAATTAAAAAACTCTTTTATTTTTTTAATTTTAGTCATCGATATGATATAGGCACATGCTTTGTGCACTCACTAACAATACAAGGTTGTTACGCCTCTGATTAGTATCCGGAAAATCGTGTTCTACAAATTGAGCGCGAATATTAGAGAGCTCTTTACCATTTAGAAGATTCACTGTTTCATCCGCCGATGCTCCATTCGTTTCTGTCGGCCTTCCTCAACACTTTATTTGTGCTACACGTTATGAACAAAGAATACTTTGTTCAGCTTGTGCGTCCAGTTTCGCCAATGGAGGAAGATTTGGCCTCAAAAAGTTGATACTATTGCAAACAACTACTAATTCGATCTTACCAATTCTAGAAGACGTTGGATTCGCTCCCTCCTCCACACTACCATCTTTACGTCTCTGACCCTGCATCGATGCTTTGGCTCAGTTTGCATTACAGCTATAGGATACTGAAGAACACATGCTTAATGTTAAGAGAGTCAAAACAGTTGGCAATTCGACCAGTACAAGTTAATAACCTTGAAAGAATAAAGATAACTTGTGTTTTTGTAGAAGGCATAGCAGTAGATAGAACATATCACTTACCAACGATACTGTTTGTTGATGACCAAGCCACTCTAGCTTGTAGTGACGACACACTGGTCGTCCGAAATTCATCGGGATCGCAAACGGAACTGTCCGGCCGCCTCCATACCAACCCTGTCGAGAGGGATGGGAGAAAGGGGGAAATACCCTGGGCTCGGACTTTTAGAAGGGCCTGATATTTTTAAAAGATCTGAATTTCAACGCTTATGGCTACATCATACTGTACATCAAATCAGCAATCACTCCTTACACCATAAAAGAAACCTCTTATCCCGTAGCTTATAATTTTTCCCCATCTGACAAGAGAAAATCATGAACTGGAAGGAGGGGGGCGTGGAAATTCTCCCAGGCCCTCTTTTTCCATCTACGGGGCTGGATTTTCTAAACGTCAAAATAAAACAGTTTTCCACCATTTTCACAACCGGTTAACCACAAAAAGTTTTCATATTGCGATACGCTGCAATGTCTAGTAGAACTCGAACCACCTCTCTTTCGCTCAGTTTTTAAAAATGGTAATTCTGGTTCAGGCTTCCTACCATTAATAATTTCTCATTGTTCATTAAGAGTAAGTCGAAAACGGGTTGTCAATAAGATCTCAAATACGCATTTTGTGGGCAAAAAAACACGGAGCGTTCAAACATGACGTGTTGACTAGTAAAAGAACATAATCACGGTTCACTGTCAACTTCGTCGTTTGTGTGTAGCCAAGCCAGGCCAAGCCTGACATAAGCGCTTCCAGAACGCAAGCAAACGTACAGGTTTAGTTGCGTTGAACATGCTAGTGTGTTTTTGTGTTGGTAATTAACACGGAGGCGGAGTGTAAGTCGTGCAGTGCGTGCAGTATGGAAAAGAAGCGTTAGATCCGACGCACATTTCATTGGCCTATACAAATTTACATGTATGAGGATTGCTGAACAGTATACATCTCCTGTGAATTTATTATATGTATACAGGAGCGTAAGCGTGGTAAGCTTCAGTGCAGTCGCTATTTTGTCCACTCTTTTTCTGATTTGCTCTCAACCCCAGCCCTGAAATCCGTCCTTTTGATCATTACTTCTCGAGATGTCGGGGAGGCCGTTAGGACTGTCTTAGCCCTCTTCCCTTCTGGCCGAGAAGCCGGCCTAGGTCGAAATCTGGTGTGTCGCTACGTGGGCTCGAACCCGGGACCTCCGGATTCCCCAACGCGCTATCCATTTGACCAACCAGTCTTTTATTTATTACAAGTTGAAGTTGATATTATATGTATATGAAAACTTATTTTCTCGAGAATTTTCAGGGTAAGCGGCGCTTACCTTACTTGCCTGGAATGCACGCCACTGGGCCAGTCTCTCTATGATTAAAAGTAGATACTAGTGTTTGTTTACATGACTTCATACTTTGAGACATTATTCTCTAATGATCAGTGACTCTCTGATCAAAAGTAGATAGTGTTTGTTTACAAGCCTTCATACCTTGAGACATAACCTCTGATTTTGGAACAGATTTCTTCAGCTACATATGTACATTCCCCCGCAATTTTCTCCACTATGAGTTGGAGTAATACGAATGATCTTCAATTGTATGGTCACCAAAACGTGGAAATCTGAACCATGATAATAGACACTCATCCGTACTGATGACACGATCCTGCATAAGCTGGACCGCCGCGAAGTTAGCACAGTTTGCTACGCCTATACACGAAATCAAGACCAGTCATCGAGCTCTCAGATCCTATAATATTCAGACTGATGGTAAGACTATACAACTGCAGAAGCTTCGGATCGATGATCATGTACAACAAACCATTAGGCGAAGAAAAAAATACGAAGAAACCTGATAGCTGATACAGAAGACCGGAGACAGGCGACAGGTACGCCAGCCCAAGGACGCGAACTGAATTCCACACTGTTATCGACTCTACACCATGCGACATTAAATATCGGCAATTTCCAGGGCAAATTTATTATATAGCCAATTCGAACAGTAAAAACACCGGACGGTTGGGTACTTCGCGTCCTTCCAACTTATCTTCTCGAGAACAGGAAACCGAAAACAACATTTTTTTTCGTATATTTCCGCGGCATGTCCATCGATGTGGCAACGAACTTCGTAAACGCTATGCAGTTCGATTGATAAGTGCGTAGGAGCTCCGTGCCATCAAAATTGCTATCTTTTCGTTACTATCAATAGGGAGAGAGAAAAAAACAATTGGATTCTATAGTCTGTTTTATTTCCGGTTCAATTTACATCGAAACGATAACATTTATTTCCGGTGCCGTTCGTTCGTTCGGTTCGTACATAACGACTGCTCTCCGCTGGTAATTTGAAACAATGAAACTTGTTCGTTATTATTGAACCGTAAACTGTAAACGCAGGTTAAATTAAGGTCGTATCTTGTCTTGCCGTTTATATTGCGATCGCCTTTTCCGCGGCAATCGGCTACTCCGACTTGCCAATAAAGCCGCCGTTGTCGCTCAGGTCGGCAGCTGCAATCCTCCGGTTAGGCTTGTCGCCGAGCGTCGTCCATTTCAACAATCATTCCAGCTGACGAGGACGTCTGGGCCCGGTGAAGTCCGCATCCTTGGCGTTGACGACGTCTTCTTGAAGGACCGGCACCACGCGGTCGTACCTTGCGGGGTATTTCCAAGATCGCAGGGTTTCCCTCTTGAGTCACGCGGAGTGCAGCAGTAGCCCGGGAATGTGGAATGTTGGTGTGCGTGTAATTCGTACTGCTAATTCTACTTACTGATCAGCGTGGAAAGCATAAATTGATCAGAGTGGTGAATGAAAGACGAATATGGTGTCAGAGCAATGGCTACGAGCTGGCGAGGACCGGTTCCATATTGACATGGATACATTTAAATTATTGCTGAGCATGAAACAAAAATTCTGTGCGCAGAATTAAGTTTGCACAAAAATGTTACTACCAGTTTTCTGTTTGCAAAAAACGTTACCGCTGTGACGTAATTGCGTATTCCTCTTTACGCGGTCATTCGTTCCACCGCCGGTTTTATTGTTATCCGTAACGTCTATGCCGAGGGGTCTGGTTGGTCGAGTGGATAGCGCGTTGGTCTCGGAATCCGGAGGTCCCGGGTCCGAGTTCGCGTAGCAACTCGCCAGATTTCGACCTAGGCCGATTTTTCGGCCAGACAGCCCTAACAGCCTCTCCGACGCCTCTGAGGTAATGCTCGGAAGGGCGGATTCCAGGGCTCGGGTTGAGAGCAAATCAGAAATGAAAGTCTATGCCGAGACCGATACCAAGAATGGACGACTTTTGCCGAATATTTTACTTGTTTCAGTGTGCGGCGACTGTACGCGTGGACCGTGTGTAGCCATAAGACATGTCAATGTACCAATTATCTGCATGCAGTGTAGATACTTTCTTCTCTTTTTTGCCTTACTCTCCATAGTGGTAGACTGAAGTAATGGCAGTTAAGAGGAGGAAGAGAAGGCGGGTTATATCCCGTTGAAGTTTTGATTTCGTGTATAAACATGTGAAAAAATAGCAACGTCTTGATGAGCCCTAACAAAATTTAAATCATTTACAGCGGAGTAGTGATTCTTATTTCGAAGTCCAAATGAAAGACATAATGGAGTTACAACAGCTTTCGTCGTAGTCGTCCGGGTTCCTTCGTGGTCGAAGATCCTATTCGTCAGATCATCAGCCTCTGCTGTCGCCGAATGAGGGCCTGCCAATGGCTCCAAAATACAATTTGTGATTTAATTACCCGATAGCATTCAGGACACTCAAGGTATTCCGGTTCTGTCGCCCGGGTATTGCGGGTATGTGAAGGGAATACTCCTTTGTTGCTGTGCACAATACTTCTCCTTGGTGTTCTGTCCTGACAAGTTGATTCCCCCGTATCTTGGACTCCTACATCTTCACGATGGAATGAATAACGTCCTTGTATCTTTTTTAGCTGCCACCCGGTATGGTTAGCTCCTCATATAGGATTTGTTTGGGGAGACGCATCTCATCCATTCTACACATGTGACCAAGCCATCTCAGGAGGTTTCGTGTCTGTACTCAGTATACTTTCTATAGTGGCACAGTTGGCTCGGTTTCTAATCGCATTATCAGATATGTAATCTTGTTATTTGACTCAGTTTATGTCACGCAAGTGCCTCAATTGGAACTTTTCTAGTGCTTTTCCATGTTTCTTGTAAATTTTCCAGCACTCAGTGCCATAAAGTAAATCGAGAAAAGTATAATTTTGAATACCACGACCTTCGTGTGGACCGTGAGGTCCCTTCATTTGAATACCCGAGCTTTCAAGTTGAAAAAAGCACAGGATGCACTTTTCAGATGATTACCGATCTCAGCGTCCAAGTTTCCGTTTTTCATCACCAGGCTTCCTATTGTAGTTGAACTGCTGTACTTTCCTATCGATACGCCACCGGTGGAGATTATGACTGTGTTGCCGCTGGGTTCGTGGCAGCTCATTACCAGTAACTTGGTTTTTCAAGTATTTACTTCCATATCCAGGAACAGTATACATTTGAGAACGTCTCCATCATTCTGTGAGCTTCATCTTCTGAACTAGCCAGTAAGATTAGGTCGTCAGCATAGTGCAGCTCAGTGATAAATCTACTGCGCATGTTTTTCATAACTTTCAGTTGAGAAAGGTTATGCAGCCCATTGCCGTATCTGTACCTAATGTCGATTCCTCGGTCTTGCGGATTCAACAGCTTTAACATAGTCTGGGAAAGTCTTACAGAGACTCAGTGAGTCTTGATGAATCTGAATCAATCTTAATGTATTCCAAGGAATCTGAAAGAGTCTGAATGCGATTAAAAAGTCGAAACGAATATTCACGCAGAGCTTGCTTAAGAAGTTTCGTATAGTCTGAATGAAGGTACAGAGAGATTCACTGTTGTTGAGTGTTTAAAACTGGGTAAAAGTTGCACAAAATGGAAGATAACTTATATTTTCTAATGAAGAGGTGCAACTTGACATATGTGAAGTAGAGACCCATGGGAATATGTTATCGAATGTTCCACCTTCTCAGTTTTTCCTCAATGACTTCTTAACCATCTGCTTCGTATTACGCCGTCGCCGGTTTCTGGAGATGGGCGATTCACGTGGCCATCGTCATCTTTGACACCGTCGCCCTGAAAATTTCCGCCGATGATCGCCCCAGTCAGTGACGCATATCGTCATCCATGAGTTCTATCGTCTTCCCGGCGATCGTTTTCCACGAATTTTCCCCTCCAGCACAAGCTTTAATGACCCGAACTTGCCACCTCTCATGCCATGACCTAGTTATCCCAGTTTGAGTTCCTTTATTATAGTCAATGAAATCTTTTTTTCAACCATAAGTCGTCCTGTAATAATGTAAATAGCAAAATTAATTCACGCTAAATTTGGCAAAGTTTTTGTACCTGTCTGAGAATCCCGAAAATGATGGCCCAAATTAAGTTCATATAATAGAATACTTTAATACGATAGTCTTACATCGCGAAGTATCATCGGGATCTCTGTCACTCTGCAGAGTATAAGCCGAAGTACAAATGCCAGTTTTTCTAGAAATTACTTCCCTATCACAGTATATAGCTTGCCATCTGGAAATTTTTGCTCTGTCCTTGCCCCGTTTAGCGCGAGGGGCTAATCAAAAAATGCGACTATCGAGCCCAAAGATCGTTTATTCATTCCAGTGCTGCCAACCAAGCCTGTTTCAAATCCTAGGATTCTTCGTTAAAAATCTTTAGATTTCACAAAAAATTTTGAGACAGTCGAGAATCTTTAAAATTTTCCTTTTTTTTTCACTTTCGTTCTTGAATACTGTGAATAAAAGAGAAGAGTATTTCATTACTTACGCCTTTTTCTTAGAACATTTCGACGCCACTAAGGGCTCTTTTCTTGGGGTAGGTCACAGATGTATTTTACATTTCTATTGCAGTGTAAAATCTGAGTGCTTATTACTCCCATAAGGCGATAAATTTTACATTTCCCAAATTCTAGAAGTGAAAAATTTGAAGAAGCAGTTCATATTCACTCAGTTTTATGTAAATTCTTAAGAACTCGAAATTTTCTTGAAAGTTTTGAGATTTTCTCAAGATCTTGAGATTTTGAGAAAAACCTCAAAATCATGTGATCTCAAGATTTATCTTAAGGTTGGCAGCAGTGTCACGAACGAGTGTTCAACATCAGACTCTTGGGATATAAACCTGCACTAGAGTGCGCTGCAAAATCACCTGTGCGGGTGAAAATAAATGAGAGATCATGTGTTCTTTCAATCAGAAAAACTGCTATCTCTAGGATGATAAAAAAAACGAGTAGAAATTATTCTACCAGTAGAACTGATTATAATTCAAATTTTTGGTGATGATGCAGATAAATTTAGGACAAATTTTCTTTGAAAGTGAATTTCTAATCGATTTTATGATAGTTGAAGTTTGCTACACGCTTACGGTAAATCATAGTGATTACTCAAATATATACAGGGCTGCCAACATTTGAAACTTGAAGTTTACATCCGAATACACAAAATTTACATTTCGCCGATTGGAATGATCATTGAAAGCGAGAGTGAACAAAAGGCAGGTCACGCTCTTAATCCTCTAAGCGAGGGTTGCAGGAAACCGGGTCGCGAGAAAGAAACCGAGAAAGGCAGCTGGAACAGGTTCAGAGCGAAAAGAAAGATTTCGTTGAATTTTGAAAGGTCAATACATCCCTCGTCTAGGCGAAAACAATCGACAAGCCGAGTCGCCACACCCTGCTTCTTGTGGTACAACACAACTCAGATTGTGATTTTTTGTGTTTCACTGCTATTGGAACGAGGTAACTTTTCGGTTTCTAATGAGGACAGAAAATGATGCATTACCCCTGGTTGGACTGTAGCTGCCAAATTCATTTTTGATACTAATTTGATTCGAAATTGAAAATTATGATTACGTGGACGGAGTCGGGTAAAATTGTCATGAAATACAATATAGATAGACAGTGGGTTCTAGAAGCGGCTGATGATTTCATTTTTGCAGGCCTGTAGCCAGCCGTCTGTGGTAGAAGGGGCTGACTGTTTACCGGGGGGGGGCTTAAGGATACACATAGTATATAATGTGAAGATTTCTACGAGGCAGTGGTGTACCCAAAGGGGGTAAAGGGGGTTAATGCCCCAAGAACATTGAATTTGGTCTCAAAATTCGTAATCGAAACGGGTGATTCAACTTACCGACAACCCACTGAAAAAAAATTGAATATATCGCGTGAAAAAAGATTTACACTTCCGCAACGATCAAATTTTCGAACTTTTGGAAGTGAGAAAATTCTATTTCTGTCGACTTAGCAAGTTATCAGTTCTCAAACAGTCATTCAGGCATTTGCCATCAATATTCAATGTGAACTGGATCGCGAGCCTACCCCTGTGTTTGTAAATTGTAATGGGACACAAGAAAAAGGTCTATGTGTCTGAAACTGCTGAATGGACACTCGGGCCCTTTTCTTGTGACACGACACATATAAAGAACGACAAACACACGAATCGTGTATCTCTCAAAGCCAAATCAGTGTTGCCAGGTCTATAAACATTAAAATGTACTGGAAAGAAAAGTTTTGAACAAAACTAGCGAGAAAAATATCAGAAATTCGTTATTTTTATTCACGAAATTTCGCCGGGGGGAGGGCTCCGGTAAGCGCTAGGGAGTGCTCAGCACCTCCTAGCACCCTTCTGGTTACAGGTCTGCCAATCCAAGAGTCCCAAATTAGTTAACCAAATTTTTGTTCTAAATTTTAAAATGTTTCTGTGATATTAATTCTCTTCATCCCTTCTTTCTTTTTCGTTCAGTGTTATGATGATTTTTTTTAATGGTGGTATCTTTGCCTAGGGGGGCTCAAGATACCTTTAGAGGGGGCTCAGCGCCAGCTTGCCCCCCTCTTTGTTACGGGGCTGCATTTTGATATTATTTTGGCAAAGAATCTCTTTGGCGAGTTGAGTTGGTGAATATTCTCTTATTTCTTCCCGAACTTGTTGATTCGAACCCATGAACATATATTTATCTCATGTGAAATCCGGATTCTTAACCAGTCTTAACAACATTACAACATTATAAGGAATCTTTGCGAGTGTTTAAAAACAAATACAGATAGTCTCAAGAGAATTATATGGAGCCTTCGTGTTTTGAAAACTACAAAAATACTTGACAAGCCTTCTAAGCAGTTTGCTGTGCAGCAGTTTTTCTTTAGGGCGGTACAAAAATTTGAATCGACCAAGAAAAAAGTTCTTGTCTTTGAGAGCTGAGCCAACGAGCAAATATCTCGTAAAATCCCACATGATGTTTTTTTATGAACTTGCTGAATAGTATCTGGATTTTTTATTTTTCAAGAGAAGAGGGAGAGAAAGTAAGAAGGGCGTTTAAAAAGTAAGGTATCAAGGGCTAGTATGAAATATCTATCAATCAGAAAATTTTTATTTCACAAAATTTGAAAAGATACAACCTTAAACTACTTCTCAACGTAGTTATTTATCTCCCCGATTGAGGCATTTATCCCATCGGTTTACCAACTTATAGATACCTTCCCCGTAGAATTCGCGGTTCAACTAATCAAACTGGTTGTTCAAAAAGTAAGGTAACAAGGCTTGTTATGTTAAAACCAGTGGACTAATTGTAAATCTGGCAACTTAGCACAATTCTACATTCTTTTCATATTAGGACAACACCCTTTCCCTCCATTTTAGTATTCTTGTTGATCGTTTCCTGTGCTGCGAATAAATGACGGCATGCGTA
The DNA here is from genome assembly GCA_031841125.1 of Acanthococcus lagerstroemiae. NCBI lineage: Eukaryota > Metazoa > Arthropoda > Insecta > Hemiptera > Eriococcidae > Acanthococcus > Acanthococcus lagerstroemiae. The sequence goes on along the minus strand of CM063113.1, from coordinate 45,166,702 downwards.
TTCTTGGATGCTCGTGGAATTCTTTTGGTTTTGATCAATTTTCTCCTATATGGTGCAACAATAAACTCAGATGTGTATTGGACCTAACTGAATCGCTTATGTAAAAGAATTGAAGACCGCAGACCTGGATTGTGAACTCGAGGTGTTTGCTTTTTGCTAGACAGCACTCGACCGCACACCTCCCGTGTCACTACTGCTTTGCTGAAGTCAGTCAAGTTGGATATTTTGTCCTATCTAGCCCACACTCCCAACTTAGCATCCTCCAATTTTCGTTTATTTTCATATTTAAAAAGATACCTGGGTGGAACTCGTTTTATAAACGACGACGTGCTACAAGAAACAGTTCTAAATTGGTTTGATTCTTTGTACGACGAATTCTACAAGGAAGGCATCTATAAGTTAGTAAACCGATGGGATAAATGCCTCATTTGGGAAGGTAACTACGTTGAGAAGTAGTTTAAGGTTGTATCTTTCCAAATTTTGTAAAATGAAATTTTCACGATTTCTAGTTATTTCATAATAGCCCTTGTTACCTTACTTTTAGAACGCCCCTTGTACAAATGATACTTTCGACACCTTTATTCTTTTTTTATAGCGGGTGGACGGTACTTTGTACTTTTATGCCTTGAACCGAGTTGTCCGAACAAGTCTCGAAATAACTTGGCCATGTTTTTCTGGAAAATTGATACGATTGGGGGAATCAAGACCCCTGTACGTTGTTTTCATAACAGAATACGTGACAAAAGTGATAAATTGATGTGAAAAATTGGATTGAGCGCTTTTTCTTCATTTCGTTTAGTCTGAGGAGTGATGTTATCGAGACGTGCTCGCCATCATCCAGAAAATGAAGGGACAAAACTATTGTCGTCGCCAGCGTCAGCATCTCCGCTAACAGGTTCATTACTTGGGCATAATTGCGTGAAATATCACAGTATATACGAAATTCGCGAGTGTACAAAATGTATAACACAAGCGTGTATGTAAATAACGGAATAGTAAAATAACGATGTAAATAAGTTAATAAAACGAAGAAGTGAGAAATACGGCGCTAATAAATTAAATTTTTAAATTATAAAAAACGGTAATTAGCAGTTCTTTGTCCGCAGCATATAGTCGTATTTATTAAATTACTTTTATTTCTATTTCCTTCTCCGTCTTTCTTCTTCTTTTTTTTTTTCAAATAGGGAAATATAACGATCTGACTGGCAGAACTAATGTTTTCCATTATCATTTATTACTTTTTTTTTCTTCTTTTTCTTTTTCTTTCTTATAAATGCGATTGTGCATCTGCTGTATAACATACTGGTACGGATACGAACGAATAACCTATAATTGACGTGAGTTACGTGTCGATCGGTGCTCATGCCATCCATGCCCACGATGTACGAATTCGCCAAACTATATCGAGGTGCGTATACGAGAGAGCCCGAGAGCGTCATTAACAAAAACTGATAAAGGTCCGATAAAATGTGAATTTATTCAAACACGTTAATCACAGATGGTTGGTCACCGGCGCAAAGATGGCGTCGACAAGCTTCACAGAGCATATTGCTGATAATTACAACGCTGTACCGGCGAACAGCCCATATTTTCTGTTCATTTAAAATCCTCCGTCATCGGCCGAATGAAGAAAGTCGTTAATTAATAAAAGCGCTAATTTATAATTAAGGCGATTCATGAGAAAAATACTTTAATTACTAATGTCGATAGTATCGCCTTTTCTTTTTTCTTATTTTCAACCAGCCTGATACCGTTTAATTGATGGGAAATATAGTTTTTAATGTCACATGGGATACTTAGTGCAGTGAATTGAGCATACCAATGGAGAACAAAGAAATCCAGCAATGGCACCCAAAAAAAAAAAAAAAGGCGAATAAGCGGTTGGCTTGGCTCACGTGATGCTCGGTTGCCCTGCGAAGGTACGTCTCGTCGGGATATGTAAACGTAACTGATTTACTTGTTAGTGCGAATCGCGTAATTATGCATATTTAACGTCGGTATTTCACCTTACCGCTCAAGTTCAAGTCCACTTTCAAACAAAACGGAATGGGTTTTCATCGCAGGTTATAAGTGCAAAAGCTGGACGAGAGGAAAGGAGAGTGATTTCCCAGCGGTCAGTCATTCAGCGAACACCCAAGTTGCTTCTTAAAGCGACAGGTCAAAACTGTTCACTGAGACAGCACTGAGCAAGTGACACCTCCACGGCATATCACTGACGTGCGACTCACTACGGTCTCATTTCGCGGTCACGTGGCGACTGTACCGCGTAATGAATCGAAGATCGTCGCACACCGTTCAGACTCAAATTCTTAAGCGTGCTCTAGTATCCAAAACGAATCAAGTATCAACAGAGTTCAAGTTAGTCTTCAAAGAATCTGAGAAGAGTTTGAATGGGTTTTAAGAATCGGATCCGACAGTATTCTATATCCATCCTGGAATTCGAAATCCCAACAAAAGATGGCGGAGATTCTGAAAGCGGTAAGAAAACTGGAGTTAGACATTATGAGTTTCGATTCACCTCGATGACGAGTGATGTTTCAGAGATTGTGCACAGGGACGTACCGATAGGTGGGTAGGGGGAGGAAACCTACCCCCCCGATAGGAATTTTTCACTCAGCACTTGGGAAAATTTACCATTTCAGTCAGGCGAGTTGGGAAAATCCAACACGTTGAAAGTTTTTTTTTGTCAAAAGGTTTTTCTTCTTTTGCATTGATACTTGAGAATTTTGAGTTGAGTTGTTTTTTTGTTTTCTTTCTTTCTTTCTTTGATACTTGGAAATTCTGAGTTGGGGCAGTTGGGAATTTCACAACTTTACCCCCCCCCCCGGCCCTCGGAAAAACGAAAAACTCTTCGGTACGTCCCTGATTGTACATACTTTGATTTGAGACACCATGACGAGTGATATAGTGAGAAATTGAGAGTTCATGGATATGTTTTTATATGTAGTAACAAAGGGACTCTGAGCCCATTTATGTTATGAATGTTTCTAGCGCCATGCTGAAATAGCACAGGTTCACGCAGCCGTAAAAGAAACTCGCAGATAAATGTTAGATCCACCGTGTTAAGTTATTCAGTCATAAATTAGGCCAGCATCTCCTACAGTTCTCGTCCACCTTTGTCTAACGACGACCTTTAATTTGAAAACTAAGCGGGCAGGCCGACGTTACTAGCGTCGTGGCGTCATTATAGACAAAAAACAAATACAAATAAGATGGACAGTTTTTTGTTTTTCCTTTTTATTGGCAAAACTGTATGTGTTAGTCAACTTTTAGAAAAAGACCTGTTATAAAATTTGTCGGGAATATGATTTGTGATTTTGAATCAGTAGGACTCATGGGCGGCAATACAGCGGTGCTCACAGGCCCCAATACCTGATGAGAGTTTTCGAGCACCACAAGGGAAAATAAATATTTTAGGAGGACGGGGAGGTTAGAGGTATCTCTAAAGACTCTGAGAGGGGAGGAGAGCGTCGAACCAAGTCGAGTACCACATGAGAAAAATAAAAGTTACCGCCTATGGTAGGAATTTCGAATTGTCGGGATTTTAAAATGTCGGGGTTCTGAATTTTGATTGTCGAGATTCTGAATCTGGCGCGTTTAACCAGCGTTTATAAAGAGTCTTGAACTGGGCCGTAGCGAAGCAAATTTACTGAGCGGACGAGAATTCGAGCTTATAAGGCTAAATTAATGCATTAGCAACATTCAAATAAATCTTAGCCAGTTCTAAGAGAAACTGAGTACGTTAAAAACTTATAACGAGATAGTACTAACAGTCTAAATGACTTTCAATAAAATTTTGAAGAGCTTTTCGATAAATCTTTCATCAGTCCGAATGAGTCTGATGAGTATTAATATGTTTGTTTTGTTGTTGTTTTTTTGTGTTTTTTCTTCTTCTTTTTTTGGGGAGGGGGGGGGGGAGGTGGATTTTTGGAAAACTTTGGTGCCTGAACGTGCTGGAAATGACACAATTTTTCGAGACAAATTCAAATCTGCTGTCAAAATGATATCGGAGTAATTTTTTGACAAATTTTAGCCCACTTCTTGAACGTATCTCAGCAACGAGGAGTCACTGTCATACAGCATGTTTGAGGCCTTTCCCCTTAAAATAAATGAAGTCCGTTTCGCCAGCCCCCCCCCCAAATTAGATTCCGAAGTCAAAAACTATCTCATAATTTTTTACCTATTTGTACCACAAATCCCGAATTTTGTACCCGCATCATTACCCGCATTTTTAAGTAATAAATTTGGAGGGCTAGCGAAACATGGCCCCCCCAATTGAGAATATCCCACCGGAAGTGATACGGAAATTTTGTACCTATTTTGTGCCATTTTGTACCACCAATCCCGAATTTTGTACCCAGAACTCCACGGACTCATGAAATGAGTAGCGCCCACGCTAGCCTTCTCTCCCTAGCGCCCTATGGAAGCGTTCCGCATGACTTTGGAATCTAATTGGGGGGGGGGGCTGGCGAAACGGACCTTTCGATCAGTGTAGCTAAGTACAGAGCTACTGATGTATTTACACGGTAATTTCACTATGGCGCGGCTGCATGGTATTGTAACCAAAATACACGGCTTTTTAGCCGTCATCCTCAAAAAATGAAGAGAATATGGGGTTTCACCCACCGTGCACAAATGCTCAAAGGTTCTCATTTTCCAGAGGTCATTCATTATCCTTTGGGACAAAACGGATCATCAGAGATCGGTCACTTCAGTAATAGAATAACATGTGTGCTGCATGCAGGTTTTGCAATGAAATGTCAATAGAACCTCAAACCATTTTGTGCCTTCATCTCGGTAGTTCACAGTTTATCAAATTTATCATCTGAAAAGGAATTTCAAGTACCTAACTTTTATCCTCCTTTAACTTTTTGTGAATTTTTTTCCCTATCATTTTTTTAGTTGACTGAATGGGTTCTAGAGTTTCTTCTAATTATAAGGGTAGTGTTAAACTCGCTACCAAATTGATAACGTCGCAGAGAAACGAATAAGGAACATCTCAACATGAATCTCTAATAGAAATTACTATCTCACAATTTTGTACCTATTTTGTACCACCAATCCCGAATCTTGTACCCTCCCCCTTCCCCACTTATTCGCAAAATAAGTAGTCCCCTAACTCCCCCCCCCCCATGGAAGCATTCTATGGTACAAAATAGGTACAAAATTTTGATACCACTCCGGGTGCCGAAGGCTTCCATGGGGGGGGGGGGCTAGGGGCTAAATGAGGAAGTACTTAATAGGGTAGGAAGTAAAGTGTATGTTTGGAATTGTCTGAAGAGAAGAAGAGATAAATTCATTGGGCATAATTTGAGGCACCCAGGAATAATATCAGTGCTGATAGAAGGAAGAGCCAAGGGAAAGATTGGGTAGGTCGGCAAAGATTTTAGTATATTCAACAGATAATAAAGTGCGGTGTTCTCCACCGCAATTCAGGGGCAAAACTATAGGGGTGTGTGGGGGTTGACCCCCCCCCCCCCCCCAATAATTTGCAGCCGGCAAATTTTGAAACAGTTCGTTTGAATTTTCCATTTTTATGAATGTTTCGTTTATTTATTTCTTTGTTTTTTTTTTCAGTTAAAAAATATTTTGATTAAAAAATCGGCTAATTTTTAATTTTTAAAAGATTTTGTCGGCGAATTTTTAGTTTAAAAAAAATATTTGTCGGCAAATTTTTCGTCTTCACCTCCCCAAACTGAAAGTCAAATTTCATTTCTGAAAATGGAGTACCCGGGACTCCTGTCAGAGACTAGTCAGTCAAAAGCCGAAGATTTCAAGCTGAGTATCGAAGTTATCTGAAAGGTTGAAACAAAGCTGAGATGTGGAAGACATTTCGAAAATCTAAACATTGAATTTCGAATTTCAATAACTATTCTGTTCTTACTAGATTCTCTGTTTGACCTACAGCCTAAAATTTAAGGAAGTTGAATATTTTATTAACATTTAAAAGCAGGCCCGTTGCCAGCCATCTGCGGTAGGTGGTGCTGCTTACCAGGGGGGAGGCTTGAGGATACACATAGTATATAATGTGAAGAGTTCTCCGAGGCAGTGGTATAACCAGGGGGGCAAAGGGGGCGAATGACCCCCAAAGCACCTAAAATAGAATGTAAAATATGCAGAAATGAGCAATTTTTCTCTTTAAAACACGTTTTTCGAAAAATTTTTGCTCGAGTAGTAATTTTACCTTCATTTTTATACAATAGTCCTCTAATATCGGCGATTTTAAAAAAATACTTCAATTTTCGACTTTGTCTTTTCCTTGAAAATCTTACTTTGCCCCCCTGGAAAATCCTGGCTATGTCACTGGTTGAATGTGGTCTCAAAATTCATAATCAAAACTGGTGATTCAACTTGCCGATAACCGATTGAAAAAAAAAATTGAATAGATCGTGTGAAAAAAAAATTAACCCTCAGAACGATTAAGTTTTCGAACTTTTGGAAGTATCCGTAAAAAAACTCTATTTCTGTGGACTTATCAAGTTATTAGTTCTCAAACAGCCATTCGGGCATTTAGTTATCGATATTCAATGTGAACTGGATCGCGAGCCTTACCACTGTGCTTGTGAGTATTGTAATGTGATTGATACAAGAAAAAAGTCGGTGTGTCTGAAACTGCTGGATGGACATCCGGACCCTTTTCTTGGGACACGTCACATATAAAGAACGACAAACATACGATTCTTCTATCTTTCAGAGCAAAATCAGTTTTGACCAGTTTATAAACATGAAAATGTAGTGGAACGAAAAGTTTTGAACAAAACTAGCGAGAAAAATAGAAAGGAATTCTGTATAATCATGAAATTTGGCCAGGGGAGGCTCCGGCGAGCGTTAGGGGCTGCTCAGGACCCACTAGCACCACTCTGGCTAGGGGCCTGGCGTAATGATGCTTTTTTGAATTGTGGTATCTCTGCCGGGGGAGGGGGCTCAAGATACCTTTGGAGTGGGCTCAGCCTCAGCTTCCCCCCCCCCATGGCTACGGGACTGTCTAAAAGTTGAAAGCAAAAGACTTATTTTCCTATATCACAAGCTGAATCCGATAGCAAATATTCTATTATTTAATTTACGTGCTTTGGTCCTGGTGAATCTAGGAGGAAATTTAGTCTGGAACACAAGTCAAAACTGCATGTGTTTTTCCCATAAGAACGAAAGGGAGCTTGAAGCACGGATTCCCCTAAGGGGGTGGGGGAGCTTTGGTTTTTAATATATAGAGAGAAGAGGAACGAAACAAGGGAAAAAAATAAAGAGTAGAAAAAAGGCAGTCTTTTTTGAGGGTACAAGGACGTTCTCTAAAATTAGTCCCCGGGCCCATATTTTGCTTCGGTTTTATTATTATTTCAATTAAGAAATATTTTGATTGAAAAATCGGCTAATTTTCAAATTTTTAAAATGTTTTGCTGGCGAATTTTTAGTTTTCAAAAAATATTTGTCGGCAAATTTTCCTTCTCCTCCCCCCCCCCCACCTGAAAGACAAGTTTCGCCTCTGCGGCGCTTAACCTGTTTCTTTGTACATAGTTTTTTATTGTACATACGTTTCTGCGAATGTCTTGCCAAGCTAATCTTTGAATACATGTACATCCCTCGACAGAATCGTTTTCTTTCTTTTCCTCGCGCTCTTCTTCCACCCTTTTTTTTTAAACCTTGTTGTCCGGCTAGGCAGTGACCCGATGTCCGAGAATCCGTCAACTCTCTTTGTCTCATAGTCTGTGATTCACCCTCGCTCTCGCTAATCTGGAGTCCGGAATACATTTCTCCGCACGTTCTCGCGAATTCTTGTAAATACTCAATATACTTCAGAACACGCTAATTCGAACTTATTTTTTAATGGGTGTTAACTCGCTCTTGTAGTAGCTTCAAACGCGCTACACAAGGATGTCAAATGTAAGCGTTATTACGAAATGAAAGAACTTGCTCAAAGATAGGGAAAACTGGAGAGCTGCATCAAACCGGTTGTAAGACTGATAACCTTATCATCATCATCATCAACCAGTAGGCTTACACGTTGAGGAGAAGTGGATCTGGAAAAATCAGGGAAATTCATAACTGAAGAAAAGTGGCCACCCTGTACTGTCTGTGAGCTGTAAAATAAAATGGAATCGCCTCACGCTTTATTCCGGTTTTTCAAAATGCACGTTTTCAACAATTTCATGACAAAGGAAAATACTGATCTAAATTCCGTGTTAAGTTTCATTATTCAAAATTGCTCAGAATCGGGGGGTAGATTTACCGCGTGGTGGGGAACAATTCAGGGCGTAGTCCGCCGAAATTTCCAAAGTGTAGGACCTTCCTATGTGCATTCGATTGAACTTGAATTTCCCAAATTTCGAATAAGATCATCGGTGTGCGCTCTTATTGAAACTCACGCAACCAAATCGACCTTCGTCCATCAGTAATTCCTCTATATAGTACTACACACGTATACTTCACGTCCACTCGAATCATAATAATTATCCGATTTAACCTCGATTGTTGCTTTCCACCAGTCCGAACCCCCTTCCTGACTGTGTCATATCGAAGAATAAACGTGTATACGGATCGAGTCCGATTCCAATTTTACGACTGCGAGTCCGTGTGTACCGAGTAAAACGTCCGTGGCGTCACTGTCGATCAATTTGCGGAAAATATCGCGCATCGTGGCCCCGTAATGAGCTGCATATATTTTTTCTTCTCTAGCGCCACATCGCATCCTCGTCTGTAAATACATTATTACAAAATGGAAAAGAAATAACGTATTCGTCAGTTTGATTAAAAAAAAAAAGAACTGTATGTACGGCAGCGGGTACAAAAATAGGTCTGCTGTTAAATAACCAATTTAGTTGATAATTTAGTTTTTACCTTTGGAAAGCCGCGTGGCGTACGGCGCGGGCACGGATGTGGACACGGACGGCAGAAATTAACGAAAAAAAGAAAAAGAAAAAAGTTTTTGCTCGAATTGACGAGTAGGTGTACACGAGTGCAACCTACAAACGTGTAAACCACGTCTCGTTTGGCTGGTCAGTGTTCTCGGAAAGTCGGAAAAGCTGTAACCCAGAACAGATTGAATTATTTCGAAACGAAAAAGAAAGACGGAGAGAGAGAGAGAGAGAGAGAAAAGAAAAAAAGAGAGCAAAAAAATTGAATCGCTAATGTGTGCAACGTTAATGGTCGCGGACGTTTTGGTGAGAATTTGAATTATTTGGTATTAAATTTTAATATGTATGTAATAATACGGAGCGATAATAAAAATTAATAAACGGTAGAAAGTGGCTCGATGGTAGCGTGTGAGAAATTTCGGCGAATTCGCGAACCGAAATAATTATAACCGATGTATTGTGACACAACGCGTCCATAAAATTTTCTTGCATTATCGGTGACGAGGTGTCGGCAGGTCGGCACTCCGCAGAATCCGCCGTGTGCACGGCGACAGTTATTTTATATGTACGCTGCCTCTGATGGGCACTCGTGCAGCATTGGCCAAGAGTGTTACAATCCGTGGGCGTTTGTTTGTACGATGATCGCGAGAACGGTTAGACGAGTTCCCCGAGTAACGTGCACGTCTTGGATTTCCTCTTTCCTTCCCTTTGCCGCTAATTTCTATTACAAAAACTAAACTTACGTTTAGCTCTTGACTAGGCCGAATTGGAATCCAAAAGGCTGCCCGGAAAATGCCATCGTATAGATCGTAGTTTTCATTCTTATTGTCCCTCCATCGTGTCTTTTCCCCCTACTTTCCGTCTAGTCACCACACTGATCCGAAACGCCTTGAGATACCGGCTCGCTGGGAAAGTTTTCGGTAATTTTTACGGTCAATCCGCCCCTGGCTCTTGCCGCCGTCTCAAACAGGAGCAGCTACTCTCACATTTCTATATGTGGCAAGAGATTGCGAAACGGCCTTCTCGTTCACGTTATGAAAGCATACCTTTACTCGTGATTTTTCATAATTGATGAATACGAATGTTATCCAGCGACTAGAATGGGCCCAAAACCAAAAAGTTCTGTGTCGAATGGATAATTGCGCCTGATGCTAATATAGCACCCTATCGTGTACAGAGGCGTATTAAGGAAAGAAGCTGCTCTAGGCAATGTAAAATCTGCCACCCCATTTGATTAAAAATACATTGTAGGAACACATATGGAATCATAAGTACGCCCAATTTATAATGGCCAGGTGACTATGAACTAGGCTGCTGAAGTGCTAATACCCTTTAGACCAAATTGCGGACTTCAATTCACTTCGTTGTCACGAAAATAATCCTTAGTTTAAATTTACTTACATTGATTGATTAATATAATGCTGAATAAAGAATAGTCATACATCATGACAGAATTTTGTGTGACAAACCACAGAGGGGGAAAAAAGGGGGAAATGACTGAAATAAATCATTTACAGATTTACGTAGTGCGTTTTCGTGGGATCAGTTCTCGGTTGTCACGTTACTAAAAATTTCGTACGCTTTGATAATTCGGAGGATGGCTATAATAGTAATGGACCAAGAATGCCGCTGCAGTAGAAATTTTCTCGATAAGTTGAATAGGAAATTTTTGCGAAGCATTTTTCAATGGGAACGAACTTCTCGGTCACCCCGTATATGAGAGAAATTTTTCTAATGGCGTTGTTACTTCTATTTTATTACTTCTCCATTTTTCTACTGTTCTCATTCCTTTTTTCTTCATTTTTTTGTTGTTGTTTTTTCTGCTTTTTTGGTTTGAAAATTCAAAATTTTGCCGCCCTATTGAACCATTCTTTCTTCTTCCCTTTCCTTCTAATTACTTTTTCTCTCTATACACTAAAAAAGTAAAATCCACCGCCTCCACCACCGCCACCGCCACCGTTTCCGGGAGAAAATAACGCGCTGCGGGTCGCCTACCTAAAAATCAGAAAAATTGCAGGGGCAGATCAGCTACTTTAAGACATAACCGACATAATAAGACGTAAAAAGACATATAATGACATAATTACCCATATTCTCCAAGATCTCTAGTCGCAAGATATAACACATAGTCTAACTTAAGATATGTATAAAGGCAGTATATAGTGTTCATGAATAGGGCAAACCAGCTACCTTGGACTCTGAGATCTCAGATCCTTATGACGTCATCATCATCTCATTAGATCTGTTCACTGAGAATTTTCCCAAAATCATAGGCGGCGGCTGCGTGGCTGCAAGGTGCCTCCGGGAGAAAAGAAAAACAAAACTGCGAGTTGCCTACCCTGCCCCTTAATTTCTAATTTCTCCAGGGGTAGTCTACCTTTGGGAGGGGGTTCATGGTGGAGAATGGAGCTTGGTGGTGAGGAAGGAGGAAGGCTACGGGAGGGGGGTCGGAATCGACGGTAAAGGGCGGAGAGGGTCGTGGTTGATGAACAAGGGGGTGGTTGTGGGGGAGGGCTCTCTACACACTAAACAGTAGTAGCCACCTCCTCCCTCCCCTCTGTGGGGATAAATTCCTGGTGACCTCCCCTGTACCTTAATCTCACGTTTCACCAGTGGTACCCTACCCCGGTGGGCCCTCCTCTGTGGAGGTGAGAGCTTCTGGAGAGGGAGGACGGCCACGAAGTATATAGAGAGACTAGGGGGCTCCGCTCCCTGGCCGCTTCGCGCCTTGTGGGTTCACACGTATCTCGCTCTTTCTGTCAGAGATCCTTTTTTCCCCTTATCGAGGCTTGCTGTGATAACACCAGTTGTACAAATAACTGATGGGCTTCTATACCTTCAAGAATAAGTCACATCCCTATTAGAGGAAGCTGAGTAGGTTAGATCCATCAGAGATTGACGGCTGCCGCCAGATTTTTGCCGGAAAAGGCTACCCCTGGAAAAATGAGCAATTAACGGGCAGGGCAGGCAACCCGCAGTTGGTTTTTTCTCCCAGAGGCGGCGGCGGGTAGTAGGCTACCCCTGGAGAAATGAGCAATTAAGGGACAGGGTAGGCAACCCGCAGTGACGTTTTTCTCCCGGAGGCGGCGTCGGCGGCGGATAGTGGAGGGGGCTCTGTTATGGGAAGGCAGTTGTGGTGAAGGACCTTCCCCACCCTGGTTGTAGTGAAGGTGGAGGTCCTGGGTGCTTCCTCTAATAGATCAAATTGAAAGGTGTGACTTGTTCTTGAAGGTATAGAAACCCATCAGTTACTTGTACTACTGGCGTTGTTACAAATAGCCTCGAAAAGGGAAAAAAGAAAGGAACTCTGACAGGAAGAGTGAGAAACTTGTGAACTCGCGAGGCGCGAAGCGCCTGGGGTTGGGCCGCATAGCGGCCAGTGGACAAAGCCCCCTAGTTTAAACTTATTTTTTTCACGCGTCCTTCCAGCTGATGGCTCTAAAGACATGGGTTCTTTAGCTCTTTACGTAAATTTGGTTCAGAACAAACATAATCAAAATTGGCAAATATCGACCGATTTTTGTGGTTGCGTATTTTTATAGTGCATATCTATTTTTCAGCCGTGCTAAATATTATTTCCTTATCGCTAATTATTATTTGCTACTCGCTTATTTTACTACTAGTAACTTGCTGCATCCCATTTCCCACAATCGCCACAGCGGGGAACGCTGGTGTTGTGTCTTCAGGTGAAAACAGCCACAAAGCTAAAGAGCTTCACCACTCGAAACCTGAAACAGAATACCAAAATTACGATTAATTATGGGACGTAATTCACATCGCATTATTCCTTAGAAAATCTACTGAGAAGAGTACATATAACACAGAAAGTTGTACTTGGTTCAATTCAAAGAAATTCTACACTAATTGAACTAAGAACTCATTTCATACATTTAACAAACAACACACCTTTTCTAAATCCAGTTAATTTCAATTTTTGCTATATTTATTCTCTAGTGTAACATGTTCAGGCAGCCTTCCGCCACCAGATTCCGTTCCTAACTCATTTTTGTCAAAGATTGACTTAATGCGTTTTGAAAAAGCCGCCTTCAATTTGTCTACATCATTCAGTGTCCTTACATTCCGTGTTACTATTCTCAATTCTGACAGTTTTTCACTAGGTAGTCTCCGCCCGGACATCCGAATTGGAGGCTTTTTACGTCCAGGTATTATTTACTTTGCGAGTTGCCATCATCATTATGGTGGTAGAGACGCATCTCCGGGGAAGAATACTGATGTAGATTCCCCTCGAGCTCCCTCACCACGTCAAGATAACACACACAGAGGGGGTTGACCTACTATAATAAGCGTAAATAGCCGACGTGGAGTGGAGGTCTCGCGAGTGAGGGACTGATACGTACCAAAATAATACTGAAAATTCTTCGATTTCAGTTTTGTGCGGGGCTATCAACGGATTTGATGGGTCAAGCCCCCAGTCCCTCTCCTATTTTGCGCCTATACCTACTACGCTACCTAGGTGAAAATTCTACTTATTTTTCTTCTTTCTGCGCGTCTTCGGATGTAATTCCGGTCCACTGTGCGACAGCTCACACGTTCCAATCATAACCGCCCTGCATACACGGTGCGCCGCTCAGTTTATGGCAAAACGAGCACCGAACAGACGCGTGCACGGTTAACCTTTACTTTTTTCATTCGTTCTTTTTCTTTTTTTACGACGACCCAATTAAAACGCCGATAAAGGTGACCGCCACCGTTCATACATTTTTCTGGTATTTCAGTGTCGGCATCGCCTATTAGTACGTACTTATTAGCTATTTGCACCTGCACGCCAACTCCAGCTCGGCTTGGCCGGGCGCGCGCGCGCGATCGCACCTACATCCGCGCAAACCCTTTCCGACACTTCTGGTCAACAGATGTTTATCTATCGTTCGTATCAATTTCAGCGTAAATTTAATGGATTCGTGTAAGTTATCTCGTCGAATAATATTTTCGATGAGATATGCAGACTAAGTTACAAGAGGAAGACGAAACGAACGCGGGGGACAAAAGTGCGAGCCTACTGACCGGACGAGGGATGTTCCATTGTTAGTCTGGGCCGATGCGTTTCACTTGTCACAATTGATAAGGAAAAAAAAATGCCAAAGAGGAAATATTCATTACCGACGACATTAACCGCTCGATTCAATTAGTTACAAATATATTAATTTCTTTTCCCTGGTAGATTGGGTTAATCAGGATAATTGGAATCGTGTCGAATTTCGTTTTCTTTCATTTTTTTTTCTTTTCCAAAAGACGTCGCGCGTCAGTTCGTCTAACGAACGGATCGCAATTAAATTGCTAAAATTCGAATCCATACCGTCTTCGTATATATTTGTATTTTAATAACGAAGTGACGAGCAGTAACCAACCTCTTCTGGCGTAATTGTTTTGCTTGTTATCGAGAACCCAAATTCACGGATGGCAGTGATCGAACCTAAATAGAACGGCGGAGATGTTGAAAAATCGTGATCGTGTCACCGAGCTCTGTCTGTATCGAGGGCGCGAGTACCGAAATTGAGGCTCCGACGACGGCTCGAGCACATTGCACTCAGTTGAAGGTGTACTCGGACGTCTCGTTGCACGCCAACACCTTTACACAGCCCCGAAGCAGTATTAACGAACTTCACTTTGCTCAGGAGGAGGTAATTGGTTGATGAAAATTATCGTGTTCTTATGATCACCTTGTGTACGCGGACATTGGCAGGTGTCATGTCGCTTCCTCGAACATTATAAATTGAACATGCGATCCGTTCGAACCGGCGTCGATTAGCAAACTTTGAGCCCTGGGGTCACGTGGGACTCCCTCTTAAACAATGTCTGGATAGCAAATGCGTAAATATTTGAGATCGCCGGGCTCTCTTTGCCGACTCGGTCTGAGTAGCCGGTCCGATACTGGTTCGAACTACTTGAGGAAAAATTGTATGCGTCGTTGCTGTTTACGAAGAAACCAGTTTTCGCCCATCTGTTCATCTCGCAGCGTGGGCGTCTTATCGCGGACTAAAATTTTTACCATTTTCCCAGAAGCGAAACTTGACTTTCAGTTGGGGGGGGGGGGGGGGGGGGTGGAGAAAAATTTGCTGACAAAATTTTCTAAAAATTTGAAAATTCGCCAATTTTTCAATCAAAATATTTTTTAATTGAAAAAATAATAATAATAATAATAATAATAATATAGCAAAATTTCCTGAAAGCCAGATGTCCCCCCCCAAATTTCGGAATAAGGGCCCTGGAAAAATAAACTTCTCCCAGGGATCTCACCTGTAGGAAATTGCCGACAGTAGATTGCCGACGAAGGGGGCTAATAACTCGTAATAACGAACGTTTAGCCTACTATCACCATACTCATTGGTGTTTAACCACAGACTACCACCTAGCCCCACGGGAGTCTGGGCGAGTCCACGATGACCCCTGTCCCCAGTGTACTTCATTAACGAAGTAATGCCGAAAGATCTGAGCCATCAGAACGTACGTAGGTACTTGGGAACCCACTCTTCATGTCCCTGAATGAAAAGAGGTCCACGAAAGGAAAAATAAATTTAGAAAATAGTCCAGGGATGCCACGTACCATAAATCAAACACTTAGCATGGTGGTACGTCCATGCATTTTCGATGAATAAACACTAAAAGATAAAGTTGTTCCAAATCCACCTCACTGAAATTATGAGAATCATGTCAAACAGCACAGAAATACGTGTATTCTACATTGAAAATAAATCATAATTGAGAATAAATCAAAATGAAAGAGAAAATAATAAAAATAGAATACGGTTCAATGGATGCACTCGACGGTTTTTGAATAACAAGGAGCCAGTGGCTCTTACTTCACGATACTTCTATTCGTACGCGATCAAAAAATAGATGCCCTCAGATATGGGCTCGAAATCAATAATAAATAAATAAATATTACAATCAGACTGCATTTAGTGATATCAATGTGGAAGTAGGATCCTCTCCCCCCCTAAAATTTAGACAAATTCAAAAAACAAACTCAGCATCTCGATGGCTGGAAAATGAAAACTGTCTAAGAGCATATGACTATCAAATGGGAATCCGAAAAACTATACTCCACAGGGAGTCCCCTTCTCCCAGGGAGACACGCAAATTTTGATGATTTGGGCTTCTAATCTCGAGTTAAGAGCTCGAGGAGCCTCAGAGCTTCCTGAAACGGTCGCTTTCGATGGTCACAGATTTGGTGATGATTCCTGCATCACGGACTGAACATATTGGTCTCACAGGACCTTAAAATTTTGAAATACCCCCGAACGAGCACGAGCATGGGTACTGAGCCTTTGCGTAATTTCCGCGTAGGCTTTTCACTAAATTTTGAATTAAAACCAAAGGGGCGGGGGAGAAAAATAATTAAAAATAAAATAAAACGAATTGCTTTTTAGATTCGAAAATTTAGAGAAACCCAAGACCGAAAATAAAGGGAATTTCTATTCCGCGCCCTCTCTAGATCATACACGGGGGTTGAAAGGGCGTTGGCTCCCTGGTAAGCACGAATTTCAAGGCTAGCACTCGCGAATCGCACTACCACGGGTCGATAATGAAAAACCGAAAATAAGGTACATTACCTAGCATTTCAGCTAAATATACCAAAAGGACTCAAATTGGAGTTACGTAATCCGATGCTGGATAAACTGGAACGTTATCGTACGTATGGTCTGCGAAGCGAGATGGTGGATCTAGATCTGCGAATTGGCCACTGCTACAAATCCTCCAGCAACTCGACATAGATGATAAGGTGCAGGATCGAACTGAAAAATAACATAGCACAGTAACTTGTCCCAACACTCCAATTTGAGGCGAATGTGAATCGCCTACAACACGTTTCTATCACACGTAGAAGACTCATTACCCAAGTTACTTAGCTGCTCACCCTACTAAAACGAAAATTCAATAATTTTGGGTTGATTCCTCCTAGGAAAAAAATGTTCCTAGAGAAAACTCAATTTTGCCCACTTGATTCGAAAACATGATACGAAATACGAAATCAAAATGAGGGGAGCTAGGCTTACAGTAGCAAATTTAATCATAATCGAAAATTCTCGAACTAAGGTACGCAATCTGACATAAAAATGAACAAATAAAACGTAATGCTTAGCCGATACTAGAAGGTCCTGGAGCCATTGGCAGTGAATTCGATGATGACAGCTTCGACATAGACCTCATGGTCCTGCCTCGTGGTGGCATAGTTTTGATCGAATCGCGCCATAGATCGTTCTGGACTCGGACATCCTGGAACTGGAAACACGATTTCTCGACATGGCGAACATTTGGTAGAGACCCAGATCTTCATGATTGATCCAAAAGAAACCGAAATAGACTTCGCTGGACAAGGCCTACGAGCATGCCTTCTCATCTCACCATGTGGTTGGCTCAGCGAACGGATCCAAAAAATGAGACTGTGGGGTTTCAGTTCTGTCACTTTACGGCAATAAAATACTTCAAACGACCGAAAATGTCGTCGAATTTCGAATTTTGAGAATATAACTTCAAAAATGAATGACACGTTCTCAAACTGAATTAGTACACACGATATACGAAGCCTTTCACGTAGGCGAAAATCTGTAGCGAGATTCATAACGGTAAATTGATACTGGTAGTAGCTCAAGAAACGAAATGAACCATGCTGCAATTTTCAGCTCAGTGCATCGCTTCACTTATCTGTATTACTCCACTGACTAGTCTACCGATTTATCATTCTATCCCTCCACCCCGTACCATCCGCAGAATAGTAACGGTTCGAGAGATGGAAAGAGACGTCGACTTTTGATTGTGGCCAAAAACATAGTCCCCAGCACAGCCAATTCTTTCAGGAGAAAGCCTGTCGATGGTGATTCCAAGTAGGACCGTGTGCTCACTCCGGGAGAGCGTCGTACTTATCACCGGGGAAATCTTTAAGCTGGCTACCTATGCCGTGAAATGAATAAGCATGCTGTCCGAACTTAATTTCGAATATAATTTTTGATATCTCCGTAGCACTGTACAAGCGACTCGGCTATGGGCCGGTTTGTACAGGCTAGATGAGGTCTATCCACAATACGCTATGTTCTAATGTGTATCGAGAAATCGTTTTCCTTTCCAAAAACGTCACCAGCATGCAGTTCGGATTCTAAATGAACGAATGTCGAAAATATCCGACTGCATGTACTGTGATATACGAAAAACACCGTTCCTTTTAGTCCCAAGTTTCCAGCTCGAGACTCTTAACATGAAAAATTGACCCAACAAATTATCATGCTACAATAATAATAATGATAATAATAATAATAAACAAACAAACGTTCTTAGAAAATGAAAAATTCAAATAAACAGTTTCAAAATTTGCTGACTGCCTAATTTTGAGTAAATCGCGGGGTCAATGAAAAATTCTACACACTTCCAACGATACTAATAACTCATTTTGTCAACGAATAGGTTCTGTTACGCTTAACAGCGTCCTGTACCTTCGATTTGACATAGTTCAGTTCTAAGGATGAATACTAGGGTAGCCCTGTTTCACCTCCCGCTCCCCATAGTTTCGTCCCTGCAAATGCAGATTGGAACCTTATTCCTCAAGCACTCACATTTGCGCACATGAGCATACCCTATTCTGGGAGGGTAAGGTGGAAGGATGTTAGGAATACTTGAGTGGAACACACAACTTCATTTACAACATTGAGGTGGTCGTTGTTTATTCTTGGTGATCTTTTTTTCTGAATTTCCTCTGATTCTTCTCCTAAATTGATTCCAATAAAATCAAATCAAATAAATAAAAAATAAAAAAAATTACAAAGTTTTCTGTCTATTGGATTCGGGGAATCCATACCAGAAGTTCCCTTTCTTTCTTATGGGAAAATACATGGAGTTTTGACTTTTGTTCCACACTAAATTTCCCTCCTATTCGGGCCGTACGGCGCTAGATCGACTACTCCTTATCAGCGACCAAAATGTGAAGTTCTTGACACATGTAACAACATTTTGGAATCTAGGTATAAAAATAGTCTTAATCGAAAGAGAATTCGTTGTTGGAAAAATTCGTTTCTCTTTAAATACTTAAAAAACGTCTTAATTTTCGAGATATTTCAACTTTAATGAGTATGTACATTAATGGGGAAAATGTATAGATTTACGTTTTGCTACTTATCTCTCCAACTCGATAGCGACGCGCTCTGACGGATATACGGCCCGAATATTCACTAGGACCGAAGACCGCAAATTAAACAATAGAACATTTGCCATCGGATTCAGCTTGTGACATTGGAAGATAAGTCTTTTGCTTTCAACTTTTAGATTTTAATAAAATGTTCAACTTTCTCAAATTTCAGGCTCTAGGTGAAACAGAGGTAACAATAGATTTCGGGCTGCTCAAAGTGGTGGCGCGCCGTATAGTCGTTTACGAACGGTTGAATGAGTGAGTGAATCACTGACTTCTGTGGTTAATAAGGTGACATGAGGTATCATTAAAATGCATGCCCCTCATCAGAGCCCCGCTCCAATAGAAGGAGGAGAAGGGGAGGCCCCGTGGTATGGTCTTTCGATCAACCCGGGCAAACAAAAAAAAAAAAAAAAAGGTTATATCTTGGATTAAATGGAATACCACGACGATACATTATATTTTCTGATTACTTCATTTTATGAAATACTCTATCATCAATTGGTTCAATTATATCATTTTTATTTATTATTATATTTATTTCATTAATTTTAGAAAGAATTATTTCTAAACGTAAAATAATTTTTTTTATTAAAATTTTTAATAATGAATGAATTAATAATATTCCTTTAAATAATCACTCATTTAATGGCCCAGCCTTCTTTGGTGCGCTGGTCTTATCAAGTTTTGAAAAAGGGGTATTAGAAGATCTGAGGAACGTGGAGCAGTATAAAAAAATTTCAAACTAGCCAATTAAAAAATTTTTTTTTTAAATATGAACGAGACATTTAATGCCTAACGGCTATGGTCTCGGAATGGAATTACACTGGTTACAGGGTTTGGGTTTTCAGTGGACGACTATAACACAAAAAAGGAAAAACATGAAATCACTTAGATGAAAATCTGGAAAGCCAAGACCTTGAATTAGGGCCTTATTGAGCTCACCCATAATACGCGCACAGTGATCACGTCTCACACGACTCACATGAGCATATCATACATGCGAAAACTCTTGTAAGCTGATATTTCGATTTATCGTCATTATCAGGGCTGCAATATTTACGCACGAAAAATAGCGAAATATGCGCATATTTTATGCACTGAATTCAGTCTAAATAATATGCCGAAAATATGCGCCAAAATTGTAAAATATGCATAAATATGCAAGTACAATATGGGTATATGATTTCAAAGGAAAAATTAAGTTGGATACACTGAGACAATTTGTATCATATTTTGAAATGATCCAGCAAAATGTCTCCTTAATAGTCCAATCTTATTTTAATAGGAGATGCATCCAGGAGATAATAATGCACTTATTCGTAATTTCTTGATGATTGATGAATGTGGTACGGGAAGGAGAACATATTTTTCTAGAAGCTTTTCTACTGATCCATTGACCATTAAGTCTTCTCAATATTTTCGGAGTCGGACATCATTCTCAGAACTAAAAAATAAATAACTTTTTGTGGGGAAAAAATTGAAAAATAAGCAGAATTAGTGCAAAACATGCGATAAATGCCAAAATATGCGAACTGCTCATTTGACTCAAAATTCTGTGGTTCGTGAAAATCTTTTGAAACTTCTACCTACATACGCCATATAGATAAAAACATGCATTCGCATAAAAATTGCAGCCCCGGTCACTATAATAGAATTTTCCAATTCTAAATTCTTTATTTTCTCTTTCAAGGTATAATGTGCTGATTCTTAAATTTTTAAATGACAATGGCTGAAAATAAATGACTTAAATGACTGTTAGATACTTTGATACAACATACTGCACCCCTTCCCCCCCCAAATAATCGACTAACGCCGATGAATGTAAGTCAACACTACTGAAAAAATACTCCCCCCCCCAACAAAAAAAATTCAGCGAAACCTCTGGGAACCACACTGTGTGCCATTGTCCATCGCAAAAAACCGTAACCTTTTCTATCCTTATTACTTCAGAAATTGTTCACATCTGAAACATTGAAACGCGTTATTCTCGAAATGCACTTCACGCGGATAGGACCTTTTTAAAAACCGGTAGCAAATTACTAAAATTGTATGAAATCTCGACTGAGCAGCGTACCGAACCGCGAACTCCAAAGAAAAGTTCCAAATCCCCGGCTAACAGGTTCGCAATGCTCGCCCAACTCTACCTTACTTAATCACCGCGAAATAAAAATCAAATTTAGTGTCTACAAATTAAGCCGCGCGATACAGAAGCTTTTCGAACTGCCAAAAAAAAATTCGTCTGTCCAGTCCTGACTTGCCACCAGCCCTGAGAAACGATCTCGACAGAATGAGATTCGCATAGTCGAAAAATTACGACTCAAATCGAGAGAGAAGTCTAATCGGAAAATGCCGCACAGAAAACGAAAAGAATGAAAAAAAAAAAAGAAGAAAAGACGCAAGAAAAAAATACGAACACGACTACCGAAAAAAATATAATACGCACGCATACGTATAGAAGGGTTAAAAACATGTCAAGAAAATTTACGAAAATCGTATTGCAGGGGGCGGGACGAGGGGCAGGGGGCGTCGAACGGAAAGCACATACGTTAACGAGAAAAAACTATACTGCGCATCGAAGATCAAACTTGCGCAGTTTTCCTCTATCGTTGTTTTTTCTTTTCTCTTTTTTTTTTTTTTTTTTTTTTTTTCGCTTCCCGATATTCTCGATAGATTCTTTCTTCGTCTAGCTTATAATAAACAATGGACGCGTTTTCTTTATCGCCCGAAATTAAATCCACTCCCAGTTGGTTCGAGTGGTGGAAGGGCTAGTTCGGCCGACGAACACCAGATGGCGACTACAGTCGAGCGCGCTGTTTCTTGTGCCGGTGCCGCCGTGCGCCAGACAAGGACGGAGATATACCCGGCTTCAAAAGATTCCGCTAAAGAGACCGATATCGAAACGCCTCAGTCACACGTTTCGCCTCCATTTGTGATGTATACGATTGGTCGCGTCGCGTTACGTACAATTTACACGCGTATTTCGTGTTTCGAAATATTATTTTTCGATTTCTAATATTTTATTTACCATTATGTAATCGTTTTTCGTTTCCCCCGTAATTTTTCTCGCCCTCGAATTCGTTAAAAGTAAATTCTGTTTCATCGCCGAGACGGGAAATTTGATTTTTTCGTTTTTTGGTAAAATTTTTCCCCCTCCGGACAGCGCGTGTTTTTTTGTTGAGTTTTCTTTTATTTTTCTTCTCAAATTCAGTGGTTTTATCTCGTGAAGGTTATTTTTTGTCGCGTTTTTACTGTCACGTGTGAATTTTTGCCGTTCTCACTGGTGGAAAATAAAATTCGTATATATTTTTTCGAGAAAAAAATAATAATAAAAGGTGGACGTGTAATCGTTGAATTTGTTCGGGAAATATTAAGTATTGTTTGTTCGCGCGGTGCACGACGAGGTAGGCAATTTTAATTGATCAGCTTATAACGTAAAATTTTGCGAAACCGATCGTCGAGTTTGCGAATACAGGTAGGAATTTTTGGAGTATTTTCGAATGTGTAGCTGTGCGGTGGAAATAGATTTTTGGCGAGGTTAATCACCCCCGGGCCCCGGAAAAGAAAGTAGCTGCCGGTATCGAAAGAATTCGGTGGACCACGAATCTCCGAACTGATTTTCGGGTCTCGGGTTTCCTAATCCGGATTAAGGTTGTCTCTGCCGACTTTTGGTTTTAATGAATCTCGAACGCGCAAATTGGTTTTTAAACTGCATCTTCCGACTAGTCACTGATCCACCGGTCTTCGTGATCAGTGATGAACTCGGATCAGTGTATCGAAATCAGATGGAAATATTGAGCAGCATCTTCGAGTTCAATAGTCACTCATTCTCTGCTGTCCAAAATTGTAGTTAAACAGGTTGACCGGCTCTTCCAAACTGTCATCGAAAGAGATTTTGTCCCATAATGTCCGGATTGGGATCTCACCCATCCGGTTTTGTATTTCATCTTGAAATTTTTTATTAAATTGCGCTCAATTGGACCTCGAAATGCTGTCTATACTTGATGCTAGTCGAACTCTTCTCATTTTCTTTCGAGATGTCAATGTTTGGTTGTGTCTTGAAACTCCTCAATAATTTTCTCCGTGCCCCTTCGATAAAATTAAACATGCGTGATCATTTTTTGTATAATTGATTTAACTTGATTTGATTTTTGAATTTGAAGGAATTTCCGGAACAGTTGGTCGTATTGATAGCTCATTCGAAATGTAGTCCGAAACAGTCGTATAGATAGCTCATTTGTATTTCTTTATGTGGACCTCTGAATCTCTTATGAGTGTTCAAGACTGAAATGAGTTCCTCCAAGATGCATGTGCGTCAAAGAGTTCCTCTAAAATATGACAGGAACTCTGCTAATGTGGAGTGCTTGAGCTTGAAGTCCCTGGCTGTGTATTAATCGTATCCTCGTTAGGATTTCTATGATCATAGATCAGTCAAATTTAAAGTAGTGAAATTTCCGAAAAAAAGCTTTTCAGTGCTTCTGCATAGATTGTTCTCGGAACTTTGACGTGCCGGTCTTTTCAACCGACTCGGGCTTTTTCAGTCCCGGACTTTAACTCGAGTCGGCAACTTGTGATCGTATAGTCAGTGAATCAGCTTCTGGAAATTTAACTTCCTCATTATGAGAAAATTATTTTCGTCTGGTTATGTTACAGCTGTTAGAACTAAACTTTCAAAAGTTGCACTTGTATTTCCGGAAATCAAAAACTTCCGAGAAAAAAATTTTTCCGTCGTTGAACACGGGACAGCTCTGTTGGTAGCGAACTTCCAATATTTGAACCTTTTCCGGAGATAACATGTTTTCTTTAACTCCGTTAGAAGCTAACGTCCAAAAATTGAACTTTCTATTTCCGTGAATGAAATTGTTTCGTCTCTGGACGTGGAACACCTCTGAATGTCAATTTTCAAAAATAGTTTTCCGTTTCCGAGTTTTAGTTTTTGGACGTCGCCAGCTCTGTTGGCAGCAAACTTCCAAAATTTGAATTGTCTCAGGAAATTTCTTGTCTTCGGACGTAGACAATCGTTGGTCTGTTTCCAGAAAGGAAATAATTTTTTCTTTGGACACGGACAGCCGTTGGAAGTAAACGTCCAAAAATTGAATTTCCTATTTCTGGAAAAGAATTTTTCGTCTTTGGTCGCAGGCAGCCTCTGGAAGATTGCGGCTTGTACAGAATTACTTGTTTTTCTGAATGGTTGTAAAGTCCATTTAATTCGAGGAAGGTGCAGATTTTAAAAACATGAATGTTCTGTTTGCAAAAAATAAATAATAAAATTAATGCAATTTTGACATTCCTAGTTTTACACTTCGACTATCATTGGTAAATCCGTACTCCAGTTTGGTTATTTTTTATTGGCTCCAGTCGGCAATTTGTGATCATATAGTCAGTGAACCGGTAGACATTGCAAGTTTCCCAAAACTGAGCATCATGGAGAATTTTTTTTTCTGTCTTTAGACACAGACAATAAGAATCAAATTTCCAAAAATTGAAAACTTTCTATTTCTGAAAAGGAAATTTTCCACCTTGCTACACTGACAGCTGTTGAAGTCAATATTCCAAGAATTGAACTTTCTATTTCTGAAAGTAAATTCGTATGTTTTTGGGCAAAAACTGCAAACTGCCATCAGATGCGCGGGTCATTCAGAGAAACTTGTTTTTCCTGGATTCTGCTCCAGTTGGTGGAATTTCTAGTTTTCTTCTTTGACAATCGTTGGAAACATCCAAAAATTGAATTTCTTTCCGGAAAAGAATTTTTTGTTTTTGGACTCACAGCTGTTGGAAGATCTGCTGGAAGTTATGCTTATCAGTTTGGTTATTTTTATGGCCACAGTTGTCGAGTTATCGTGGTGTTAGTGGACCTGTGGACATTTCCAAATTCTGAAAATTGAATTTGTGTGTTTTCTGGGCACTAACAGGCGGTTTTGAGAGTTGTAAGAATTTCGATAAACTCGTGTTTCTCTTGTTTTTTTAATATATGTAGTCAGTGAACGTGTGGATATTGCACACTTCCCAAAATTGAACTTCCTATCACCGAGAAAGATTTTTTTCTTCATCTGTGGATAAAAACCGGTTGGTATGCCGCTGTTGGAAGACAGGCGGACATTTTGATTCTTCTGCCAACTCCAGCTTTTCTAATTTTTATCGATAAATTTGACTCGAATTGGCGACTTGTAATTATCAGTGAACCAGTGGACATAGCAAATTTCTCGGAATTGGACTTAGTATCTTCAGAAAAGATTTTCTGCTTTGGACGCAAACAGGCATATCTGGAAGACCGCGAGCATTTCAACCGACTTGAATTTTTCTGCTTTCTGTGAACAAATTTTGCTTCCGTCGGAAATTTGTGATTTGTAATCAGTAAATCAGTGGACATCGCAAAATTCCGGAAATTGTGACTTTTTATTGCAGTGAAAAATTATTTTCCGTTTCTGGACGCAGGCAGACGGTCATTGAAATATGGTTTGGTATTTCGACGACCGAGTTTTTTAGTTTTTTATCTTGCTTGAGTCAACAAATTCTGTTTTGTAGCAAGTTGGCCGTTGAACACGTGAATATGGAAAACTTCCTTAAATTGAACTTTCTATCTCTTGGAAGAAAGTGCTATCATCTATGTACGTTGAGAGCACTAGCCACTATATTCAAACTTACAGATTTTCTCGATCTTAAAGCCACAAAAATCGGCTAAAATTGATTTTCATCGTGATTTTCGATCATTTTTGGAAAAAAGATTTTCATCGTGATTTTCAATTATTTTTGGGAAAATGATTTTTTGATTTGAAAATCGTGATTTTTGAAAGATTTTAGTATCATCAATATTTTGCTTTTTGCTTTCGCCCAGCTCTGTTCGCGCCACATTTTATTGTCTACATATTTTGCAAATTCGAAAGTTGTGCTTCGTGTTCGGAAAAAAAAAATTTCTGTCTTCGGACACAGACTGGAAAGGAAATTTTCCTCTATGGAGAGCCGTTGGAAGTAAAACTTTCGAAAATTGAATTTTCTGGAAAGGAAATTTTTTTCTTTGGACGGATGTGACTGTTTGAAGATCTGCAGGTCGTACGGAGAAATTTTGTGTTTTCTAGATTTGATTCGAGTTGGTAATTTGTAAAATCAACGAACCTGAGAAACGTGCAAATTTTAAATACTTGATGTTCTATCCGTGGTAGAAAATTTTTGCGGTTGTCAATTCGGCCCTTGGGTTCTGTCTCGACAGTTCACAGGAAATCGGCAAATTATTTCTACCACTTTATTTTTCTAAATTTGGTTTCAGTTGGCGATTTCTATGTACTAACCCTCCAGCTATGTGGCAAATTTTAAAAAAGTGAATTTTTGTCGACAAACTAATTGTTTGATTCTGCCGTTTAGTTTGACAATCTGGGTTTCTTCTAAATTTGGTTCGAATTGGTGATTTATAGAAGTCAGCGAACACAAAAAATCTACCAAATTTCGAAAATTGGAATCGTCCGTTCCTGGGGGTGAAATTTAACTCTTGCCAGTTTTGTATTTTTGACAATTTCTAGAAGATCCTCTCGCCGTACTGAAATTATTTATCCCTGAGGGAAAAAATTTGCACTTGCCATTTCGACCTTTTTTCCGAAGATCCTCTTGCCATTGCGAATAATTTGATTATTTCTCTCAGTTGAGGTCGAGTTGGCGATGGCTACAATTCTTTTCTTGGAAAAGCCAATTTTTTGTCGCCATTTCGTTGTTTGTTCAACCGTTCACTTCGACCAAGTTGGGTTTTCTTCTAAATTGGACTCGAGTTCGTGATTTGTAAAGTCAGTAAACCGGAAGAACTTGTAAATTTCGAAGACGCCAATTTTTACCGTTGAAGAAAATGCTCGCTTACCTATTTCGGGCTGTTTGCCTTGACGGCCGATGGAAGATCCGCTACACATTTTGACCAGTTATTTTTTTCAACTGGCTCAAGTTGGTTATTCCTAACTAGTTAAGTGAACCCACCGCAGTACAAATTTTGTGAAAATTAACTCTTTTGTATGCGAACAAGAAATTCTTTTATCACTTTTGCCGGTTATTTTTTTCAAGTTGGTTCGATTTAGCGATTTGTATAGTCATTTCAAACAAATGAACTTTGTGCCTCAAAATTTGAATTTTCGTTATTTCCGTACTTCGTGTTCACTTTTACTTTAACTAATTTGAATTTTTCTTATATCGACGCGAGTTAGCGATTTTTAAAGCGAGCCCACCTATTTGTCAGTCTCAGAAACGTGAACTCCAAGCCTCGAGCTGAAAATTTTCTCTACATTTTGGCGCTTTAGAGTAAGCGATTTCCAGGGATGTATTACAGTTAGAAGGGGATGTGTAGGTGGCTTCTCCGGTGTACTTCGCCGGTCAAAAAAGTAGGTAAAAAATCTCGTCTCTAAAATCTCTCAAGCCACCTTTTTACCGGCTTGAAAATAATTTTGAATTTTCCCGGTTTTTTCGGAAGGAGGAGAAAGGAACAAGAAGAAGGTGCCGAAATCGAGTTTTCGTCAGTTGACTGAAATTAAATTTTGAAAATTAAATTTTATCGGTGAAATGAAAAAGCAAGCGACTTCTGAATAGATCAAGATAAGCAGACTGCCACCCCCATTCCCTGGGAGACGGAAGAGAGTCGGAATTTCGGTATTCTCGATCTTCAAAAGGTCATTCCCAAGAGGCAGGGGTGGAGGTTTTCACCTGAAATTCAAAAACAGATTCAAAATCAAACAGCAGTCTAATTCTAGAAAACGTGGTTTTTAGCAAAAAAAAAAAAAAAAAAAAAAAAGTTACCTTGTGCAACCGTTTATTTATTTTTTGTTTATTTGATTGATTGAAAATTTGCCCGACAATAGCGAGAATTGCGATGAAGGTGAACTTTGATGTGTTACCTGCGATGGCAAAACGAAGGTCGAGATTGAGAAAATCGCTGTGAAGGCAGAAAAGTTGGAAAAATCGCGGACTGTTGATTGGAAGAACGAAGACCTTTTCTATCTTTTTGAAAATTTCTAATTTACTGCCACAAAATCGGATTCTTGATTAGCTAAATGAAGATTTTTCGTTAGATTGCGCATATTTTTTGCTAATAATTTGCGTATAGCTGACATTTTGTGAAGTGAAAAATTCGAATACAAAGTCGTGTGGGTACCCCCTCCCCGGTGAGTCAGCTAGCACGTTTCAGAAACGTGAAACCTGTTTCTAACTGCAATTTTTCGCCGCTATCTGTGCACCTGCACTGCGCTGTCATCTCGAGCAATTTCTCGGGTTTTCGTTTCTAAATTGAAAAGCATTCGCCTGTTGAACTCGAAAAATGGGTTCTTTATTGACTGACAGCTCTGCGATTCACCTATTCGCCGTCTATAAAAATCCGGACGACCGCGAAACTTCTTCGCACCAGGATATTGTACCTAGATCTTAATTAGTCTTATCGAGGTGATGGCTGTAATCGAATGGCCTTGTCTGAAAATTCGAACGAGCTCGAGATCCCTCCCGCTCCTTCGCTGTGTGCATGGTGACTCGACATCGACACGAAAATGCATTCAATTGCGAACATGAAATTTCGTGTTCAAATTGTTGATTACACGAAATTCGACTGGAAGTGAAACGGAAGTGAAGCATCTGTTGCCAGGTTTTTACTATATTCTGATATTTTTGTTGTAGCATGTCTGTCTTCCTCTGGCTTAGTGACGAGTAATAAGCAGAAAAAAAGTAATTGTCGCTGAATTTCTGCACCTGTGTATTGTTTCAATTGGTTTGTTCGTTTAGTGCCCTTAGAACTTCGATTTTTGAACATCCATTTGCATCTGACTTTGAGAGTTGGTCTGTCGAAGTTGTAGAAAGTTTTTAATGTGTTCTCTCTAGTTGAGTAATCAAAGCTCAAACTGAAACGGAGATTGCACGGTGAAGTCAGTTTTGTAAGAAGTTAGTTTTTTGACGACTTGCAGAGTGCTGGAAATCACATTACTGCTGAAATTTGAGTGATCTGTGTATGTAAGGTTATATTGATTCACAGAAGTGGATTTACATTTCCATTCCACTTCGATAGCAAATTCGGGAATTTTGAAAATTCATGTTCGATGTTACAGATTTTTATTGGTTATGTACTGGGGTGGATTCGGACTCAAATTGTTGCCGGAAAATGCCAATCAGTATAGTTTTCCATTTTCACAATCTTTTTACAAAGTCTCTTCCTTCTCTTTTCTCCAGCCACTATATCGGCCCAGAACTCCCTGATATACCGACACAAATTTTCTGAATTGAATTGGCCCCCATCTGGAAACTTCCCAGTAATTTATACGGTCAATTTGCTTCTGCTTGTGTATTTTGAATTTAAGGGATTTTGTGAGGCAACGCCATACCACAAGATTCCCTGTCTCTGAAGTAATGCTCGAAAGGGCGGATTCCAGGACTTGGGTGGAGAGCAAATTAGAAAAAGAACCACAAGATTCCCTACTGACAGGCAGTGTTTATAAGAAATAATATTTTTTTAAGCATGAAAAAGTCCCAAGGACATCAGTGATATGACTATAACAAGAATGTTTCCGTCTGTCACTAGAATCAAATTGTCCTGCCCCCCTCTCCTCCAAAAATCGTCTTTATTTATCAAATTTTGCCAACTGATGGAAGTTTTCGAATCAAAAAGTAAACAGTTGTTATAAAAGGAAAAGTTTGCACTGTTTCACTTTTGTCAGTGGTGCCTTGAATTTTCCAACTGTCCTCCCTTGAAGGTGATTTTCCAAATGAGAAAAGGTTCTGGTTAGTCTCGTCCACACCTTTAAGAGTGCATCCCTAGAAAGTCCTACCTAAACGTCAGCCTTGTGACAGGTTCTCTCCATCTAGTTGATCTTTGAATTTGGAATTTCTTGAATGTTAAAATTTTGGGAATGCTTGGTTACTAGAGTGTTTTTTTTTCTTCGATCTCGAGAACATTTCTGAATCGCAATTTTAAACAATATTTCCGGTTTCATATCTCATCAGGCCGGTTAACCCCAAAAATTTATGCTTAGATAATATTTGAGCTCTACAAGAAAGTTTGAATATTTTTAATGGATTCTCGAAATGTTAACGACGAACTGTGAAAATGTTCGGGAAATGAAATATCTTAACAGTATGAATCAGGAATCATGATTATACATAATATTTGATTCAGTAATAGCTATCGTATAACTTTGGGGAGGAATTTAAAAGGAAAAAAGAGAGAGAAATTGAAACTGAAAAAGGAATGCTGAAAAAGCATGTTTGAGGGGCCCGGTATGTAAGTTTTTTTTTTTAAGATTTTTCTAAGAATTTATTATTCACTACCCCAGACTTTTTCGTAATTATTGTTAATTTTTCAGAATTAATTTTCACTCTTAGGAATTTTCACGTTTGGAGATTGGAAGCTCTGTCTCTCATATTTTGATAAAAATAGTGACCGCTACTTACTAAGTTAAGTGAGTAGAAAAATGACACTCCTGTTACTTTAACTTATCGCAGATGTAAACCATTTCCTTATTTCCACTAATTTTTACCTTATTTCGGGAATAATTTTAAAATGACGGTGTTCGGCTTTTGAAAGAACTCAAAACATTTCTGAATTGGAGAAATTCAGTGTCAATATTCCCAATAAAATGAACATGAATATTAGATTCTGAAATTTTGGAGTTTCGAAAATGTTTTCGTTATTGTGACGATTGGGATTAAAATCGAGGAAATATGCGCTAAAAAATGCGTTCTTTTTTATGCCGTAAAGAGCCATAAAATGTTACATGAGTATGCAAAAAAAAAATATGGGCGTATGGGTTTCATTTTACTGGAATTTGTGACTGAATCCGGATATATGAACCGTAATATTCGCAACCCCATTCATTATGGAGCAGTATTGCTGTATTTGATGGATGCCATAATAAAACTTCGGCAATTGATAAGAGAAACACATTTTGTAATTCAAATTTTTATTTCAAGGGCAAATTTGAAGAAAAGCTTTAGAGAGTTAAAATATGAGAAAAAATGATAAAATGTGCTAAAGTACGCATTTTATATCACAAAAATTCAAAACCGATGCGATTAAAAACTAATCTATTTTCAGTATTTTCCGGAGCATAGAAGAGTTAGAAGTTTCACAGAATAACTAAAATGGCATACTTACCCCTAAAAATGGCATACTATGTGCTATGTGGTTGTGTCTGCACAGGTTGGAGGTTACAACATTATTGGAAATATTGCAAAATATATGTCTAAATGGCAACTTTGAGGGCACATTCTATGATCGGTACGGCGTACGGTAAAAAGCATGTAGAGTTTTCATTTTTCAATGAATTTTTTAAACAAATTTTCGAATATTCGTGAAGAATAAATCAATAACGTATTTTTTGTTGATCTTTTGGAAAGTATCGAACTTTCTCATTTACCCCTGAAAAAGCAACAAATGATATTCTATGCCACCCCTTAGTTATTGGCAAATAAATTAAAAATTTCTCCTTGTAAAAACTACTTACCAATCTGATTTTTTTATTTTTTTCTCTGCATTTCTATAATTGTTGATAAAGTCGGTTTATTAGAAGTGAAATTTGATCGCTTTGGTTTGAAGTCCAGAAATCTAAACCGTTCTCACAATGTGTCTGGTATTGGCGAACAAAAGTTTCCTGTATCGTGTCTGAACGTGACACCCACAAAATGAAGAAAAGTTTGAAAATGTTTTTGTCTTCGTGAAACCAGTCCCACGCCTTTATCGTTCTCGCAATTAGTTCCGGGTATTGAAGAAGAAAGGCCGATCGAAAAATTAGGGATCGGTGCGAGTTTCTGGCCTGTCGAGTGTCAACCTCCACTCCGGATCCGGCCCTCGAATGTAATTATTTTTTCATAAATCAAACCTCTTGCGAGCAGTTTCGTTAATATAATCATTTAAACGATAATTTTAGTTTTTGGAACCGATTACAGTGAAGTGGACGTGCCAAATTGAGTTTTTTTTTCTTCTCTTGTCCTCGCATTGAACGTGCGGCTTTTAACATGCCTTGAATCGAGTATGCAGATGTATAAAAATTTGTCCCCGTTGCAGGACCGTAACGTGGCTTGAGTTTGACAAAGTGCAGGCCAAAGTAGGTTATTATTCATTTTTTTCTGAAAATATTAAGGTTTCTGATGGTCGAGTAATTTGTGGTGTACCGCGGGCTTATAAATGTATGGTACATGGGAAGTGGTGTCAGCATTAATCAAATCAGTCCTAATTAATTCTCGAGTTGAATTGGAGTGAAATTTCAAGTCTAGTATTCGGTGTACTAGATCATTAATCTTCGTGATTGAACTTTTTGTTTTTCATCGGATTTATCGTAGAACACAAGGCACCGTTGGAGTACTCATCCCATTCTAGTTTCCAGGAAATCAACACATTTCTGTGTAATAGATAAACTAACGTAAACAAAATATGATTCACCCAAAGGAGTTTCACCCACCCGTAGGAGTTTTCCCGAGCAACTGAAACATGTAAAGGCGATAAATGAAAGATTAAGGCACTAACGAATTTTTTTCGTACTTTTGTAGTGTGGAACTATGAAAAATCCGAATTTTGTCCACCCACGAGTAAAGCCATCAACTATTCTATATCAGTCTGTAGGAAAGAGAATTTCACCAGTAACAGTGCTGGGAATTTTCATCGGGAGGACATTATGAAGCGATGTAAAATGTTTGAGATCAGGATTTTAAAAATATAACTGTCAAAGGGTGCAGATTTCTTTTTTTAACACAAACTTGAAAATGTAAAGGAAGAAGAAAATTGGGTAAATGCAACGAAAGTTGTCTGATTCACCTGATGTGCAACAGAAATAGACTCGTTTATTTCGAACAATCCAAGCCTGTGGTCCCTAACATTTCAGTATTTGATCACAGACTTTTCTAGGAAACTCACGATCGTCTTACAGCGTGAATTTGGTTGACAGCAGATCCAGGATGTTGTGCAGAAGTTTTTGCTATAACTTCCCAAGTCTTGCGCCAAAAAATAAAGGATTATTTTGATGGATCCCAAGGGTGCAATCGCCACGATTTCTTTGACAGTAGAACCGGTACCATTGTTTGATCAAATCTGAAGGTAATCTGTAAGGGAACTTCCCCCTTCTCTTGTAGATCCACCTCTGAATCTAATACGCAAATAATCGAATCACTGACTAGAAAAATTTATCTACTCTTCGTTTTTATCTACGTATATTATGTAGGATGTGCATCAATTAACGTAAAAAAAGATTTCCCAAATCCGAGTTTCTCAAAAAAATTGTTATTTTGACGTATCCATACCATCTGGTAGGGTGCATCCCGGGTCCGATGAATTTAAGTATACTGCTCGCGAAATGAAGACAATAATCGCCTCTGGCGGATTTTGTGGTGAACCAAAATCAGACGGCAGTTTTAGTGTGTACTTGAAATATGTGGCAACCTTGTGTTTGTGAAAATATCGATATATTTTGACCATTCCCAGTGCTCTTCAGAGATTCCGGAAATCCACTCACTGGACGACACTATCGTCCATATTGATAATATGAATTTTTTAGACAGTTCGCTATGATTCTTGGGATTTTGACATTCAGGTTAAGGCTGGTTTTGGAAAATCATTCTTTACTGATAAGATGGGAAGACTTTCTGCCATTTTTACATTTTTATTTTTAAATTGCGATCTAACCGTGAGCTCTTGAACCAAAAAGGATCAGGAATCAAACATAAGCGTCTCTATCTTATTATTCTCAGCAGAAAACCACGACTGAATAAAAATGTGCCATTATAGTTTTTCCAGTGGTGATTCCATTATATTAGTCGAAATTATTGGATTCAGCACTCTGGCCTGTGGATTAGCATTGGTCCAGTCCTTCTAGGAACTCAAATTTTGATTTCTAGCAAATGCTCTCTTCGCGTTTCCTTTCTGCACTGGCTACTGGTTTTTTATCCTGATCGAGTACATTTTTTGAAGATTTTACTTCTCGTCAGTCCTTAGAATTCTGTCCGAAACTGATTTTTCAGAGTGAGTAGGCGCGGTGGTATGTTTTCTTGATACAATCGTGGATGTTTTTAGAGGATATTGCGGGTAGAAATGGAAATATAATTGCTCATGTTTAGAAAATGACCCGGAAGACATCTGCGGGAAATCGGAACCCAAAAGCTTAATATAGAACCAAATTTAACGCTGATTTAGCAAGTTATATCCGTTCACTGTCGTGCAAAGACTGACTTTCTGTAGGGATACGGGTTAGCCTAGTGGTTCCTTTGATGGATTCAGAATTTCACGCTTGCATAAACATTGGTTATTGCAATTCCTTGAGTAGTAGTAGCGTTTGTATTCCCCGTCCTATTGATTGCCTATTTTTCTTGGTCAAATATGTCAAATCATTCTTCTGCATTGGAAAGACAAAACTCGCGGACTTCGAACATTCAAAAATAATAATCGTAAACGGTACTTTTATATGAACTAATATGAACTTGCTGAACATGAAAAGAAGTTCTGAAAACACGGTATCGGGGGAAAACAAGCAATAGCGAATTAATCGAACGGAAAAACTGCGCTTCAATTTGTTAATATTAAAGAAATTGACACGCAGGCGGCGCAGGCACTCGAATGAAAAAAAGGAGAAAATCCGGCGGCCTTTCAGAAGAAAAAGCAGCAGTGAGAAACTGTTTTCGGAAAACAATAACGAGAGAAAAAATGACTAATAACGAGGTGAAAGAAAGAAAGAAAAAAAAAAGAAATAAGGAAGAAGAAAAGAATCAAACGAGCAGAAAATTGAATTTCGAGGGGACTTACGACTCGTTTCGGGCGAATAATGAAAATGACAGGAAAAAAGTATCGTCGAGCTGAAAATTAAAATCAACGTATAAAGGAAATTCGCAAGAAGTGCGGATGTAGCTGCGGTCAAATTAGCTAATAAAAAATGGTACTTACCTTGGAGTCAGGGACAAAGTATTACAGTATTATTTGTTAGAGTAGCAGAGATCGAAAGAATCTTCGGAAACACGACTGGTGCCGAAATCCGGATTGTGTTGTATCATTTCGCAATATTGATGGAATGCTGAAAAATTGTTGGAGGGCTCAGTACAAGAAAAAGCCGAGTGATATTACCGCTATTTCCAGTCAGGATGGTGCCTGTCTCTGTTTCTTGCGTCGATGTTTCATGAAGCTGAAGATACGAAGAAGGGATTGATGGGCTATGTGCTAACCGGAAATGATGGAGCTGTCTCTTGGCTACTTCTTGCACTAAATCTTGCAAGTCGGAAATATGATGTCAGATTAGCAACGATCGAAGCGATTTTTTTGAAGAGAGGAGATAAATGCCAATTTCTTTGTTGGAAATTTCGACGTTGTCCATTGCACATCTATTTTGCCAAATAAGAGACACCTCCGCCAGATTTTCCTACTGACAAAAACTTTTGAGGAAAACTTCGATTACACCGTCTCCCCTTCGATACATCTTTGCAGATTACATCTGAACAGAACGTCACTTGTGAATCGAAAGATTGAAAAATAGACAGGTATAGAAGGATAGCCATGAATACGTGAAACCATAAGCTCTAATTGGACTTGATACCATACTCTACCATATCTAGCTTGAAAAGAAACTGTGTGCCGCACAGTCGTTTGAGATTTCGAGAATGCGATTTTGGGCGTACTCAATTTCTCCTGAATTTCTCTGGTAATGCTCGCATTTCCTAGATCTATGACCTACTGGGCGGCGCTTAGTTTTTTATTCAAGTGAAATCTGCGCCATCAGTTTATGCTAAGCTCGCATCTACAAAGTGCCTACTGGTCCGGGAAGTTCCGGAAACCTTGGAAAAGTCCTGGAATTCACTTCACTATTGCCCAAGGTCCCGGAATTTTTAGCAAATGTTGGACACAATTTTTTCCCCTAAGCTTGGACTGTTTCCCCGATTCAGTATTACTGAAATTCAAAGTGCGTGCGCGTGTATTTAAAGGGTGATAGGACTACACGGTAGAATAACACTGTTGTGCATATTGAGGATGGTACTTTTTTACACCCAAATTTTTCCCGGAAGTGTCTTACAAAGTCCCGGAAAAGTCTCGGAATTCCAAAACTGAATTCTGGTAGACACCCTAATCTAAAGACAGTTCTCTTCCTTCAGATTTTGTGGTTCTGAAATTTTCGAGCACCTCGAATCGTCTCCATTATCATAAGTGCCAGTGGTTGATTCACCTTCGGATAGCGAAACAAAATCCACGGTTGCTGAGTTAGGCAGCATGTTCGCTTGACCTGGAATGTCGAAAACAGTCAAATGGAAGAATCAGCTATTTTCTTAGCGGCAGCGACCATCTTATGGAAGAAATTTAATTTCCAAATCTCGGTGTTTATGAATAAAAGATATAAAAATTTGAAGTTTAGAATGCTCAAATTCTCAGATTCTAAAATCCTTTCAGAATAGTTGGGATAGTTGCTGTACAGGAGGGCAATGGGCTCGAAATCTTCTGTTAGCCCTCGCGAAGTATAGCTGTGGTTTTTGCTTAAATTTGTTGAAAAATCAAAAAATAGATAATTTTGCTTTGCTAATTTTTTGTCTGTAATCAGCCAGCTGCCATCGCGAAAGCAGAAATATTGAGTGGGAGGGGGAATTATAACTATTTTTACATTTTTTAAATTATCCTTTCCAGAATGGCTCTTTATATCCGCCGCAGAGTGACTGGCTTCTGTCTCATTGAATTCAGAATTAAGAAGTGTACAGATAATGGCGATTTACTGTTGGGTTGAAGCGCAAAATTTTGAGGGTGGCAGAATTCAGGGGAAAATGGAAAACTAATACGATTTAGATAAAACTTTTTCATGTATATTTTTGGGGTGGCAAAAAAATTGACATACAGTAGCAAATCAGGTACATTCGGCCTTTTTTAAGAACTCGGTAAGATCATGAGTAGGGCTAGGATTTTTATGCGCTAAAAATAATAAAAAACGCGCAAATATGCGCTGTAAAACTAAGAAGTATAAATAAGTGCAATAAAAATATACCATCATGAGTATCAAAATGCAGGTATTTTCTACGCGCTTCCAAAAACCTCATCGAATCGTACGTACAGCGAAACTAGAAGAAATGTAGAACAGAAAAACGTCAAAGTATTTTTTTTTTCTGCCAGGTTCTAATTTTCCACTCCAGAGCCGACTCTCTTCCAGCAGCTAGCTTCTTGTTTAGACTTTGAACTCTCCCCGCTCCCCACCCCCAAAAAACCTGAAACATCAAAAATTTCGTATTTTTTCCCTCATTGTATTGGCAGATTTTTGCATTTTTTCCGAAAAAAAGCCCCAAAAATCAGAAAAAATCCCAAAATAAGCAAAATTTTGACGTTTTTATGCTTCGAAACCCAAAATATGCAAACTTTCACCATTGGTCTTAGAATTGCACGAAACGTGGAAAAAATTGCGATATGCGGTATCTCTGGTGCAGCTGGAAAAAATATGCGGCATCGTATAAATCCTAGCCCTAATTATTATGGTCCTTGATTCTGTGTGAAGACTGCTTAAGACCCTGTACTCGTTAAAAACCCTTGCGACTATATTGAAGACTTGTTCGAACTCGTCATAACTGTGAAGAATGTTGAAGATCGTGTTAAAATATTTTCAGACGGTTCTAAGACTCCTTGAGACTATAACGAGACTTTTTAAGTATCTTTGAGACAACGTGAAACTCGTTGAGACTGCTAAGACCTCTTCATTATAACAGTGTTGAGATTATGTGCTTGAGCTAGGATTAGTTGGTATTTTTTGATACGCTTCAAGACGCGTTGAAATTCCTTCAGACATATGTAGACTCATTAAGACTTATCAAATCCCGTATGTTTGTGTTACGCCTCTTCAAGATTATAATCAGACCCCTTGAGTGTGCGTTAGGATTCAATATCCTGTGTAGATCTTTTAGGAATATGGTAATAGTCGTTGGCACTGTTTTAAGACACCTTCAGATGCGTCAAGACTACTTGAGAGTGGGTTAAGACTCGCTAAGACTGTCAATGGATCATGGTAATGCTTGTTAAAACTGTCTTAAGATCAGATGCATCTAGATTCCTTAAAAGTGTGTTAAGACTCGCTGAAACTGTCTACAGATTCTTTAGGAATGTGGTAACACTCGTTGAGACTGTTTTGAGACACTTTCAGATGCGTCACAACTCCTTAAAAGTGCGTTAAGACTCGCTGAAACCTCTGTGGATCCTTTAGGAATATGGTAACACTCAGGCGCCTTCAAATGCGTGCCAATGATTCTTTAACAATACATCAAAACTTATGGAAACTTTTTAATCCCCTGTCTTTTTTAAGACTGTCCAGTGTCCAGTTCGAGAGACCACATCAAGGCTTCTGAAGATGCGTTTGAACTCTCTCAAAACCATATCGGGACTCGTTACAGCTTCTTGTTAACTGTCAAAAGACTTAGGTTGTGTCAATACTCAACCTTCTTAA
The DNA here is from genome assembly GCA_031841125.1 of Acanthococcus lagerstroemiae. Lineage (NCBI taxonomy): Eukaryota > Metazoa > Arthropoda > Insecta > Hemiptera > Eriococcidae > Acanthococcus > Acanthococcus lagerstroemiae. Next base: position 45,128,336 of record CM063113.1, on the reverse strand, counting down.
GATTGGGTGAAGATTTTTTTAAATTATTTTGTAGCTCTTGGGTCACCTCTCTCTTGTCGATTTTGCTATGGCCCTACAAATATCAAAAGAAACTGTGTAGTCCGCCAATACCACCCCTCAGAACTTGAGATCCACCTTTTTGGGCATCGCGTCAGAGACCAGAGGGCAATACAGAATACAAAAAACAATTTTTTTAGACAAAAAGGCAAAAACTTGATATGCAGAGATGTTAGTCGATGAAGGTTTGTTGGGACAGTGTGAGTTCCGTGCTAATTTCAGAAAAATTGTAGAGCGATGCGCAGTTGTACCAATTTGGACTCTCATCTGTACTTGCGTTGAAATTAACGCCCATTGCGCCGCGCGACGTGTATTGTTTCCCAAGCCGAAGATATGAACGGGGAAAATGACGTCACACCGGTTATGGCTTATGGCTTTGAACTCGGCGTGTGTAAAATGACGATATAGACAACAAAAACATTAATGAGCATCCTCTGTCCTGTACCCGCTCAAGGTCGTATAAAACAATCATTACGAGTGTACTTGACGATCCAGCACTACGCGTAAAATTTTTCCCGCTGCTGTCTGGAATCTTGCCCAGCCGGAAAATGCCCTAAAAATCGTTAAAAAACAATTATACGAACATGTAGAATTTAGGTGCAAGCTATATTACATGTTGGCATTTGCAAAATCCTGTTCGGAGAATGAATTTAAATCGCTTTTCCAGACTCTTCTTGTCCTCAATCGCACTCGATTTTTAACGTTGTTTTTTGTGCCCTTTTTCATTTTTTTTTGCGCTCTTTAATCGGAGAAAATTAGCGGGGAAATGAGCGCGAAACGGGATTCGCGGTTTCGTCGCAAACGCTCGAACCCGATTAATCGTGGTAATCAGATTAGCTCCCCGATGACATTTTGTCTTCCCTAATTTTTCAAACGCTTGTTTGGAGCGGCGACCGGGTTGTATCGATGTCAATGGAGCATTTAGTTTCGGCGGCTCGTTCGTGTTTCCACCCCATCGGAGGGCAGGGCGAGGCGAGGGCTCGTCGAATTTCGGCGCGATTCTAAATTACGCGGCCAATTCGAACGTTACGCCTGCAGATCGCCGGATACCACATGCGAGATGCAAGCTCATCGTGGTTTGCGTTTCGAGCGCCGTAAATACGTGTACGCGATTGCCGAAGTACAGCTGGCAAGAAGTCCGAATTTGCGACCAACAGGGGTGGACTGGTTGGGGGCAGGGGAGTGAATCCCCCTGCCCTGAAAGGTGTATGACTTTTGCTGGCCGGAGAAGTGGCCTGACGTGAAGTGAAATAAATACTAAAAGTTCAAGGAATCCCCTCCGAAACTCATGAACCCTTTTTCGCGATGATCGTGCACTGTTTTAGTTGGTAAATCTGCCCCCGACCTTACTAGTCCCAGTTCGCCCCTGGCGACGAATCCGATTGGCTTTCTTCGCGACGAACCAAAAAATGGTTGAAGAAAACGCGAGAACTCGAATCGGTTATTTGTTTTGCAAAGACCATCAAAAGATTGAAATGAGTTAGCAGAAAAATAGTAAGTCTTTTAGGTGGAGAAGGCAGGAAGGGTATGGCGTAAGTGACTGCCATCTTTAGGAGAGTAAGGTTAGCGTGGTCCTGGATTTGATTAATGCTGATGTCTATCTAGTCAAGTTCAATCATAGGCGTAACCAGGAATTACATTTGGAAAGGGCTTAACAGAAAAAAGTGGGGGTGGCGGATTTATACGAAAGTAAATGACTTGTAATGTTTTACCTTGAAGATTTTTGTATAAATACTCAGTTTTTGTTGTTGTTTTTTGAGAGGGGCTATAGCTCCCATAGCCTCCATGGTTTCGCCTACGTTTTCAATGTTACCGGGGGAAAAATACAATTTTACCTACTAGCGAAATCTCTGAAGGGAGTCTCTCCTCTTAGTAGGTATATTGAGTTTAAATTCTACCACACATCTTCTTGCCCATTTAAATCGTTCACAAGGTGTTTAGCGGTCAGGAAGAGTCCAGTCGAGGTCAAAAATTTTACAAAGAGGTCAGTCAGTCAAGGAAATGTTGAACATTGTCCTCTACGTTGAGAATTGTGAAGGGAAAATGCTGCTGGCCCGAAGTTCGAACATTTCAGACTTTCGGTCCCAGTTTCCCTTGTCCCCTACATGGCCCTGGGCATTACTTTGAAAACCGGCCCAGCAAAGTCGAGCGCACGTACACCAGTTTTTCGTTCCATGTATTGTCCTGAACATTACTAAAAAAAACTGGTCAAGTAAAATCAAGTAAAAGTGGAAAAATTTTACTCTTAAATTTCAGCTTAGATACTCTGATTCAGTGGTCAGTTACCCTTTCAAGCCTTCGAACCAGAATTTATCTTTGAAAATTGAACTTCCTCGTTACGTTTGATACTCGTTAGAACAATTTGTTTTTTTTTTAAACATAGTGTTTCTCACTTTTGGCACCGAACGTACCTCGGCCATGCAATGTTTTACGAGCCAAAAAATGTGAAGTAACATTATCGAGATTTTTTGCTAACGCGAATTTAATATCTATCGCGTTTTTGAGCCATAATTTGTATACACTGGAATACCAAACTTACATGGTCATCTGAAAAGTAATCAAGTATCTATAAAAATGAGTGAAATGCGCGCGAGGAATGAAAAGAATAAATTGAATCATCGATTTTCGAGGGGTTTTCCGGTTTTAATTACTTATTTTTCTGTGCCTTCGTGTTGCAATAACAGTATATTATATTTTTCAAGGCCTACGTCCGGCATGTACGGCATTTTTGAACCAGTGAATTCGTAAAATTGTGCGATTTGAATAATCGGATTGTTATGTTCGTTCTCACGGAGGGTCGATTTTAGGTGGCCGGAAGTCAACTCGTGTTGGATTTTCGGTTTTGGAAATTCGATTTCTGATTTGTCATTGTTTTCGTGGTTAACTATTTTCCGACGAGGTAGCAGATGTGTTTCCCATCTGAGCTGAGTTGGTCATTCGAAAGTTGAGTGATTTGTTTGCTCGAAGTTCTGGTCTGGTTAGCATTGAAGGTTTTTATTTTTAGACGTGTCAGATTGGCTCGCCGAATTAATTCTTATGGTATGTGAGGGTTTTTTTTTTTTTTTTTTGGTAATTGAAAAGAATTTTTCGAAATTGTTGATTCGAGGGCGTTGTAATTTATTTTTCGCGCCATTTTACAATAATACTGCATTCATCTACGCTGACGGTGAACCACGTTTTCAACGGTTTTGCAGTCAAAGTGTAATGCGAGTCGCTCCAGATTGAGCTTCTAGTCGTTTGAACGTGAATATTATTGAGTTTGCTGTTGGCTCGTGACACCGTGTAAATTTTCTCCAAATTTTGGGCGGGTAAAACCTGAAAGTGTTGTCTGTAAAACCACGAAAATTTCCTCTGAACTCCATTACAGTAATGTATGCTAAAGTGGCTCCCTGGATATCGCACCCCTGCCCCGGAATCTATACCCTTTCAAGTATCGCGTCGGTGACCAGAGGAGAGAACTTCATTACAGTGTGGCGGAGCATGTTTAAATTAAAAATCAGTCGAGTTCCGTTTCAAGATTCCAGAGATAAAATTGCCAAGCTCACTTATCATTCAGAAGGTTTTATAATAAAATTGCCGCAAGGCCAACTTATCTCTCAGAGGAATTTATAACAGTGGCCTACTCCTATCAGCTTGGGTGTCTTCTAACAGAGATACTGAGTTTCATTTCATTTGAGAGTACGCTTGCGTGTATCCCTATAGTTGGTCCTTGTAGTTGATATGGCGTTGAGACCATAGTCATCTGCATCGAGTCTGAAAGTTGGCCTCAAACTGGCTCAAAAATCGTCCTCTACTTCGAGATAAGAAGCTTCGAGGTCAGAATTTCCGATTAAACCTCTAATTCTAAATAGAAACCTAATGTTCTTACTTTGTGATCGAAATTCGAAGTCCGACCCCAATCAGTTCGGATAATCGGGGTTCTATTGTGTATACAGTATAGACGGAACGGAGTAAGTTTCCAATAATGGAGGGTAGTAGCAGATACCTAAGATTCCGCCCCCTCATAATTGAGAAGTAATGCGAGAAAAAAAATCTGCAGCTAAATGGTATTAGTGGAAGTTGAGCGTAAGGAAACAAATTTTCGTGGAAAAACAAGTTCGGAACTTAGTTCTATAAGGATAACATCACATTTTATGTGGTATGAACTTTTCATGTTCCCTGTACGCCATACCTAAAAAAAGAAAGTAACATTGGCCCGTTTAAAATCAAGTTTCGAAATATTCAGTCGGTCTCAATTCCAACCGCTAGCATCGATCGGCGAATCTTTTTGTTCTGCATTGGCGGACAGGTTTTCCCATCGTGTAAGATTCCCTCAACGTAAGCCTGTTGCGAAGGTCAGTATTCGAAGTCGCTTCATCCTCCCGCTCTCGCCCCTTTATTCAGGTGGAAAAAGTAAAAGTGGGAAAGCTTTTTGCGTTCGAGCCGACGAACACAACCAGAAATGTATTCAACCTTCCTGCTTTTGAAAACACGACCGTCGGTGTACGATATCGCAAACGTTTCCCCCTTCAAGTCAACCCATCGACGTATCGACAGGTAGACTCTAACCCTTGGTTTTACCTTTTTTTACCCTATTTACGTGACCTTCGTCACCCACCTTTTTTTTTTGTAAACGTTGTGTATGTTTTGACTGGACACCGATGATACGAAAAAAAAGAGAGACAGAGGGAAGGTCGTTCCTATGCCGAAGGTATTTTATCATTCGACTTCGTTGGCGGTTTTCGTTTCGTATTTATTCGATCGAATTTGTGAAATCGGAAACCGAAAGAGGACACCGGTGACTCGAGAGGTGATAAAGTTCACAAAAATTAGTCGGGGTTCGCTTTTGAGTCGCGCGGCTTTTCGTGTCAGCGGTGCGAGCGACGCGATTTATGTTTTCCAGTTACCGGCGACCCGATCGCGATCTTATCGATCATTTGTGTGCAGATTTTTTGGCGTGGGTGTGCGATATACGACGAACAAGCTGAGGGCGACCTCTCGTAACGGTCGAGAATATGGCGTAAGTGACTGCCATCTGATAGGAGAGTAAGGCTAGCTTGGTGCCGGATTCGATTGATGCTGATGTCTAGTCAAGGTGAGCAATTTGAGGTGATTATAGTGTGACGCAGGTATTTGAAGATCTACCAGCTAGACGCCCTAGGGTCACTTGATAACACCATTATGTGAAATGGTTGAGCTTTATTTCCCATATTGATGTTGCCGCAGTATATGGCCTAGATGCAACTTGGACAGATGAATGTGAATCTGAAAATGTACGAGTTCTGCCGACTTAGAGGAACGTCCACCTGCACGTTTTCACCATCATACTGCCTTTCTGTTCGGTTTGCTTGGTCCAGCCTTGATTTATGTCGCCGACTATCCATACACATCCGTTATTAGAGATTTGTATTTAGCCAAAGTTCGTGTAAACATACTCCCCGCCAGTCTCAATTTTGGAAGGCTGTACAAAGAGCATGTTGGTCTAATCAGACAGTTCAGACTGCGAACGGCAAACTCAGGTAAACCGAAAACTGTCATTATCGTTTTGAACTGTATGTACGGCGTACACTGTACTCGTCACTCCCGCGCTTTATCGAAAATGTCCGAAAACAATCGAAAAGCGTGTAAGGAAATGCCAAAAAATAGGTGCCAAAATGTTTTTTGCCCCTTATTTTGACGTCGAGAATAGTAATAGGTATAATGTAGTAGATAGACAATGACACAGATATCTGTCTTGGAGATACTAATCGCTCGTTAAAGACAGTTTTTCGTTTACTAATGCGTTTTAAAAACAGCGCCTGTATCGAAAAACGTGAAATTTGGCAGCTGACGAGCGCTGTGGCCGCGTTCGGGAAAGCAGATTTACTATTCAAATTGAAAGACAAGAGGAGAGGCATTCTCGCGGAAAGACAAATTTTATCTGCTAGTTTAGTCGTTATTCAACTTGTCGATGGTCTTGTGAGATCGGAAGTTATCGCCCGGAAAAACCGCTCAGGAGGTGTGCGTGTTTCTTGTACAGCCATTGAAGTGGTTAAAATGGCCGATATGCTGAGACAAAACTCTTGGAATAGCCTGCAACAGCCCCAGAACACCGGCTAAATGACAGCAGCATAGAGTTTTCTAGCATTGTCGTTATTACCGTTGCTTGAACTCTGCTGAAAGTCTTTCTGTGGCCGAGTGGTAACGTATCCGCTTTGCAATCACGTCTCGGGTTCGAGCCCCATCAACGCCGCAAAGATAGTGGTCTTCGAATACCCCCACTAACATCTTAGCGAACAGAGCGACTAAAGTATCAGTCGAGGTGGAAAGAACCACCTGATTGAAAAGATTTGGTAGTGTGCGTATGTAAATTGACAGCTTACTCAACATTGCGAAATACGTGGCTAGTGAACGAGCTGCATCTGCGCACTTTTTGACCCAGTGAAAGGAAACTTTAACGCGGGGAAAGCAATGGCAGACCACCTTGTCTAACCTACCCGGGAAAGTCGCGCATGAAAACCTTGATTGCCTGTGTTCGACAACAAATACGGCACCTGAAGAAGAAGAACTTTGTTGAACCGAATACAAGACTCTGTGGATACGCTCATCAGTCAACTTGATGGCTGGATGTACTTGGAAAAGAGTACTTCGAGAATTGTGAATCTGAGATCACAACGTATGGTGGTAACTTGTGTATGGTAGTAGAGAAGCTTGGACATTTCAAAGTGACACCAAAAGCTGACTATTCACTAATGAAACAAATATTAGAAGGTACCTTCGAACATGGAAAGTGTTGTGACATTCCAAACAAGTTGGACTAAAGGCAGACCGTAATTGATAGCAGATATGTCAAGAAGATACCCATGGAGACAGCTGATTGATACGAAATGACGCGGAACAGCTACTTCTTCAAGGCAATCTAGCTTCGTTAGAGATTGCACCGATGCCTCAACTTCATATTGTTAAGCAGTGGCGATTTATGCAAATTGGTAGCCATCCGCAAATCCACTGAAAATTTGTGAAATGCTGGTGGATACTTCCTGTAACTCCTCAGCCGTAACACATAGGCTAAGTAGCCTAACAGTCCTAGTTCAATGGTGATGACGACAGTGATGTGGCAGCTGGAAGAAATAGATACCCAGCTGACATTAGTCATTCATTGGCGAACCCAAGCCTTGCAGAGCGCTGTACTAAAGGATCCTCGTGGGTGGCTCTCATCTTGGAATCTCCAAAAGAAAACGCGTGTACAGTTGCATCGTGTCATCATTGAACTAAATTTGTAACGCTCTTTGTTGGTGTGGAACTGCTTGCTAAGTATCTGCCGACGTTTTTATGGTTCTTCTGCTGCTTCTGGATTCGTGTGCTCGGTTTAGATATCGGGTACTCCGAGTCCTGCATGCTTCATCGAATACTCAAGTCATTCGAATGGTGTTCCCCTGTGAGGGTTAGCATAGACAGTCAAAGCTAAAGAACCATTTGTTTTAAGTCTTATGGCTGATACATTATTCGAACGACTCAGATATCAGTCCGGTGATGCTGGTCTCTGGTTCGGTCTCTTTCCAATACAATGTTTTCATGTTTTCGGCGCTGTTTCCAACACTTCACGTTTTAGCATGTTCAGGACATGTCGGTGGTACATTTCTCTTCCATTTTGATGTAAGTATTCCACAGTTAAGATCTCTTGAACGTCATTCTCGTGAGAATAAGTTACACGGTGATAGTTTTTGTCTGCTCTGTTGCTATAACGTGCATGGCAGACCGTCCATGGACTTCTCATCTTCCATGAACGTGGTATTTGGCCGAATTTGTCTGGTCCCTATGGCTCTGGTTTTCAGCATCTTTCACTCCGTTGGTATTCTACCATCTCATGTAAAACGCTCTTCAGTGAGCGTGGATAGAGCGGATTCTGCAACTTATTTCCTAAACCATTCTTGGTTCCTCCTCTTTCAAAGTCGCCGGAACTTCTTGGTACATTATATTCGATTTTATAGGGTTTGGAATAGAAAAATTTGTCATTCTCACAGTCAACACGGACGCTGGTTAATTCTTCAGCACTCGTAAATTAGTACTATTTGCACAGCGAGGATAGTTATTGCATACATAGTAAAATTAGAATTGTAATTTATTGGTCAGCGAAAATAATCAACGATTGAGTCGTTTAACAGTACGAGGGCCCCCTGCGTTAGTGGGCCTGGCACAGTAACTTATTCCGAGCTGAACCTATTCGAGCGATTTTCGATGACATTAAACTTGCGTCACGCAGGCTACCCAGGTCCGGCTTTATAAATAACGACTCGAGTCGGCGATGAGGGGAAAAAGTTGTAACCAATTTCGACGTCCCAGTTTGCACTAATCGCTTCGACAATTTAAATTTTCAAATTCATCCTAAATCTTTTAATTAACATCGAGGTACAAACAAAATAACTTAATTATTCAAACTGATCATAGGGAAAAAAAAAGTGAACGTATATTAGAAAGCAAAATATTATTAATTTTTTGTGGTAATTTGACGTTCGGGGTATATAGAAATTCTTTATGAATATTTATACAGTTATCGGTGATTTATGATTTTCAATCGAATATTACCATATTTCTCAATATTAGTAATAACGAAATTAATATTCAAAACTGGGTAATTGCTGAATTTTTAATACGCGAATATGTTAATATTCGAGGACGAGGATGTAAATATTTACTGACGTTATCAGGTTAAGAATTCATACATCGACGATCACGAAAAGGGCTTCGAGCTTCATATCGAAGTATGCATACCGGTAGTGATTAGCGAGGGCAACCTATAATGCTGCATTGACAAATGACACGGCCGTAAAAATGGAGACACGACAGCGATGGCAGGACTGTTTTTTTTTTCGCTTTCCGGCGGGTGATCCCGACGAGGAGCTGTTGTCCCATCGTTACATATACTTTGTATGACCGGAAAAGTTCGATCGGTAATTTCACAAGGTGAAGGAGTCGCGATAATCGATACAACGAATACCACCTAGGGGCAGATAGTGTCATATGTGGCGGTCGAAATGAGCTAAACTGCGGGCTAAACTGAAAACAAAAAACTGAGTGAGGTTTTATGTGTTTCGTCTTGTTCGGACTGGAAGCGTCATTTATGACTGCAGTGGGAGCTTGAGCCCGATCTGCCTACCTCAGTCCCTCGCTTGTGAAACTTAGCTTAGTATTACTAAACTACTGACTTGAAATACGAAACCAAGACTCTGGTTCTTGACTTCAGGTTTTAGTTCGCTTCACTCCTTCAGATCAGTAAGGATTAAGGATTCCATGTCACAGTTTCATTGCGAGTGAAATTGACACTAGCCGGGACAGGACAGTTGTCTGTGTTGGACAAACGGATGGAGAAAATGCCGAGCTGGAAAACGAGGTGCCGGGCTGAAGAATTTCGGAATTCTGAACTCTACAGGAGGCAGTGACCATCAAGCACGGATACACGAGGAGGGTAAAGGGGTAATTTTCCTCCTCGGGGGAAACTTTTTAAATAATTCAAGATACTTTAAAAATGGCTGACATGGGGAAAAATCTTACAGTGTCTAAAAGGGGACTGTAAAGGTCTTCAACATAAGGAATTCCAAATGGAAGATACTTAAAACTCTTAAAACGCAGTTCAAACGCGCCGAGAAGAGCTGTGCAGAGTTTTAAGCATCTCAAGCAAGTCTTGAAAAGTCTCAGTTATTTTTCAGTAGTCCTAAAAAGTCTTTATCAAGTCTAGAAATGTCCTAATCATGTGTGGTAGTTTGAAAAAAGCTTTACGCGAATCTGGAAGAGTTGTAAAGCGACTTGTATTTGTCTTGGGCGGTCTGAACGAGTTTTGTTGAAGCCTCGAGGAGTCTGAAACGAGTCTTAAGCTGTCTTACCCCAGTATGAAAGGGTTGATCTACATCAGTTGCAGAAAAACCTTTATTTTTAGAGTCAAAAGGGTTTGGTACTTTCATCGAGTCCTAAATAAAAATCCCGAAAGGGATCAAATAAGTCTGGTAGAGTTGTAGTTAGTTTTAAGGCATCCTAGTGTCTTTGAGGCATCTTAAACATGTATTGAAATTTAAAAGATCTTTTGATTATGTATTGAAGAACTTTAATCAAGTCTGAAAGACTTATAACAAGTTGTATTTGAATTTGGAGTAGTCTTAAGGAGTCTTAAACTAGTCTTAGAACGCTTTACAGAGTCTCAGCTAGTCTTAAGGACTGCCCCCTCGAGAGAAAAAATTGAATGATATATAATTAACGTTGAAAAGTTCCCAAAATTTGTCGTGCAATCGGGAATCTAATAAGTTGAAAAAAAAATTCGGTAGATCATTTTGGAGGGTATTTTCATTTTCACCATCGGGTGCGGTGTCTTAGGGACCACTTTGGCATGCGTGCATCGCCATACATAAACTGAAAACAAAAAACTGAGTGCGGTTTTATGTGTTCCGTCTTGTTCGGACTGGAAGCGTCATTTATGACTGCAGTGGGAGCTTGAGCCCGATCTTCCCACCTCAGTCCCTCGCTTGTGGAACTGAGCTCAATATTGCTAAACTACTGACTTGAATTACAAAACCGAGAGTCTGGTTCCTGACTTCAGGTTGTTGGGTCTTGTCGAGATTATTTGAACAGAATTAAGCAAGATAGTGTGGCGAAGAACGCTCCCGAACATTCGAGATAAACGAAAAAAGATCGACACGTTTCAAGCAGCAGAATAAAAATTCGATAACGAGACCGATAAGGAGTCTCGCTGATAACACCGGGATATGTAAGGCCGCTGGCCGACGCCGTATAGTCTAATTTTATATGCGATAAACTGTGCGTTTTCAAAGCGATCTAGCTACTGTTTTTGTGCGTTTGTATTAGTGTGACATTAAAAGTTCTTAGTACGTGTTTTCGTGCGTTTTTTGGTGCAAATCTCATTACAATATAAAAAGCAAAAAAAAAACAAAAAAACGCAAGAATTTTATGTGAATTCATGAGTACGTCGAAAATTTTTGGATTTTTCCAAAACTCGTTAGAGATATGGCAATATTGGCTGGTGTAAAAGACTTCCGACTAGTTTTTAATGCTAATGTAGATCAGAATATCAGAATCTTCTTATGCTGTAACCGAAATCAGTAGCCACGTTTTGGACCTTCGGAAGCCTCGTCCCGCATGTGACAGTTACAAAATTGTTGAGTAGATTTCAGGTGCCAGAATAACGAGTATATTACGTGATCTTAAATACTTTAGGACTTTGTAGCATGTTGCAGTTAGTGAGTGCTGTTATAATTGGATTCGGTGGTTCTGCACACGTTGATGTGATTTGAGAAGGGAAGGGGCTCAGCTCTTGTGGATGGTGGACTCTCCAGAACGATAGAGTGATCAGAACTGAAAATAGACCAGAACCCCTTGATCTCAGCCCGGCCGGAACAATTACAGTTATTGCCGGCGAATCCCCAATAGCACGCGTGCGCTTGCACCTAACTGGATTTTCAATAAGGTGCAATGCACCTGATTGGAGATCCAATTACCTTTTTCTTTAAATGATGGGGAGGAAAACACAGAACTCGCCACTCAAAATAGAAAAAAAAGGTTTTCTGTAATTTTATTTACGTGTTGAGACAAAAACTGTACCCCTTTTCTAGAAACTACCCCCGTCAATGGTCTTGAGTTCGCACCTAACTGGAAAATGAAAAAGTGCCGGCTGTGATTATAAGCGAAAGGACTGTAGCACAGTGGGAGTTGCAGATCCAGTAGTGCACAACTGTTGTAGCTTTGTTGGTAGTTGCGACAATTTGACACCGTATGCTGAATTCGGTAAGTAGTCCGAGGTACAGAAGTTAGTGTGTGAGCTGCAGGTGAAAATGGAATTCACTGGTTTTGAAGGTGAGCTTGTGAAAAGGATTACTTTGGTTGTGGGAAAATCGAAGGCTTCAGTCTTTTGTGATAAGGCGATGGATGATTGTTTCGGTACTGTGGCTCATCGTGTTGCTAGATATTTTCCACTGAACTGAACAGAGACGCAGTTAAAACAATCTGGCACTTCAAAATGATTCCAGAAACCTTACCCGAGAATACAGAGTAATCAACCCAGGGCTGTTTCGGTTATTTAACTGTCTGGAAAAGCTAGATCTTGTCATCCTCCACCGGCTCGGTGTTGCTCGACGTGTGTCTCGGCTAGCGATGGGGTCATAGCAACGGTGGATCTTCAGATCGTGGGAAACCGTTGCAGGATCTAAATTGTAATTGAGTCGAATGCTGCATTGGTCGTGAGAACTGGTAAACAGTGTGGTGTAGCTGCGTAGGTTTGATGAAATCACCGAAAATTCCTCCGAAGAAGTGAGCGGATGGGAAACTACACGTATCATAATATGTGTTCGAATCATTCATCTACGATAAATGAAAAGTGAATCGTTCCGGAAATGGAGCTTATCAGCGGTCAAAAACAACTATGTCAATCTATACACTTTCAGTGATCATTTACTCGTTATCGCGAAAATTTTCCAGCAGAGCGCAGTTCCTTTTATCACTACGAGTAATTTTTATTAACCGTACAAAGTTGAATGGCTGAGTTCGGATACGAAGAAATAGAATATTTCTACATCGATGGAAAGTGCGATTAAATGTTTGATTTTACGTCGGTTTGAAAAAGCCTCACTCTTGCTCACCGGAATGCAGCCTCACACGAGTACTCGTGAGTTGATTACCGCAGATCGTCTGCCGTGTGGGATATCTTTCGGGTACGTCAGAGGTCCGGGAAATTAGACAAAGTCGGAGGGCGATGAGGTTGTCGATTACAATGTAGATGCCGACCCACCGGGTTGTGTACTTTTTTGCCGTCGTGAAGACGGGTTTCGCGAAAGGACCGTGTCCCTGTGCCGGGCGAGTGCATTGGCTCCCGCCAAGCCAGCTGTTTCGCTGTTCGCGAGAACCGGTTGTCGAGAGGATTCCGCATTTTTAGACACCGGATTCCGACGACATGTGGGACTCCCCGAGTGCATTTCCAATTATTGCTGTGTTTTCTGGTTGCGTCGATGCAGTCGTATTCATTGACGTAACATCGACATCTGCAGCTGGGAATCCATTTCCTGGTCAGCGGTTGAACGTCTTCGGCACTCCGGCGACTGGTCGGCGAATTTGGTGCCGGCCATCGAGTGGCTCTTGAACGTGCGTGGAAGCGAGCGAGCCACGCTCAGTCCGGTATAACACCGACGTTCTCCTGCTCGTTCCACTGACATATTGGCCGAAATAGGGAATACATTTTCGACATTTATAATATTCGTGCACAAAAATCATCGACCAGATCGCCGCGTTCTAATCAGTAGGCAAGACGAGAAGACGAGTTGGCTTTGAATTATGACGCTGCGACACGAACGGCGGTCATAATTCAACGCCGGTGAAAATGAGCTGGCAACTCGAAAAATTATTTATTAATTAATATCGCCCGGAATATCATATCTGCGTTTTCGCTAACCTGAAAATTGTATATTTTAAATTCCGGTTAACCGAACTAATTATCATATTACGTAAAGGTATCGAAATATTAACAGTACGACGAATATTGGCCGGGAACTTAATATGTATTAATATGTGGTCAAGGCTCGTTCGATTGAAACGCGAATCGAATCGATTTTTATGAGCTCATGTGGACGTGTACGTGCGGTCCGGATGACGGGGAATGCGAATGGAATCGCTGTGTAGGTAGTTCGAGGAGAATGCAGAACGAATTACGATAAGTGATCGCGGAAATCGATGAATTCATGAGTAATGCGCGGATATTGATAACGGCTTAAGGAATTCTAGCATGTTTGCGAGATATCCGATACCCGATAATCACTTTTCGCGAAATCGCGATTAAGAGTAACCATGGTGTAGAAATTACGTCCGCGACTCGGGAAGTCGAATTAGACATCGATAGTGTTTTCTTTGTCGAGGAACTTAATGTGTCGGCGAGAATATAACAGACCCCTACGTGATTTCTGCTACTGGTTTATGTACAATCGAACCTAGTTAGGTGTGTTGAAGACTCGATTTGTGTGGTTGTGTGGTGACCTAAGTTGACAAATATCGAAACGAAAGCGCCTCTCGCCTCGAGACGGAGACAGGGGGAGTAATGCAACAAGAAGCAATCTCCTAGGACCTCAACCTCCGAGCTAAACAAGAGCAGTGAACGCAGTAATTGAAAGTAACTGAAATTAGAACTTTTCTGAGTACAAAAAATTCAGTTTCAAAGAGTGGTATAAGAAGTTAGGTATACTTTTGGTAGGACATTCTGGAACAATTTCGTTTTCAACGATTGGTGGTCCACAAGAAGTGCTATGTAAATGGGGCTGTGGAAAGGAGAAAAAAAAATCTATACTGCATGCGGTTCCATGGGTACATGGATATGTCTTATGGCTACCAAACACGTTCCACGCATACAGTTGGCGCACAACGCGAACACGTAAAATATTCGGCAAGAATCGTCCATTCTCGGTTTTGGTCGGTATTCTTCGTGTTATCTCGGCGTAGACTTTGTTGATAACAATAGCGGTGGTGAACGAATGACCGCGAGGAATACGCAGTTGCGTCACAGCGGTAATGTTTTTCTACGTATAGAACTTTTGTTTTGTGCCTAGCTATTGGACATATCCATTTCAGAATGCCATCTCGACTTCTTATGAGGGTTTGAGATGGTTCGCCAATCGTTTTTTACGATTTCAAAACGTTATCACAGCTATAGAAAGCTGCAAAGAGGTAGTACCGTCAACTGGGGTATCTTGGAACAGCCGTGTAACTTAGAACATGCCAAAAAGCTTGCACAGTATTGATGAATTCCAACTGTAGAAGTGAGAGGAGAGCTTGAGGGATTATCTTAAGTGTGCAAGTTGGCTTGCCCACATGTCTGCTAGTGCGTTCTATGTTACCCGGCTGTTCCAAGATACCCTATTTAACGGTATATGACGCATTCGGATTATTCGGAAAACCCCTGGTGAAACGTTTCTGTTTTCCATCCGTAAGGCTTCCAGCTCTTAACTTCATGTGCTCAGTGACATATCCCGCTTGTTTACGGAAAAGTCTAATACTTGATTTCGGCGTTGCCGAAGCTCCAAATCCGAACCTACGCGTACTATCGTTTGCCATGAAGCCGACAACAGTCGAGAAGTTTCTAGTCCCTTCTTTTCATGATCTTACTTTCTTCCATAGCATGAGAAAATGAGAACAAACTTGTCTTGCCTCGTACTATTGTTTTCATCTGGTGAATGGCACATTCTACTTATCCTGTCTTCAGTTAATGTGGCAGCAACTTGAACATCGGCAGTATGTTCCCAAAATGAAATGTTTGGTTGAAAGTCATGAAACTGATATTCATATTCAAATATCTTAACTTTCCAGTTGGTAAAGTCGCTCTTTCCTCCGATTCAGTCAGGATTTGGATTCATTCCGTGCATTTATTTCTTGAGTATATCAGGTAGATAGTTGATTGATTCCATTCTAGAAAGATAGCGGTGCAGGCCTGTAGCGTCCGGGGGGGGGGAGTAACTTGGATGAAATTACATGTTTCACAAGGTTTCACGCTTAAAAATCAGAAAGAAAGCGAAAAGGAAAAGAGATCTTGGACTTTTTGCGGTGGACAGACCACCAGTTCGGTGGAAGGAGAAATGTCCGAATCTACTCCTCGACAGTACGGACCTCTCTGGTCGATACTTCTGTATTATTTATTATTGGAAAAAAGTCTGCTGTGCCGTATTATGGTGTTAACAACCTGAGGTGTAGATCTGAGCTAATTGTAATTCGTATTATTCGCGATTAAGACTGAGGATAAATCTGTGCTCGACTCAGCTCACAGTACTCTGTGGTCCGTCATGCCACCATGAACGCTTCAGGCGGAACCATTCCACAAAGCGAGTTTCCTGTTGCTACGGCCTATTTGAAAAGTTGTTGTTACAGGTTCTGATTCTTATAGGGTCGGATTGGCCGAGTGGATAGCGCGTTGGTCTCGGAATCCAGAGGTCCCGGGTTCGAGCCCACACCACGTGGCAACTCGCCAGATTTCGACCTAGGCCGGTTTTTCGGCCAGAAGGGAAGTTGGCTAAGACAGCCCTAATAGCTCCCCGACATTTCTGAGGTAATGCTCGAAAGAGCCAGGGCTTGGGTTGAGAGCAAATTAGAAAAGAAGATGGTTCTGATCTTTGTTGCGAGTATAGTCATATTCTCTGTGAAGTTCTTATAGAGATCGGAAATAGGACAACAATCCGCTTCAGTACGAGTGGAAGAGGATTGGGCAGATTGGAATGAAGTGAACTGGCACGGGTCAAGAAGTTACCATAGCAAGAAGCTACCTTAAAGAAGCGGGAGGATTGAATCTTACACATGTTTTACATGTTGGTGGATAGGATTTCCCAGTTTCTTCCTCAACTGATGGACGGCTTAACAAGAGGAGGTAAGCGTATTACCTACGATAGGTTGAGAAGCCAACTCTGCTGCTTGAAGACCCTTTTCAATATCTACAGCAGTCTTTCTGTATCTCAACCCTGTTGGTGGGATAATCCGGGCCCGGACTTTCAGGGGGCCCGATATATTTTAAAAGCAGCAATCACTCCTTACACCATGAAATAAACCTCTTTTCCCGTAACTTATAATTTTTTCTTATCTGACAAAAGTAAAAAATAAACTGGAAGGAGGGGGGCCCGTGGAAATTCCCCAGGCCCTCTTTTTCTTTCTACGGGGCTGCTGTAAGTGACAGTGTACCATTCGTAGGCAGTCGTTGTTTTTGTATTCGTACGCTTGCTTCTGTTAGATAGTACTTCCAAGATGAACAAACGGTTCTTGTATTTCCATTGGTACTCTAAGGCAGTTTCTGTTAACTGTCAGTTGAAATATATCTTATGTTTTCTTAAGCCGGGGATACACGATACGTCCAACGTTTGTCCCATTTGCCTTGTGACGTTGACCCAACATTGCAAACCAGCGCTGGATGCCGCGTTCGGCTACACGGTGAAACAAATGTTGATCTAATATTGTTTGGCGAACGTTGGCTCCAGTCAGGGTCACACGTGTAACTGTATCCGCTACTTGTGTGATTCATACGTGTGACACTTTACCCTGGGGGGGGGACACCTTCCCTGAGGAATTTTCTTGTTTAGTTTGACGCAAAAGGGAACCGGAGCTTAGTGATTTAGAAACGGAGGAAATAATGCCCTTTAAATATGCCTGTCAAATGTTATAAACTCTTAGATTTGTAACTCCTCTCCCCGCCTTCTCCGCGCAATAAACTACCATGTCTACCTTTCTAATTGGTGTGGTTTTAGTGAATATTCCGAAACTGCGGTTTTTTGAAACCTGCCTGCTTTCGAGTCCATTGATATTGCTGACTGTGTTACTTATGACAGGTGGGAGTATGACTGCAGATAGGACAAATGAGTGGAAGAACTTGAATGAAGTTTCATGTTCAGAAAGACCTTGCTCGGCTAATTCCTTCATGCTAACTTAGGCTCACAATCAGTCTTGCTCTTACATTGTCATGTATGTTACTGATACGATCAGCGAACGCAGACCGCCTTGTGATTGATGGCATTGACGTTGAAGGATTGCGTGTACACTCAAACGCAATGGCAAGTTGAAGCAGTTCACCTGTTCCAACTTTCTTGGAGGAGAGGGAGGATTGTAGTCATATAAACCTAAACACAATGGGAAGGCTGTTAACCAATTCCAAATTTCTTGGGGTGGAGCGGGGCTGTTGTGATTAGAGCACCTGGAAACAACCGAGTATGGACATCCGCCATCTTGAGTCCAACTGCGCCCGTCGATGCCGAATCTCTAGCGGAGCGTGCCGGGTAGTCAGTTCGTTATCGACGGGCGCGATTGGACTCAAGATGGCGGATATCTATACTCGATTATTTCCAGGTGCTCTGTTGCGGTCAGTCACGTTAGTTGTATTCGTTCACCGTTTTAGGAGGCAGGCTTATAACGGTTCGCTTCGGCTGATGGTAGATTTTTGGAAAGAGACTCAACTAGATTCGTGGATCGCGTCCCAAACAGATTCAAATTGCAGGCTACGCGAAATCTGATCTTGTCGAAAGAGTAGCCTCTTTTGAATCTCGACATAGTGAACAGTGAATGATTCCAGCATTAAATAGAGATTATGAGGATTGTAATCAATGGTCTGAAATTTTGGCAGTACTCACTTCCATTTGGAAAGAGGAGTTTCCAGAGACCCATTCATGGCTTACGCCCCTCGATAGAGGAAATCGTTCGTCATCAGCGTCACCAGCAGCTGTGCGACGACTTGCTCAAAAAGCAATCAACAGATCAGAATTCGGAACTTGCTAACTGTTCGCGTGGACGCTAATATTGTGTAACCTGTGTGTTGTATCAGTTCGAGGGGCCGCCCTCGAGCGTTGGAAATGAATTTTCGAGACCCTTATCGCGTAATTTCACGCCGTTCGCATTTCGCCGGAGGCATCGGGTCGCGCGAATGTAGGTACGATTTACGAAATTGAAATTCGCGTCCGTTTGCACGTAACGAAATTAAATCATCCGTCCGTAATTTACTTACCGAAACTCGGAACTCGGGTGATCAGGTTAAACGCGTTATATTAATAGGCACCTATACACTCTCGTCGAAGATTCCTTTATTAATAAAATTTCCCAACTGTTAATCGCGACCGCGAAACTTACACAAAAGCATTCCTCTTATTCGCTGTGCATTTCGTATATCAATGGAAAACTCTACTCGAGTCGAAAATACCTACCTATCTTGAATAAACTTCTTCGCTGCTGGAATGACGTGTACAGTCGCTGGAAGTCGACGGAGTATAAAGTAAACATATTATAATGTAGAAAATCTTCCTTCGCCCCTCGTGTTACGCTTTTGTTTCGGTTCTTGTATACTTACGGTGAAAGTGTCTTTATGAGTTCGCTGTTTTGGCGTTTTTCACTTTGTCGAAAATCAATCGAGCTTGTTAAATAATTAGAATAATCATCGGGCTTGGAAGAACGCGGGGCACGAGCGAGCGAGCAACGCGAATTTTCTCGAAATCTCAGTGTTTGCTGTATACCTGTTGGCTGATTGTAGAACTGGATCGCGGGATGACTGCGCGCTTTTTCACGACGTGATTTCTCGCCAATTTCTCATCGCAGAGAGTTTTTGAAAAGCATTGTGCATTGTTCATTGACGTCTGTGTGTGTCGCCGGTAAATTAATACAATATGAAGAGCGATTTTTGATCAAACGAAATACGTAAACAGGGTGTATAGGTTCGTCTTGTTAATAGAAGGGTTCGTGGTCTGAAATTTGAACTTCGTCGACAGATAGCGCTGTATTCACCGCCATTACACTCCAATGTAATAGTGCATTTGAACGAGGCAATATCTGCCAGCAAACTCACCTGACAGTTCACGTAGCTGAAGAGAACTTGCAGCGCTATATGTTGGCAAAGTTGAAATTCAAAACCGACTGTGGATGTTTCTCACTCGAACTCTTCAATCTTTCATGGATGACTTCTGGTGGATAATGCCCTTCTTCAGTCCTGCATAGCCTTATTTGGTGGGAACACCGCTTGCTGGTTGGATGGTACCGACTGAAGATTCTCTATACCTCTGTCGGTATTTCAGACTGCACATTCAGGACTGGCAGCGGTCTTCTGCTGCTTTACTGGCGTTTAGCGTTAGATGTGTGATTATATCTAGTGTAGGTGTGTCAAATATGGCTACAGGTCTATATGCGACCACTTTGACAATAACAAGCTTCGAGAATGCTGTAAGAGAATAGTGTTGGTTGTCATACTCTTACTTTTCTACCGACTCGGTATTTCCTGTCCTTCATGTGTGATCGTAGTAGGCCCTTTCGGTGGTCACATTTAGCGCATCTGTCCTAACCATGTCGATACTTGCTTTCCTTTTTGAGTGTCAAGCGTGTGCACTGATACAATTTGGTTCACCTGATAATACTTGGCAGTCATTGTGTCGAAAACTGCCATAACAGTTGACCCGCTCAGACCCTTGACTTCAAGTTCCAGTAGTTTGTTATTCGTTCTATGAGCTCTAACTGCCCCTGCCCTGTTATATCAATCGAAGCGACTGAACCGACGGGTGTTCAGAAGAAGCCCGACTTCGTCGCGCCTCAGTACTGCTTTACAAACGCAATAATATTCGATAATCGAAATCGTGTACCTCTAATACTCGAATCAGTTTGCTCGTTGTACCAATCGGTACGTGTACACCCGAAAGCTATTATACGAAAATCGCTTATTCCGATAAAGCGTAAATTAGCGAACAATTATCAAGGGAAAATTATCAATTTTTACGACCGGTTAAAAGCTTTGTCTAATTTTAAATACACACGAGTTTACTACCTACCGGTTTTATCATCGCTCGAGAAGTTTGCCCTTTATTGCGATATCCATTAATGACAACTGGTTACGGATAGCGTTCATAAATACTGTCCGCGTCCCGCTTTAATAATTCGATGAAATATATCTATAATGTTCGTGGAACTTTGTCGAAGCCATTGTCGATATTTAACCGGCTGGTATTTTTTTTTTGACCGTTTGCAGGTCGCAGAGTCCGCCTCTACGCAGATACCGAGTGCACGCCAGCGTTTCTGCATTCGCCATCCCGAGGATGACACGTTTGACCGAGCACCGTCATGATCGCGATGAAGACGGTGAGGCATCGACGCTCGCTTAATGCGAAAGAAATGAGCGCGTTTTCGTCGGCAATTTGAGAAGATACGAGATCCCGCCAACAGCTGCCACATGTCGACTATGGATATCCAGGCGATGCAGTCGATGGACTGGCTTTTCAAGAAGGAACGCATTTACCTACTGGCTCAGTTCTGGCAACAGGTTGGTGCAAATTCAAGTTTGAATGTTATTATTTTGTTCCGGAAAGGCGACTGGGGCAATTATCCCTTTCCTAGAGAAGGATTCGTGCACAAAGCGAACCGTTCGATTGGAGCTCAGTTTATCAAGATTAAACTTGAGGAAAATGGCCAGTTGAATGTTGAAAACACTGAACGTTGCTTCACTCCCCGTACCCCGCCCTCTATGCGAGATTAAAAGTTGCATTGTATGCGAGGAATACGAAAAATTGTCGTCGTCCAGTGGCGGACTGAGGAGAGTAACAGAGGCGATTACCTTTCAATTCCATCGAATTCTGAATTAGTCCTAACAAAGAATACATGAGTGGAAGAATGCACGAGTTCCAACAAAATTTGAATGAGTATTTTCCGTGATATCGATGTCTGAATAAGTCCAGGGTTGCCACTTTCTGGAAAACCGGGAAAAGTCAGGGAATTTGGTCAGTCAGGGAATTTTCATTTAGGTCAGGGAAATTTTCTGAAAATAACAAACGAGTTCGTATTTTATCGGAGTAAACTTTTTTTATCATAACCTAAGAATAATGATAATCTATTTGCAAATGAAATAGTCTATAATATTGAAAAATATTACATAAATTACATCTGTACCTTCTTCTTCTCGATAGCGATTTTTTAAAAATCTGTATTGTAAAAAATTTCTGTGACTCTCCTCCCTTTGGGCTTTTTCGGAATCCTGTAAAAAAGTCAGGGAAAATTGGAAAAGTTGGCCTGGAAAACCGGGAAAAGTCAGGGAAAACCAATCCTGAAAAAAAGTGGCAACCCTGAAGTCGTTAGTTCTTGAATTTGTATAGTTTCAATGTACGTGAACTCCTGAACGAGTCCGAACAGAGTCTGAATGAGAAGTCAGAGTCTAGTTAAGAAGTTGAAGAATCTGCTTAAGAAGTTGCAGAGTCTGAATAAGTGTGTGCCGGTCTGGATAGTGTCCGAGTAAGTCATATTGAAAGGATCTTCGCGGAGTCCTAATGAGTAATGAGTCTTCAAGCAGTCTCGATGAGTCTGAATGCCATATCGTAACAGACTTTGAATACGTCTAGAACAGTGTGATTAAGTCGTAATTGAATCCAGGCCCGTAGCCAGCTGGTTCTTTGTGACTGGGCAAGTCGTGCAGCAAATGCAGAACCGTGTATTGTGATATTTATTATCCAAGCCACGATCAATACTCTCAATACTAGCATCTATGGTGCCACACAAACGTCGTCAGTTCGTCACCATGAGTTGATAACTTAGGTATTAAAAACTGCTGCGGCCAAAAAGGGGAAAAAAAACATGTCAGCTAGTCAAAAACAATCATCTTTTTTGCTAGACCGGGCAAGTGAAGTCATCAGACCGGACATTGCCCAGTCTGCCCAGTCGCTAGCTACGGGGCTGATTGAATCCGATTGAGTTGTACATGTAGTTGCCAGATTGAGGGCATGAAGCTAATTCTATCAACACTTACGAGGTGGAGCGTGGGAAAACTAAATCCAGTTGCTGTACGTTTCGAAATGCCTTCCAGAATTGATTCTTGGATCCGCCACTGTTGATTAGTTGTACAAGGAGGAGGAGGAGGCTTCAGGTCCTGGGCCAAGACGTTTCGCTTGTGTTGAAAAAGTATATATGCACTGTCAGTTGGGGTAATATCGGACACCGGTGGTAATATTGGCCACTCATGACTTGTGGAAGAAGCGCTAGTATCATTATTAGTGGACAAATCATGAGTGGCTAATATTAGTCCCGGTGTACGATTTCACCCCAGTTGACGGTACTTAAACTATCAAGTCCCACGTCCTTTTCCTCAACTCTGCTTTTTCCACCAGAAAGGGGTAAGGGTAGTGTTCAATATATCCGCAGAAGAGATGAAAGTTCCCTAGCGAACTTAGTAGTTAGTACATCTACAGTGATTTCAGAAAGTTGTATAAGGGAAATGTATAAGAAGACAGACGGGAACAAGTCTTCAGCAATTCGTACTTATCTTGGATTTTTCTTCAGAAATGGACGGGATCACAATTCTAAACACTTGAATCAGTGTCTGCTCTAGCACTTTCTATATTGACCCGAGGATAGACTTGACAATCTGATGGAAACGTAATCAGTAACTACTCCAGTACTCACTGTATTGACCCAAGCATAGACTTGACAATCTTGTCTGATGAAAATGAATGCATTTCAAAGTAGCGGCTACATATGCTCGTGTTGTCTCTAAGCCGATACAGTCAACCAGTCATCAAAGTCCGCAGCACAGGCATTTGTGAGTTGACACCACGGTACACTGTGGTAACGCAAGTCATAAGCAATTCTGCGTATTGGCATGTAGGTACTTATCAACGATCGCATTTCAGAAGTCGCGTCGTGTTTCTGTTTATAGCGTTTGACTGGACACGAATTACTTTTCCACATAATGACGCCTTATCGCTACCCTGTGTCCTGTTAATAACTCATTTCAAGTTCAAGCTTTAATGCACGTTTGACATTTTGTAATACAACTTTGTAACAACTGAATTCTAATTTCGTTTATATAGACTGGCCCGATGACGGTGCAATCACACATCGCACAAGACGATTAGTAACATTGGTTATACGAAGTTCTCAACTTACACAGTAGGAGTAAAATGACCTGGTACAACACTTAATACTTGATTCAGGCTCGTAGCGTGATTATTTTTCCAAGAGGAGGGCAACTTGGGGCAAAATTGCAAATTTCACGCCCAAGAAACGAGAAAAACTCTTGGCCTTTCTGCTAGGAGAGAGAGAGAGAGAGAGACGGTGGGTGAAGGAGCAATGCTCTTATTCGTTCTCCCCTTGATGCTGTGGGCCTGACTCAGTCTTCATGGTTCTGTAAGTCTAAAAAGCCTTACCACAGCATTGACATTCTTATAACCCATCAGCAAGTTCCAACATACTAGATACGAACGAATCTCACTATCTTCGCAGAGTCTTAGTGGCAAGTTTCAAAAGGATTTGAGGAGCCTTATTCCCCGCCTTTTGATAAGTTTTTGAGTGTCCTAATGGATATTTGAACCTGGGAGTAATATTCTTAGGAAAAGGGGTCTGAACTGGTATGCTGGAAAGAATTTCAACTGAGAATGAGTTGCAGAAATGTTTGACCGAGTTCCAGAAGAACCAACACTCACGCTCAAATTGCAGTTACCCGAGGGCAACCACTGCTAACCTTGTAAGTGGTTTCCTCGCATTCTGTAAGGTAACCTATTCTCTATGTATTCATGGGAGTTCGAGTCATCCTCGAGCTCATCCTCTCGTCAGTTCGCAACCAAAGCAGTTCTCTTCCCGCTCACACTGATCACCTCCGACCAATTTATTACCTCGACAACTTGGACTTTCGGTTTGTTCGCTACTTTGTCTTTCCTATTCATTTTTATACGCGTATAAAATCTTTCATTACTTGAAGTGCTTGCGAGCCGACCCTACGTCGATACAACTCAATATCGAATGTATAACCTTGATAAGAGTGATAGGAATTTTCGAGTTAATAAAAAACGAATTTATCGATCTCGCCGGGTCACCGTTTCTCGTTTGACGGCTGTGAAAATTTTCTTTTTCGGCGACCTTGGGACGACGTTCGAAAATTGAGAGAACACACGGTCGTATTACAGCTGTAAAATGCCAGCCTGTTCGTTCGTGCTGGTAAGGGGAGATGTCCGCGAATGTAAAGGCGGAGCTGGCTACGGCCGTTCACCAGGGTATAAAAGGTATAATTGAGTGTAAATGGGTGTTTATGAAACGGTAATGTAGTCGGCTGTGGGACGGAACCGAACCGTACCTACCATATCGCGCGGCTCGATATATAGCAGTGGAATATCAATCTGAAAGAGAGAATCCGGCGCAGAAAAGAAAGACTTTTGAGTAGCACGGGCTCCCGATAGTAAAAATGTTGTCTAAATGACTCAGAATGCATCGCCTTATTTACAAACTTAGTTAATGTCGGTATGCGGGTTGTGAAAAGACCTCCCCGCTGTACAAAGTCTGATATATTAGATGTAAACTCGATTTCTACCTAGCAGGTAAACATTGTTTTTCTCGGGGTTGATACGTTCGTCTGTGAAATGACCCGATCA
The DNA here is from genome assembly GCA_031841125.1 of Acanthococcus lagerstroemiae. Classification (NCBI taxonomy): domain Eukaryota; kingdom Metazoa; phylum Arthropoda; class Insecta; order Hemiptera; family Eriococcidae; genus Acanthococcus; species Acanthococcus lagerstroemiae. The sequence continues at coordinate 45,103,434 of CM063113.1, read as the reverse complement.
CCCGAAGACAGACTATTAGACCCGACAGTCCCCGGTTTCGAGAAATAGCTTCGATGTTCCTGGTGATCGGCAGATAGCTTTTAGACATTTCCAGTATCCTTGAAGAGACCCGTCACAACTTGCGGATCGGTGGCTTTATCTTCCCTGTCAATCTTGTTGATTGTGTTATCCCTACACATATGTTTAGTATCGGCGGGATAGTGAAACTAAATTTTATCGTTTTTAATGTACGTATATAGATGGCCAATAATGATTGAATGATTGTGTCTACTGATGTAAAGTATCTTATTCGAATAATTGGTTTGCTATTCTCAGTGCCCTTCTCTCCTAAACGGTGTGCAGTTTTCAGTACAAGATTCAAGTCGATTTACATTTGAACATCATCCTCTTTCTCAGTCCTAATCGTATGTTGTAACCTAGGAATCGCATGATTTTTAGATACGCGGATTTTGCGGTACATTAGCCGTGTGCCAGTGTTTTCCCTGTGGGTTGTTGCGTTCAAGTTTTTCTTCTCTGTGGCGAAGATGTATGCTTACGTGAATCACTACCAGGCCGGTGTCTCACCACGTTGAGTAAGCGATCCAGGAGCCACATACAACACAGCACATGTCCTTCAGATACGATGATAAAGTGTTCGGGAAGTATATCTTCTTCCTGAGAACTGCAGAGCGCGTTATCTATCTACTTCAATTAGTACTGCGGTCACTCTGTTCGCTAGGATGATATGGGGAGAGAGACAAAACCTCCCGCGCGTTGTTGCGTTCAGGTTTTTTTTCCCTGTGTCAAAGACGTATGCGGGCGTGAATCATTACAACCACGTGTTTTACCACACAGAGTAAGCGATCCAGGAGCTACACACAACACAGCACTAGTCCTTCAGATACCAATGATGATCTAATAATGTGTTGTGGAAGTATTATACCTTGTTCCAAAGAACCGGAGAGCACGCTATCTGTCCACGGTGATTGGTATTGCGGTTGCTCTGTTCGCTAGGATGATATGGGAAGAGAAATAAAACCTCCGGCGGGTTGTTGCGTTCAGGGTTTTCTTCCCTGTGCAGACGACGTACGTGAATCATTACCAGCCACGCGTCTTACCACACTGAGTAAGCGATCCAGGAGCTACACACAACACAGCACCAGTCCTTCAGATACCGGTGATGTGTTGTGGAAGTATTATACCTTGTTCCAAAGAACTGGAGAGCACACTATCTATCCACTGTGATTGGACTACGGTTGCTTTGTTTGCTAGGATGATATGGGGAGAGGAACAAAACCTCCCGCAGGTTGTTGCGTTCAGGTTTTTCTTCCCTGTGCCGAAGACGTATGCGTAAGTGAATCATTACCAGCCATGTGTCTCACCATGTTGAGTCAGCAATCCAGGCCACAAACAACTCAGCACTAATCTTTCAGATACTACTGATAACGTGTGCGTAATGCTTTGTTCCTGGATGACGGAGAGCACGCTATCTACTATAATTAGTACTCGCTCTCTTCACTGTTATATTGCAGGGAGAGATACAAAAGCTTCTATGGGTTGCTGCATTGAATTTATCCTATCTGTGCCGAAGGCGTATGCGTATGTGAATCATGCTAGCCTCATGTCTCATCACATTGAGTAATAATTGATTCAGGAGCCACATGCAGCACATCATCAGTCTCTCAAATATTGGTGATAACGTGTTGTGCGAGTATGATGCTCTGTTCCTGAGAACCAAAGAGCACGCCTATCCACCTCAGTTGATGCTGCGGTCGTTCTGCTTGCTAAGATCTTATGGGGAGAGAAATGATGAAATCTGTTCACTTGCAAGGATACAAGGCGGGCACGATACCGCACTCAGCCACAGAACTACCCTCAAACATCACAGTGGCAGTTTATATTACAGAAAACTCACATCCGCAGTCGCTTGTATGGAAATTCTCCTAATTCTGGCTGTAATTGTTGCCCAGGTTCGATCATCATTTGGCAACGCTGCTCCCAAGTTTCACCACCCATTACAGGTCAGATGGCTTTTGGGCCCAATACTCGTCCAGTCTTGACGCGTATCACCACACCGCATATCTGCCTGACAGACGACATCACCATCGATAAATTTCGACGAATGTTTCGCTTACGCGGCTCCCGGTTCGTTTACCCACAAACCTCTGCGTACATTTGACCCAAGCCCGGTGCATTGTCATTTATTTGCTGTATCCGAAGCGCTGCACTTTCAGATAAAATTTTCCAAAATACGAGCTAGCTGTTGCGCTTATGTCAGCAGCTCGCCGTATAAATCAACTTTGCGCTCTCTGGCTGGACATATGCAGACGGTCGCTCTGCTGCTTTCCCTTCTACCGTCGAACATAATAACGTGGCTGCGTATATTTGGCATCGAAACAGATCAAGTTTTCACCGATATCCCATCATCGCCCATCCGGCGAATATGTCGTTCGAAATCGAAGACTAAAAATAATTTATCTATACGCGTATATTTATGTGTACTTATGACTCCGTGACGTGACTGTAGGGCAACATTCGTGCTGATACGATCGCCATATACGCTCGCCGGGTTCCGAATATAAAATCGACGAATATCTGTTTTTGTTTTTGTAATTTTTGTGCTATCTGCACGCACAGATTCCGCAGCAGCGGGAAAAAAGGAACCTCGCATCCGCGAGATCGGTGAAGCGTCGCGAGCGTCACCGACGCAGACCCCGCTCGCTGCGTCGCCGTAGTCGTCGATTTTGGACTCGGTGACGAATCGGATGCGAGGCGATGGCCACACATTATTAATTAGTACCAACAGGCGGCGTCAACCCTGTTCCCGCTTTGATATTGCGTCCTCACGGGTGGCTTTTCAACGCGGACGATGGCGACGTTTCCTATAGAGTGTAATCATAAACGTACATATTTAGAAAAAAATCCGTTGTCGACTTTCGGTATTGCTGTGCGTGATTTGGGTGGGCTGCTTTTGACGTTTCGAATAAGCACTAGCTTCAAGTCTGCGACCAAGTTCAGTCGGGCTAAAGGAAAGAAGACTGGACAGAGTAAGCTAGACAGCCTAAACCTGAGACTTGCTTGTCATACCAACTATACAAGAGTGCTCACATGTCTATGGATCAGTTCAACTTTTAAATGGACCCTGTCGAAGCCACAGAAACGTGTTGCGAACCCTGATGTACACTCCGTCGAGTTCGATTTACTAGAGCCAGTTCTAGCCGCTGGCATCTGCGTTCTCCGAAGCTGTTCATATAAAGTTCCGTGGATGGTACCCGATACCTCCAACCAGAAACGGATGAAAGATGCGGCGCTGCGACAGTACCGGTACTAGCTCTGTTCTTTGAAGGCCAAAGATCTCTCTATTCCTTTGTGACCGGCAGGGAACAGATGTAACGTCGCCAGTATTTGCCGAATGACAGCCCAAAATACCTTAAAAACTGAAGAAGCTTTCAGTTCACATAATTCTGTCAAATGACTATTGAATTTATCAACAATGCCGAATGAGCGCACGCCTACGGGTTGCCTTTCATCCCGTGTTCTGCAGGTCCTTCTTCTGTTATGCTATGTGTCTTGGATAAGGCAGACTGCTTATTGAAGAATTACTGCTGGTCCAGGACGTAAAGCCCGTATAGTATGCTAGTATTGCCTTTCAAAACACAGGTTGCCCATGACTGTGGGTCTGTAATGTGCCGGTATTTTACGTAGTTGGCTGTTGAAGATGGTTCTACAAGATTGATGTGGTATTCGAAACATTATTGTTGCTGATATGAGCAATCCTCCCTAGTTCAGTACTGAATGTTTTTTAATGAATGTTGCTATTGTGCAGAAATATCAGGTCAGAATACAGAGGAACTATCATTGATGACTATACTAGATCACGATAAAGATTCAATGGTTTGGATCTTAAAGTTAGATTATCGTGCTCATCTGAGGATTAAGCATTTCTGCAGTTGTGGTTCACTATCACCGTACTCAGCGCTACTGATGGAAGGTTGCACTCTATGTGCATCTGATGAAGAGTGAATATGAGATTGATTGAGTTGTGTGGAGAGTGTTTGCAGATTCTAAGTGGCAACCAATTCACGAGCTGACCTTACATTGTCCGCATACTGCGCTTTCCTCGAGCTTTGAAATACTCGTCGCAAACTTTTTCGTCGTATGTGGTGGTCGCTTAGTCCTCCTCAGTGTGTGCTGATGAAATAACGCCAGTAGTTCCATTCGTATACTTGCAGTATAGTACTTGTAACCGATTGAGAATCAATATAGCATGGTTGCCAGTCTGTAGCCTTGTGAAGTACTCCTGTTTTCAGACACTACAACTTATGAACCGATTCTATGCTGCACCCGAAGATCATGAATCCCGCACCAAGCCTACCACTACCCATATGCGTATGTGGACCTAAGCGTATCACAATGTTCAGTATAGATTCTGCCACATTTTGTGTACCTACCATCTGTTGCATTATCTCGTCAGTTTTCCAAAACGTTTTGCTGCCTCTCTCAGCCGAAAAGGGTGTCAGTCGGTATTAACCCATGTCACATGATTGAAATCTGCAGAAAACCATCGGCGACTTCTCGGTAACAGTATTTTACAACTGTACTACTGCTGCAGCTTTTAACCCGATGTGCAAAATCCCACCAGTAACCCGGGTAACTAAAGGGGATCACGGGTAATCTGAGGGTAACAGATGGGTAACTTTTCCGCGGGTACACTTTCATAGAATGTCAAAATTTTAGTCGAATCAGAATAAAATATAATATAATGGAGATCTTAGGAAAATGTTTACAAGAAAAAGAAAGCCACGTCAAAATAAACCAATTTGTGAAAGAAATATTGAAAACCAAAAAAGATATTCAGTAACGCTCAGTCCAATGTAACGCCAAAAAAAGGGGGGTAAATGTATACCTACTATAAGCTCGTGTATAAGTGCATCGGTAAATAGATGTATTGTATATTGTACACATAAGAACTCAATCAGACCTCGCCAGTGCGATGAACTGATTGTAGAAGCACTGGAGAGATCTCATGTCTGTAGAAATATGTTGTGTCAGTAAATTAATTTAAAAACAAAAACAAAATGGGTAACTAGAGGGTAACTGATTGCGCATTGGGAAGTAGTCTTCTAGACTTACTTTAATTGTTAACTTAGAAAATCGTATGTTCAGACATCAGCCCGTCAGCACTGCTGCTACAGATTCAAAACTGAAATGTGACGGACTACCAACTGCAACTAGACAGTGTTCCCTATCACGTCTGGTAGGTGGATGGGCAAGCTGAGGCGGCCGAGGAGTAACGAACTCCAACGAAGTTGCTGATGAAAATGACCCCGACGATCCAGACTAGAACGCAGTTGGTGAACAAGAGGCGCCAAGAGCCTCTCATTACGCTGATGCTACACACCTTCATAACTGATGCTCTCCATCTCTCTACGGTTTCGCCCTTAGTCCTCGCTGTGTATAGCTGGCCGGGACTGCCGATGATACCTGGGGTGGTACTAACGCTGTCCAACGCTGAGGCAAAGCCCGTAACCCGCTGAGCAAGGTGACTCCGAATCGAGTGTACGTGGGACTTCAGACGTTGGACTCACCGGCTAGTCTAGTGAGGAACATGGACATCTACCCTATTCGCCTGAAATGGGCATGCATTCCTCGAGCAGTCTCGACTGAGTAACCGGTGAACTCGAGAAGCGCTACCAAACGGCAACGAGGAATCCATCCTGCGAAAGTGACTTACGAGATACACAAAACAGCGGCAGTCCAATTGCTGGCTAATGGCTATTGCTGTCCAGCGGGAGTCAGTTCTGATGGGATTTACACCCGGGGGGGGGGAGCAAAAAGTGGGTATAAGTTCTGCTCGTTCTGTTACCCTACAATATAACCGAGCGATCAGATAGACCATCATTTTTAGGTATACCTACAGGTACACAAAACAGGTTTTTTTCTATCGCAAAGATCATACGTGTCCTAGGATTCGTGAAGACTCCTCAAAACTCTTTTGCAACTCACTGAAACACTCTGAAAACTCAATGAGGTTCTCTATGCTTCAGGAATGTTCCGAGTTCCAATAATACTTATTTAGTTGGAGACTCCTTTCGACTTGGACTTTGTTAAGACTATGACTCCGACTTTACTGCGACTCTCTTAGGGCTCCGGTGTAAAGAGCTAGAGAGATATTAGCTTTTCACGATTTTGGGAGTGGACTCTCTCTCTCCACAAAGCAGGTCAGCGGCAGGTTCTTATAGTATCCAGAGAGAAACGTGTATCTTTCCTTTACCCAGAAGAAGAGGGCTGCAGCGTATGCCCGGTCTTACGATTTCGGATTTCAACCTAGCTGCGAGTGAGTCGATACCCCCGTATGCAAAACGAATAAATAAACAATTATAGGCTTCCTTCGTGTTGGAAATAAAAACTTCCATAAGCGGCTTGCTCGACCGAGTATCTCGTAAATTACTTGCATCCGCCGTTTGAGCCGAACCAGCGGGCAAAGGTATATTATATTCACGGATATCAGCGATGCGGATTTACACACATATATAAATATTATATACGAAATTGAAGGCAGCATGCGGTTATTAATATCGACGTGTATTTTCGCCGGTCGTACGACCAGCCCGGTTGCAGCGTGATCGCGACTGCCGATAAGAAAAACTTCTTTTTCCGAAAACGTAAAAATATTTTAGCTCGCGAAAAACGACGATGGATGAGCGCCGCCGCGCTGCCTACCTCTCCGTTCCCTCAATTGCACTTGCGGTGTAAGGTGGAAGGAACGGACTGGGGGGGAAAAATACGGTCCATAAAATCATCAATAAACGTTTGTACAAATCGCCGTCTCGAACTGGAATGAGCAAGAATTTCAGTTTGAAAAAATTTTATTCAATACGTTAACCGGTAGAGTCTGCATCTCTGCATACCGATTTTATCGTCTCAAACGATTCGTCCGCCGAAGCGACGCAGGTGCCGCGCGTTAATTTGTCAGTATTAGCGTGCGCAGCTTTTTTCTCGTCTCTCCTTCTCCCCCCTCCCCCCGCCCATGTGACCCCAAAGTGAACCCTCGATCGGGCCATCGGGCCCGAATATCGTTTACTTTCATTTAAAATAAAAAAAAAATCGTCTACAACACCTCAATTAGTACGCATAACCACTTCCGATGGTTATCGATGCTGGCGGTGTTCGATGACGCCTCGATATTGTGGCTGCCAAAAAAGAAGAGGAGCGGCCTGAAGAAGTTCTAGAGCGTCGAAAAGCTAAAATGCGATAATTGAACGCGGGAGAAAAATAAATAAAAATATGTATCGTCGAGGAGACAACGGTTTCAATTTCTTTAGATGTTTTCTTTTGATTGGAAATTGGCGGTAATATAAAGAGGAGTATTTTTGGCACCCGTTCCCGGCTTTATGGTATTATGCGCCGTTCGCCGCGGAGGGCGTAGGTGTTCGGATGTGTATTAATCCGCCTAACTTCATTTTTTGGCTACGAATGACGTTTTAAATAGTAATCGCTTTAATTGTCATTTATTAACAAAATGTTGGAAAATGACGAGAGGCGGCGAGGGAGGAAGGAGGAAGAGAAAGAAATTTTCAGACAGATAATTGCTAGAAATAAAATAATAGTTGCAGTGTTGCCAACGATGAATTAAACAACGTGTACATTGTATAGGGGCGTCGATGTAGGCATTCGTCGAAGCGTGAATACGAGGTTGAAAAAAAGTCAAGACGTGGCGGCGTCGCGTAGGCCGGCCTCACATAGCTATGTACAGTATACACATACACACACACATGTACACAAGAAAGTATACCGCTAATAATGGTAACACTGTGATCGTTGCTTTGATCGCTTGTACTGGGTAATTATAGTATTCAGAATTGTGTGAACATACCGCTTAGCTATTCCCTCTGCGTACTTTCGAAAACTACGCCAGTTTCCATTCCAACGCTTCATGTGTGATCCGCTGTTTGTATTGTCGAGTCATTACATGGTCCTCCGGGCCGGATTGGGAACCCCGGAAGCAAAAATCACGGTAAACAATGTCCAGTATCAGTAATAACAGATGGGAATGGACAACGGAGAACTCGGAGGCGCGCGTATAAAAGTGGACATGCGGAGAACTGAGTCCTCGATGAAACATCGGCAGCCAGCAATACCATCATGCGAAATAGTGGCGTAGCTAGGGTTTCCCAAAGGGGGGGGGCACAATAAGGTTTTCAAGGGAGAAAAAGTCGAAAATTGAGGTATTTTTAAAAAATCGCCAATATTAGAGGACTATGTAAAAATATTGGAGGGGCACGTGCCCCCCCCCCCCCGATGCTACGCCACTGATGCGAAACGAGCTCCGAGGCCCCTAGTAATCCAAAGATGAGTTCGAGAAGGCCATCATGCTAGCGAAGCTGAAAACAATGCCACGTTTGGTTCTAATTGTCGTTTCCACCCGTGCTGGCCGGGACGACATGTGCGATTCGTATAACGAATTCTTCTCAGAGTTCTGCAACGTTTGCACGATGCAACCCTTACCAACGAGCAGCTCCATCGGCCGAAGAACAGCTGAGGCGGTTCCAGTCACTGAACAAGCAACAGGGTTGCCACTTTCTGGAAAACCGGGAAAAGTCAGGGAATTTAGTCAGTCAGGGAAAAGTCAGGGAATTTTCATTTAAGTCAGGGAAATTTTCTGAAAAGAACAAACGAGTTCGTATTTTATCAGAGTAAACTTTTTTTATCTGTTGGAATGGACTCAACTTTCTTTGAGTATTTCTAATATTGAAAAATATTACATAAATTACATCTGTACCTTCTTCTTCTCGATAGCGATTTTTTAAAAATCTGTACTGTAAAAAATTTCTGTGACTCTCCTCCCTCTGGGCTTTCTCGGAATCCTGTAAAAAAGTCAGGGAAAATTGGAAAAGTTGGCCTGGAAAACCGGGAAAAGTCAGGGAAAACCAATCCTGAAAAAAAGTGGCAACCCTGAAGCAATCAACAGCTACTCTTTATGAACGACCGCTGAATACACCCCGCGTCACATAAAACGCTGCCCTGAATAACAATTTACTTAACACCCTTGCTTCACGATGTAATGCCAGGCAACAGTGACGTAGCCAGACTAGGTATGGGGGTGGGGCAGTTTCAGTTCAAACAAAAAACAGTTATTCACTAATAGCATGATAATAAGGGGGGGGGGGTAACAAAAACCGAATGTGTATGGACACTGTCGCAGTGTTGCACCTTCATCAGAAAATAAAATGTTTTATTTCAAGAACATTGCAGGTGTAATATTTACTATTACTAGAATTAATAATTTTTTCACATTTTCGACTGTTACCGGGGGAGGGGGAGGCTACGCCCCTGCAGGGCAAAATGAATCCACCAAAGAACTGCTAGAAGGACTGCGCGTAAAATTAGAGAAATTACATAAAGACTTGAAAACTATACAGTAATGGGTGCTTGCTTCGCCTTAGCGTGCCTCCCACGTTTTCTTTTCTCGGCAAGTCGTTTATTTTCCACTTCAGGCGGCACTGCAGTAAAACGTAGCCTAGTTTGCATGCCGAGGTTGTGTTTCCACACCAAAGTTTTGAGGAAGACTGAACAAGTACATGCGCCTCTTCTTCAGATTTTATTTGTTTATTACGATCGACCAAATTCCATAATTTAGCTTTCTGAATTCCTGAAACGTCCTCCACTGTCCCTCTTTCGCTTCAAATTCAGCCAACGTCTTCGTGCATATCGGTTTTGCAGCTGTAGATGACGCCGTGTAATACTGCACACGGCCCTGGCTTTCCCAACACTTTCCTATTCTGACAGGCCCACTGATAGGCGTCTGTCCACTGAGTGACACCGTCGAACGATTGGAGAACTGGACGCAATTCACTGATGAAGGATCTCTCATTTCAGACCAGTCTCTAGCAATATCAAACACGAAATTTAGGAATTGACGTACTGGTAGCCTTTCTCTCATAATGTATTCTTTCTCGAGTACCGCGTTCGTGGCTTCTGTTGGTCGGAAACAGGATGGGAGGGTCAGCCAATAGACATATCCATGAGAATATAAAGTTGAATGGTCGGACTTGTGGTAAGAGCAATGAATATAAGGCGAATGGGTCTCTCCCGAAGATTTTCATTTCGGGTATAGGCATAGGCGCCACTAGAATCATATGAAATACCAACAATTCCAATTCCTCGTATCCTCAAAGACTATGCCAGTTTTCTTTATAACCCTTAATTGAATGTAATCAATTATATTCTACAAAAAGCTTGGTGTATTTGTGATTGATCCACGGTTCGTCTTGCTGATTTATTACAGGGGGAGATAGAAGTCTGTTTAGAAACACAGACAGAATATCTTCCCTCTTCCGTGGTAAAATTCTCGCTACCACAGGGACTCTCGATGACTTTTCAAGAAATCAACAATCTCCAGACGTTTTGATTGGTTTTCATTGCTGTTTTAATACCAGGGGAAAGACTCACTGTAACAATTCCTGACGGCTGGAAATCACGGTTGTCTACTTAAAGTTCAACTTAATGATAGAATCTTAAACGCGGTTGGAATTTTAACGTGTTCCTGCACTAGTTCGACAGAGACTGGAAAAGTCTTAAAACAAGTCTGAAAAAGAGTCTCAGAGAATTTCGAACTAGTTTTCAAATGTCTGACCAGCTCGCCTCGTCCCACTTGAAGGGCTTCAGGATTCACGTAAGCCGGGAAATGGGGGCCTTTTGCACTGAACCTTTGTATTCTCTAAGAAATGCCAGCCGAGAGAGACTCTTGAAAATTCGGAAAAATCAGAACTTTCTTCCTCTTTCAAAGAAAATCGCTTCGACGTGCCTCTGCGTTCTCTGACTATTTATACACCAACTCAACGCGAACAGCCGCAGTGGAATCCGAGCCACAGGTTTCAACTTTCAAGTTTGTGTATACACATGCTCATCACGATACCTATACCTATCGATCGTTCTCGATTCATTGTCCTAAATTCACGATTCGCTCGGCTGAGTCAGCGAGGCGTGTAGAAAATCTTCCGCCTTCAAATGTCAAATCGATTTACAAAATCTCGGGGTCCTGCTTTCTTGTTTGGCCAGATCAATGTTCGACGTATATCTCGGTAGGCGAATATCGAATATCGCGTTTCAAATATTCTATATCTCGTTTCCTATACACGGCCACATGTAAAGTGGTATATACCGTGATTGCAGAGCGGTAATTTCATCTGGCAAATCAAACCGTTCGACTGGAATAACAACTCACCGTAGCGCACACGCTGCCCATGATACATCAGCGTGCTACCACCCGATATATACATTTCTTATACATTTTTTATTTTCCTCTTTTGAATTCTTATATAGCTCTTTTGATATCGATACTCGAAAGGCGAGAAAAATCATAGGTCGCCGCGTCGATTTCCGGGTTCGTACCACGGCCACGCGTTTTCGTTATTCCGATTTTTCCTCTGCTGCTTGTGGGAGGTGTCGCGAACTTCGGTTGGCTGGAAATTTTATCGCACCGAGTACCGATTTGACGCCTTTTTTTTCTCTTTTTTTTTTTGAGTGCTCGTTTGGGGGCCGAGACATTCGCGGAAACGAATTACTGGGTGCACAACCTATATATATTACCGAATCGTATCGACGTCATGCGAGTTCGCGCCGCTAAATTTGCGGCGCTGTTCTCTCGCTTTCCTTTCGTGGTTTCCTGCTCGCCTCTGCGAAACTGAGTCGAACGCGGGATGTGCCGAGTACGTCGGTCAATACGAGGATCTCCTGATCGCAGTGTTCTGCTCGGATTCCAGCATTCGATGTCGTCAATCTTCGCTTGATTGTTGCCGGTTATCGGACGATATTCGACCAACAGCGAGCAATGTCAAATGCTCAAATCCATTTTATTCGACTGTCTAGCGGTCATTGTCCAGGTCTGGGCTCCGTACGTCATGATCGATTTTATGTAACTTTGAAAAATTTTCGTTTTTATACTCCTACTCATTTTCCCCTTGAAAACGTTTTTTTAGTGTCCAGTATGCTTTCAACGCATTTGTCGTTCTTTCTTTGAGTTCTTTGTCTATTTTATTTTTGAAGGACATTATCTGACCTAGGTATTTATACTCCGAAACGTTTTCTATTTTGTAGTTTTCTGTGGTTATCTCTTCCTCCTCTCTGTTTCTCATCACCTTGGTTTTAGACATGTTCATCGTAAGACCTTCGGCGCATTCTTTTTCCAGCTCATCCCCCATGATTTACCTGTTTTTTGCTAATAATACTATATCGTCAGCAAATTTGAGGTTATGTAACCACTTCACATTAACTTTGATTCCCTTTCCTTCCTAGTTCAATTTTCGGATTATTTGCTCTTCTTCTTGTAACGCTTTCTCTTTTCAAAGGTTGGCCATCCAAATCGCAATTCGGATTTTTGAAACAACACCTCGGACTATGTCTAGCGACGAACAGCCCAGCCATCGGCGTAGGTCTTTGAGCCACGAGTTCTGCCTCCTTCCTATCGACCTTTTCCCAGCAGTTCTGTCTTCTAGGATCACGCGTAGGAGGCCGTACTTTTCGTCGTGCATGATGTGCCCCAGGTATTGCATTTTTCTGCGTTTTATAATGGTCAGAACTTCGACATCTTTGTTCATCCGGTTCAGGACTTTCACGTTGCTTATCTTTTGTGTCCATGAGATGCGCAACATTTTGGGGTAGCAGTACATTTCGAGGGACTCTATTTTCTTTTCCAGGCCGGGATTTAGTGTCCAACTCGCACAGCCATCCGTCGGTACTGACAGCATATAGAATCTCAGCATTCGTAGTCGTAATTCCAGGCTCAGCTCTGATCTCCTGAACAAATTTTTCATGCTCACGAGTGCACTTCTGGATTGCTCAGTCCTCGGGCGAATTTCCTGGCTTATATCGCAGTGCTCGTTCAACGCTGTACCGGGGTATCTAAACCGGGTCACCTGCTCAACGCTTTCTCCGTTTACCCGTATTTCTTCTGTAACGTGTCACTTTGAGAAAACCATCTCTTTAGTTTTTGAGATGTTAAGTGATAGCCCTTGCTCTTTCCCTTGAGCTACCACAGCGTCCAACATGGTTTGTAGGTCTGTTTAGTGTCAGCAAGGATCACTATGTCATCTACGTAGCGGACATTGTTTAGGGGAATAATAAATGGCACGCACTAAAAAATGAGGTTGCACGTTGTCATATAAAAACGCCCTCAATAATTAAACAAACTTCGACGCACGCCACAATAAATGAATGAAACTTCGAGCTTTGAATCTATCGAACATGGTGCAAGCCGATGCAACATATAAGGTAATTTGGCGGGGGTTCCCTAATAGTTGGCACAACGGACACCGACCGATTTTCATCCATTGCTGTATGTAAAAATGAGAGTAAGGCTAATTTCTCCGTCATTTTGAAGGCCCTGCAGAAGTACAAGCTCGAAGGGTCTCCATCGGTATTGTTGAGGGACGCAAGTGAAGCAATCGCGGTTGGTTTCGTTGACGTTTGGCCCCGGTTATGCGGTTAATGGTGTTATTTCCACGTTTTGAAGAACCTCGAGAAATATTTCAAAACATTAGCGAATGTGAAAAAGGGTGATAGCGTGGAACTGAAAAGTGATATCCGGGCGTTACCTGCAAAAGTGCGAAGATGTTCTTTTGTGACTATGTGGAAAAGTGTTCATCCCGCCTTCGCCTCGTACTTCTCGAGGAACCATGGTTGACGAAAAATAATTTGTTGTTTGAAGGAGCCGCAATTGGCCAGCCTTCGACAAATAACGGTTTACAGTTAAAAATGATGGACTTTATGTGTATTTTTAATAAGCCCCGATCTCACTACTCGCTGGCTCCTGCCGCTTTCGGATACTCGGAAGGGCAGCGTCGCGTTTTAGCTCCGCTGACACATCTTCACAGACAACACTTTCCTGGCGAATTTTGCAGAAGGTCGGCCTCCGTACTCAAGCAAGAGTTGAAAGTGGGCATGGTCATTCGCTCGGTCTAAGGGTTAGTCTCAGCCTCTCTTTAGTTGTAACTGTATCTCTCGCTACCACTCAGCAAAAACCTAGTATGTCCAAGATGTTTTTAAGGAATGCAGAAATTAAGGTTTCGGAAGAGCAGTAAAGAAACTGAAGAGATTTGATAACCAATTCTCATGCCTCGTGCAATTTTCAGTCTGCCATTTCTGCCACCAGATGGCGCTCATAGCTTCTCTACTTCTCTTCCTAAATCTTAATTTTTGCACTCCTTAAAGACATCTGTTGTGGACATACTAGGTTTTCGCTGAGTGGTAGCGCTTTGTGAATTTGGATCTAGCAACGTGGTGGCGCGCTAATGTCGTTTTACGACCTTACATTGTATTTCTTATCAACGTTAGGATAAAAGTGAACGATTTTATCCTAACGTTGATGAGAACATAAAAGAACTAGATGTTGTTAAAAATTTCCGCCAGATGTCAGCTATTACGTTGCTAGGTCCGAATGCAGTCCCAGAGTATCAGAGTGGGCAGTCTGAAACTGAATCAGAGTCCGAATCTCGAAGTTGAAGAAATGTGCTGTCTCTGAAGCCGAATCCAGAAGCTAAGTGTAATCACCGTGCGAGGGGAAAGCCGAAATTGAAGTTCATAATACAGTTTTACTGAAGCTGAAACGAAGCGTTATGTATTAGATTTTAATGGCTTCAGTTTCCGCTTAAATGTCATACTGCCGTGATCCGTGATACGGGATTTTGACGTATATCCACTTGGAAATGGCCCGGGAAAAGTACCTAAAGCATATACTGGTATTAAGTATTAACATTTTTCAATGATCGGAAGATCGAACCTCTCGTCTCACGTCAGATCAGTCCATGAGAACTATTATGAAATTGTTACAGTGGTAATTACTGTATGAATTAATAAGGGAATATGGGGATATATCCCGTCTCCCCTCGAACCAGAAAAAAAAGAAGGAAAATAACATTTTTAGAGATCAAGTCTTTGGAAAAACTCCAATATTTTTTCACTTGCGGTCATAAGTACTGCTAGCTAATCTGGAGTGCCGACGAGAGGGTTATGGAGTGGAAGACTGACAAATATCAAAATAATGCTGAAAATTGTTTCGCTTCTATAATTCTTCAGTTTTTTGGGGTAGGAGGGATTTTCAATGCATTTGAGGAGCTAATCCCCTTACTTGCGCTTCTACTCGTAGTTGCTCTTCTCTAACAACATCCCTTCAACTGATACAAAATTTCAACGTATCCTCCGCAAACTATCTTTTCAATTTGTATTACTGAGTGATACTATGAGTATTTGAAATGTAAAACGACTGATGATATTTAAATATATCAGTACGCCAATAACGTGATCACTAGCCCAGGAACGTTAGGGTTTTGAAAATGAAATAATTCCTGTTTTAAGTTTCAGTGCTGGAATGCGTTGCTATTGGTATCCTTATTACCCCCCAAAAACCGGACGCCTCTCCCCCTGTGCAACCTTTTTTGTAGAGGCCTAAGGCCCCCGAAATTGGGGTTTCGTTTTTCTCGGGAATGACGTATTTTGGGGGAAAGAACATCTGAGCGAAAATATTCTACGTAAAATTTCCCAAAAAAATGGTCTCTTGATTTTTTTCTGTAGAACGCATAGGAACGCGGCTACAGAACGCTGAAGTTACTACTGCTTCTGCATATACGCGTGTTGCGCATTATACAGTACATGTACAATGCGTATAGACATTTTGCACCACCCTACCCTTCGCTGACATACAGAACCGTGTTCTCTGAAGTGTTTTTAGAAATATTTGACAGGTCCCACGTCTTCTTCTTCTTGTTACAGTTGACCGAAGTGTGAAAACGCTATGAAGTTATAATACGAATTGAGATGATGTTATAAGAATTCGTACTTGTACTTCTATTTGTATTATTTAATTTTTCGGCTACAATATGTTTATAGGTTACTATAGGTATTGCTTCCTCGGACTCACTATCAGACGTGTCTATTTGGGCGCAGTTCAGGTACGCAGTCCCTTGACAATTTGTGCACACAGACGAATCCAGACTTGGCCTGCCATCTATTATCAATGATGAGACAAAAAATGGCATTAATATTGTACAAAATTTTTCATTCCCCTTCAAATGTAAAAGTAGGCCAAAATATTTACACACTATCAGGATGAGTTGCTTAAGTACCCGGTTAAAAGAGTGTTATGTACTTTGAGACACCCTGTGTAATTTTTGTATACAATTTCCTTAGTTTTCTGTACACGATTCACAAATTGGTCCCATTTTTTTTTCATCTTTTTCAATCACGTATTCTAAACATAAATAGAACATACTACCACGTTCCACTTTTCAGTTTCTTAAAAACAGTGAAATTCAACGCGTATACGAGCAGTTTTTGCAAGCCTGGCCATATTGGCCGTGTTTTACCCAGGGTTGACAATCTGAAACTAAATCCGAATCTCGAAGTTTAAGAAGTTTTGCTGTCTCTAAAGCCGAATCCGAAGCTAAGTGTAGTCACCATGTGAGAGAAAAGCCGAAACTGAAGTTCATAATACAAGTTTACTGAAGCTGAAACGAAGCCGTAATGTATTAGATTTTAATGGCTTCGGTTTCGGCTTAATGTCATTCTGCCGTGATCCGTGATACGGATTTTGACGTATATCCACTTGAAAACGTCCCGGGAAAAGTACCTAAAGCTCACTAGTACTAGGGAACTATTAAGTATTAACACTTTTCAATGATAGAAAGGTCGAACCTCTCGTCTCACATCAGTCCAGTTGTGATTGGTGAACATTTTTGGTATTAGAACAGAATGAGATGACCAGATGACGAGAAGTCGAAACTCGAAGCTGAATCCGAAACTGAAGCTGAGGTAATCGTATCAATGAAGCTGTATCCGAAATCGGAAGTACAACATAGACATTTCTGAAGCCAGAACCGAATCTGAAAGATCCGTCCGTCTTGCAATTGAGCTGAATCCGAATCTAAGTTCATAAGTTTGGGCTTTCCCAACCCTGCAGAGTATGTGTGGGACATCCTCTCTTCTGTCGTCAAGCGAAAGTCATCCCGGCGACAAAGTATATTCTCATGGTAGGGCGACTGCGCTGGTATGCTGGTAAGTCCTCTCTCAGTCCTCCTACCTTGTAACTTCCGTGAATAGCGAATGGCACTTGTTGATTCGAATTTGGCTGTAACCGATGCGAAGTCTACTTCGCCAATCGCAGCCTCGAGTGCACGCTGTCGCGTTGAAAATGCTCGGCGCGACTCGACGGGTAAGACTAAAGACCTCTTCGATCTTTCGCGGATCGCTGGGAAGGCGCGACGAGTGGAGTCTCGGAAATACTCTCGCGTCTGATGCCCGGCGAAGTGTGCACCTCGGCTTCGCGAGCGCGCACAGAATCGAAAGTCGTTAAAACGCAACCACCATGGAAGAAATGTCGCCAT
This sequence comes from Acanthococcus lagerstroemiae, assembly GCA_031841125.1. Lineage (NCBI taxonomy): Eukaryota > Metazoa > Arthropoda > Insecta > Hemiptera > Eriococcidae > Acanthococcus > Acanthococcus lagerstroemiae. The sequence continues at coordinate 45,086,077 of CM063113.1, read as the reverse complement.
GAAAATGATTAATACGGAAGCTGTAAACCGCGGATAAATGTAAATGTTTGTCTTTAGCCCGAGAAGTTATCCCGCTAGCGGCGGGCGGAACACGCCGCCGTGTAGCGGGACGCGCATCCTAGTGTCTTCGCCGTGTCTTGGTCGTCGCAGTCTCGCGGCTCGCGGCCGTCGTCTTCGTCGTTCGCGCGCCGGGGCTGTGTATACGTGTGTATCGCGTATATACGCGCGCCTCGTTGCTACACTCGTAAACATTCTTCTCGTCATAATAAATAAAAGGCATTTATAACAACGGCATAGCATCAGCGAGCCGCCCTCCGCCCGTCCCACCACCCTCGCGACCACATCGACCAAAAAACATAAATTTCTATTTTATAGAATTTGGCATCATTTCTTCATCTTTTTAAGCCTGATGATACCCGTTTAAATTTAGATATTCGGGAATGCCGCGCTGCCTGCTTATAGATGCCGCGCGGCGTGTGCTGTTAAATCTACGCATACTTTTTTTTTTTTTTTTTTTCTTCTACTAAACGCGTATTTATTACACTTTATGGATTATCCTTTTTATTTCCTCGAAAATGGTTGAAATGAGAAGGCGAGCAGAGGAAAAAGCAGAAAGAAGGCGAACGCTCTGCGCGGTTGTCGCCGATGATGAACTCCGAGCGAGATTAATGTGACGCGCTGCGGACGCGCGGGCCCTTTGCGCGCGCTCTCGATATTTATACGAAATCGACGGCCGAGCCGGTCCGATAAAATTCCACGCGCGATTGCGAAAGGAAATCATTTAGCACCGAAATTTATTTCGGTTGATTTGCACCATGCTGCGCCGAAATACCGAAACATATATTTTGGCATTTAAAAATAAAAAAATAATAACGAAACTGATTTTTATCAGAACGAGGAAAAAATTAAAAATATCTAAGTCTTCGTTTTCGGGTTCGATGAATATAAAATAATATGCCGAGACTCTCTGCGTATTGGGTTTGAATTAATTACCATATTGAATGGTTTCATTCTGAAATGTGCGGTAATGTCGCTTGTTTATCGTGACAAGACAGAGAGGGGGACAAAAGGAACCCACAAGAAAAAAAATATATATACAAATATTAAAACATTGTAATGGTAGATATATACGTTAAAATGTGAAAACCTGATTATTGACTGAAATTGGGAATAAATTACGGCGGGTTAAGAACGACTTAATTGAGAGTCTCGGCGGGGTACCTCCTCATTAATTCGATAACATAACATCTCGGTACAAGGTCAACCAATCGAATCGATATTAATTATACGTGCGTGTAATTATTTTCGGTTAATTATTTTACAATTTTCCTGTCTTGAACGTCAAACGGAAAGCGGAAAAGTTGAAAAATGCGCCCGTTTTCCTTGTTTGCTGTACATATTATATGTGTCGGTACTTTGTGTGCGCACTGTAGTGCGGGGTCTGTGGCGCGAGGTTACATTTATAGGCGCTCGAGCATTGACGTCATCGTGCGCAAGTGCAGCTCGGTTATGCAGTAGCCTAGTTCCCAGTTTGCAGCCTCATCGAGAAAATCTCAATCAGTGCTGCCAGGTGTCCGGTCTTTTCATCTTGAACAAAAAATGTCCGGGAATTTGGGGGAAAATACGGATTTTCATTGTTTTTTCTCGTTGGTGCAGGGTGGCTACTTTTCTGGAAATCGGCGAAAAGTCAGGGAATTCTGTAAGACCTGAAATAGTCAGGGAACTTTGAAAAAAGTTTTATGATATAAAAGTATTGTACAATTTTTTCTGTGTCAGACTCAATGGAACATCCTCCCCCCCCCCCCCAATAATTTGAACAGTTATGTTTGCTAGGCAATTGTAAAACACGGAAATATATTTCTTGTAGCTGTATCCTCATTCAGTCGTTATTTTTATATCACAAAGATACAACCGTTTAAAAACAGTTGCATTATTGTGATTGGGTTTGATGAGTCCTTCAACAAGATCGCGCCGAAAGGTCAGATGGATGTTTTTCTGCGTTATTGGGATGCAAAAAAGAATCAAGTGAGCAGTCGGTATGATAATTTCTCGTTTTTGGGCCACTCAACCACGTCTAATTTATTAAAGTCTTTCCACGAAGTGACTGCTGAGCTCAATCTAAGTAAATTAATTCAAGTTTCAATTGACGGCCCCAATGTAAACTTGAAATTTCTAAAGGAATTAGAAGTTGAATTTCATGAAAGTATCGTTGATGGGCCAGTCCTACCGAAGCTGGGAAGTTGGGGTTTACACCGCGTACATAACGCATACAAGAGGGCAATGAACAAAACTTCGTGGAATATTGTAAAATTTTTGAGATCGCTCTAATTTTATTATTCTCCTGCGCGCAGAGATGACTACGTTAAATACTCCGGTTCATCTGCGTTCCCGTTGAAATTTTGTGCCGTGCGATGGTTGAAAATTTTCAAGCGACTACACGAGCGCTACAAATTATACCTTATTTACAACAGTATGTTCATGGCGTGAGGTGAAGAAAAAGGAACCAGATTGCAACAGTTATAAAATTGTTAACTCTGCATTGAATGATCAACTACTTCGTGCTAAACTTGCGTTTTTTCAAACAATTGTTTCTGATGTGGAGTCTTCCCTGACCCGTTTTCAAACTGATAACCCTATGTCTCCATTATCGTGTGCAACTATGAATCCCTGTTAAGTACACTTCATACAGTTATGATTCGATTTGTTGTAAAGATATTAGCTTAGATGCTTCCAAAAATATAGTAAATATTAACTTCAAGTCCATTAACAATTTGAAAGAAGTTAAACTGATTGATGTTGGTTTTGCTGTCAGAAATGCTCTGAAAGGAACGAAACTAAAACCAGTTGAAGAACTGCAATTTCGTAAGGATTGTCACGACGCTTTCATAGAGTTCTGTGCCTCACTGAAGAAAAATTCTCTATTAATATATCCCTTGACGAAGGGGATCTCGTGTTTTGACCCATCAGTTGCATTGGAACCTACATTGAGACATTCAAGAATGAACAAAGCCTTGGATAATTTTGTCTAACATAGGTTGCTCTCCTGTCAACTGGCAGATGGGGTGAAAAATAACTTGATTGAAATCTGGAAAAGACCCTTATTTGAACAAAAAATGCAGAATTTTTCGGCCAAAAACTTGATTTTTGGTTGAGTGTAATTGCTAATGAAGTTCAGTTTACACCTGTGTGATTAATGTCCTCAAGATGGTATAGATTCTTTCACATGGAAACGCTTTTGCTGAAAGAGGATTTTCTGTAAATAATGAGACTTTGATTGAAAATCTCTCCCAAGAATGTCTTGCGGGTCAGAGACAAGTATAATGATGCGCGGATGTATCATGGTGGGGTGTCAAACATTAATATGACAAAGAATCTTATCCATGCTGCGCGCAATGCAACTGCCCTTTACAAAGGTGCGCTTCAAAGGAAAACGAGAAAAGGATGCGAAATCAAAAGCAGCAGCCGAAAAACAAAAGGCTCACGAGAATATGAAAGTACTCGAGGCGTAGCAGAGATTGGTGCTTGATGGACCTCGTCGAAAAATTGACGAGTTGGAATTGGAAGTAAAAACTTTACGTTAAAATTGTTCCTATTCGAAAACGTGTTTTAATTTGGACCAAATATCTTTTGAGTCAGTTATTATGAATAACAAGTTTTTTTCTCAAAATGGTGCTCGACTTTAACAATGCCAAGTATTTTCGAGTCAGTTATTTCTTTCCATAGAATGATGTTTTAATTTGACTATGCTGTATATTTTTGAGTGTTCACATGTATTATTAAAATATGAAAAACTTTGCAAAATTAATTGGTTGTTTCTTATGTGAAAGGAATGAATGCTTTGTTCTTTCTAGAACTCTGTTTCTGTCTCAACATTATTGGTACCTAGAAAACAGGCCCGTAGCCAGCCTTCTGTAATAGTGGGCGCTGACTATTTACCAGGAGGGGCTTGAGAATACACATAGTATATTATTTGAAGATTTCTACGAGGCAGTGATGTAGCCAGGGGGCGAAGGGGGCGAATAACCACCCCCCAGCACCTGAAATTGAATTTAAAATATGCAAAAATGAGCAATTTTTCGCCCTTAGAACACGTTTTTTCGAAATTTTATTCTCAATCCAAGAGTCTCAAATTAGTTAACCAAGTTTTTGTTCTAAATTTTAAAATGTTTCTGTGATATTAATTCTCTTCATCCCGTCTTTTTTTCTCGTTCAGCGTAATGATGATTTTCTTAAATGGTGGTATCTGCCTAAGAGGGCTGTGGGTTTATTCAACTTCTGTGATTAGCTAGAAATATTTTTCTGTGATTGACTGCATTTTGACTGCACTAAACTGGACTGGAAAAAGTGTTTTCTCGTTTTCTTACCTTAATAATAGACCGATTTTCCGTGCTGTTAGCAAAAATACCCATCTTTGGGCCAACGAACGTACGAGTATTGACTTCCGTGAGGAAGACACAGTGCAAAGATTATCATGTAGATACTTCAAAATGAGAAATAATTACGAAATCAAAGGTATATATCATTTTACACTCAATTCTACGCCTGGAAAACTGAAGAAAAGATTTTTTTTCGTCCTAAGGTCCCTTTCCCCCTTGGACATCACATTTGTGTCCGGATTTTTCCGGATTTTGGCATCATAAATCTGACAGCGCTGATCTCAATCTCAGTGTAGTCGAGTTCGTGTATACAGCTTCGCCCATCTTCGAACACGAGATGAAAGATCGCATTTGCAACCACTTTTCTTACATGTGTGGGGTCTTTCTAATGTCTTCGCATCACCACCTTTCGGCTAAGCAGGTTTGCGGGCACTGAGGGATGCGAATGCTAAAAAAAAAAGCAGTTGTATAAACTTTTCTCAAGGGAGAAGGTCTGCGCAACGTCTTTGTAATAGGATTATCACGAGCCAGAGTTGTAACTTGTCCGTATCAATAAGATAAAAACAAGAAATAGGTTCCACAAATGGCCGAGAGAACTTGTCCGGTTCGGTTTTTAATCCTATATTTCGAAGCCGAAATTACCCTTCGTGCTCCGCCTTAGGTGCGCCGGTCACGAAAATTATTCAGACCGGATGATATTTCAAAATGTATGCGAGGTCTTGGGAACAGCTGCTGCGCCGCTCTTTTCGAAATTTCATTAACCTCCGATCTAAATACTCGCGGTAATTCAATAGCGAAATCCTGTTAGTCGAATTGAACGGCTTTTGAGAATATCGGCGTGGGTCTCGAGTTTTGAATATTTTGACTGCGATCTGGTTTCCTTCTGCGATAGGATGCGCTTTGGCGCTCTCACACCTTTGAATCTACTGAACCAACGTGGACTGTATGAGAAGGTGATGGTTTTCAGATTTATCCGGTGAAGAAAACAAAAGCTGTGGTGGTTTGCTTTGGCATGTATCTAATAGTGTTTTGTTTACACACTCATTTTGCGTCTCGGTGTAGACCCGTAGGTAGTAGGTACCCGGACCCTCTTAACCGCTCATCTTCCTCCAGAGTTGGCCCACGTCTGTTATCACTAATCCCAATCCATGTTTTATACCATGTCCTCATTAGTCAAAATCCCACGCATCACATGTCCGCAACTGAGTGTAACTTATGCAATTCTGGCTGCAGCCTTGCTAGCTATGAACGTCAAATTCAAATTGACTACCCCGTCTTCAGAAATTACTGTCCGTTGTTGGTATACGAACCGATGTGAACAGGGCCGGCGAATGTCCAGTTGCACTGAAGCACGTGCACCTGATGAAAAAATTAAATTTTTTTCAAAACCTATCAGTACTCATTGGTTTCTTTGGGGGGGGGGGGGGTCAAAGGTTCCTTATTTAAAAGTTTTGTATTTGCACCAGGTGAGCAAACGGAATATCGCCAGCCCTGGATGTGAACAAAATCTACTAAAATGAAGGATCATATTCCACTTTCAATGATGCTATTCGCACTGGCGTAGGAACGGGTGGGGGAGGGACGTCGGCTTAGGACACTCTCCTCCAATGTTGCCGAAAAGAGCATTTCAGAATGCATTTTTGCGCATTGCTTATAGCAATAAGATGACAGGATACACGTGCTGTATCTATTAACCCCTCTCCCCCTCCCCCTGACTGAGACCTTTCTACGCAGTTGGCTATTCGTGATCATAGAATCGCAGCTGAAACGTTCTGTTCCATGCTTGCTGTTCATGATCAAACGATTGCGGTTGAGAGATTTCGCCTTTTCATGCTTCCTATTTGAGTGCAGACTCCCAAACGGGGCACAAAGCTGAAAGCAGTGAAATACGTGATCACTTTCATGTTTGCTATTTATAATCACAGGCTCGATGCTGGAACTTCCACACACTTTTTGTACATTGCTGCATTGATGTGCTCCCCGGATGTCTATATATCTATGTGTTGCATGACGATAGAAGGGTTTTTCTTTTGATATCAGCGGCATGCGACAATAAATATAGTTGCATTGACCGATATACATATGCAGACGATGTTGATTCTAATCAGAAGACGGAACATGATATCTTACTTATGCACTGACCCTGTTGTTAGTTTGTTGATAAAAGTATGGGAAAGTTGTTGAACGCGTTGCATAGGAGCGAGGTGGCTTCGGAAGATGGAAAATTGTCCTGCGGGAAAGCTACTCGTATCCTCATTAGCCTTAGTTTCTACAGTCTGTGGTTATGTAATACAGCAGTTTTGTCAATCATATAAATTGTGCACGAATAAACACAGGAAGCCTATGGCCATTTTCATTAGGTGATAACATTGTATCGATATTGTAGGTGCATCTGTTGTCTTTTTCGTCCATTTTGCCCGTATGTTGCGTTTGTGCTGGGTAAATATCAATTTTGATTTGTGTAGAGTAAAAGGTTCAACTATGAATAAGGTATAAATGTGGACCGCCGCTGGCGCTCCTGGCGAACTAATCCCGAAACATGTTACTAGGCACCGAAACAACAATGTTCTATCTGGGTTTTGGTGCTCTGGTTCAATTCTTTAGACGCTATGTAAAGTTGCTTGTTTTTCACCATGTCATCAACCCACACTGTCAAAATTTTCCAAGTTTTAAGTTAATTTATTTCGAAGATTATTAAATATGAAAAAATTGAAAAGAATGAACGTAAGTAGCAAAAAAAAAAAATTCAAAGTATTTACATTTAGAGTCGAATAATTTTTTTTTGCGATTTTTTGAATTTTTTAAGGAAGTTCATACTGGCACCTCAGTTTTTAATTTCATAAAAATGGCGGCAGTAGGAAACTCAGAAAATTAAAAAAAAAAAAGATCCATACAACTAGACTATATGCCTCACCTTTTGATGTTGCTCATTAAAATAGAATAATTTTGAGCCGAGTTACTGAGAAAATTACGAATAATAGATACAGGGACGTACCAACGAAGAGTTTTTCCTGGGCGGGGAGGGGGGGGGGCAAAAATTTTGAAAGTCACAACTAACTCAACTCAAAATTACCAAGTACCAAAGCGAAAAAAAAAAACCTTTAGACTTGTTGAATTTTTCCAACTGATTCAACTCAAAATTCCTAAACATCACAGTAAAAATAACCTTTGACTTGGATTTTTCCAATATCGCAATTCAATTCCCAAGTATCAAAGCAAAAAAAAAAACCATTTGACTTGTTGGATTTTCCCTACTCCGCCTGATTGAAATTTAAAATTTTCCCAACTGCTGAGTGAAAAATTCTTACAGGGGGAGTTGCCCCCCTCATTGGTACGTCCCTGAATAGATATGGCCTACAAAACAGTTTTCCACCATCTTCACAATTAGTTAACCACAAAATGTTATCATATTGCGATATGTGGCAATGTCTAGTAAAACTCGAACCACCTCTAATGGTAATTCTGGTTTAGGCTTCCCAGCATTAATAATTTCTAATTGTTCATTAAGAGTAAGTCGCGAAAACGGCTTTTCAATAAGATCTCGACACAGAGTATTCAAACATAACGCGTTGACTAGTACATCACGTTTCACTGTCAACTGAAGCTCTTTAAGGAGCGCTTACAGAATGCAACCAAACGCTGAGGTTTCGTCGTGTTAAACATGCTAGTATGTTTTTGTGTTGGTAATTAACACGGAGGCGCTGCCGTAAGTCGTGCAATGTTACGTGCAGTATGGAAAAGAAGCGTTAGATCCAACGCATATCTCACTGGGCTATACGAATTTTGTACTTGTACAAGGATTGCCGAACGCCAAACAGTATACGCTTCTATCTCCCGTGAATTTATTATATTATACTTGACCGTAAGCGTCAATATAGTCGCTGATTTACCCAATGTTTCATTATCTTTTATTTGTTACAAGTTGAAGTTGATATTGTACATAGAAACTTATTTTCTCTGGTATTTTTAGGGTAAGCGGCGCTTACCTTGCTTGCCTGGAATGTACGCCACTGATACCCACATGTGATCTAGTATCCTACTGGCACCCGAAGAAATATGCTCTGGTCGTTGTAAGGCCTGATGATTTGAAACTCTCTACACGTGGTAGGGCAATTTGAATCATCGGGAAGCGAACAAAGATAGCGTATTTCCGTGCTCTAAGAAGGGGGTGGAACCTACAGGTACACTGAAAATGTACGAGAAAAAAGACTTACATTTGCTCGTTACTTTTTTCGGGCCCATCGAAATATGCTTCGAAATTCCGAGTCAGCAGATAATCGAAAGAACATTCTGTGTCGCTGCATGTACTTTGTGTAGGAAAGTCAGTCGATGTCTCATCAACGAATGATAGCAGTCACACTCGCCAGAAATTGTGCACGAATATCCTGTTCCTGGCACGGCTATCTTTTCGCCTGTAGACAGAATCATCTTTGCCGCCCTTTATCTCTGTTTCTAGCATTGGTCGGGATGGAGGAGAGGTACTACGAAGTTGAAGGCTATAAAAAATACCAGGAAATGTTGTACCCTTGGAGCGGGCACCTAGTCCCCGCGGAGCGAAAAGTGTTTGGTGAACTTTTTTCGCCGACCTCGCCCAAAATATTGTCGCTTTAGCCAGTTGTCTCGCTTATTTATTGGGAAATCCAGTCTAGGTTCTTGGGATTTCAGCTCGTATCATATTCCCCGAGGAACGTACTTCGGTTATTTCCCCAATTCTAAATGAATTAAAAAAAAAAAATGAAAATACCTCCGCATCCTGTCCTTTTGATAAGCCTGGCTATCTTCAGTGTACGAAGTTCGGCATTCAGCAACATCACGTTCACACTTTGAGCGCGATGCGTGAGCGAGAGCGAAAAAGCTTTGCTCAAACTCTTCGGGCTGTCTTTCGCGTCCGACAATAATTTTAAATTACAATTCTCTTATCAGCGTTCGCCTCGACAGGTGTCACATTATTTGCCTTTTTCGCATCAGCGTACACGTACATCCGTGTGTGTGTACTCCTCCAAGTTCAGCTTCTCCTTGTGTGCCATCAAACAAAATCCTGTTTTATTATTTAAGTTTGACGTGCGCGCGGTAAATATGAGTATACACGAATCTCACCTCCGTTGATTTCCGCGCGCCTGAGTGCACCGACAAGGGGGAGGGGGGAAGACGTCGCCGAAAATACGAAAAGTAAAACCGCATTTCCACGAGATGACTGTGCGTAAAATACGTATAGGAAGAAGTGCCGTGTGTGCCCGGATAAGGGCGAGATGGTGCGCCAGGCACCATCCAGCAGGTCCGCGATAAAAGTTCGAACAGAAAGACAGATTAATAGATGTCAGCGTATACGAGAAGACGAGACGCGATCCGACTGATATGAGGGATAATTTCACCGAAAGTTGATGTATTTTACGCTGCCTCGTATGCACGCACACAAGTACACGGTATAGGCGCCCGTGGCAGGCCACCTCTAGCAGGGTGTCCAAAAAACTCATAGTCAACTGTTCGGCTCACCATTTCGATGTTATCGCGGTTTCTTTCGAACCGGCTCTCCGATATCGGGAGACGCGGTTGAGGTTCTTCTCATTTTTAAAAATTTCCTTCACGGTTACGGTGACCGTAGTTGAGAATATTTCGCACACACGGCAGCCCCGGAATTAATTTCGGCGTATGCAGGCGGAAACTTTCTCGACGTCCTATTTAATAACTAATATAACTTACGTGTGGGGGTACGTCGGTTTCATTTCGCATATTACGGCTATTGTGCACACAGAAGATATGCTATTGATTACCTCCGCCGCTCACCTAGCCCACTGGTCTTATTTAGCTTATTTCAAAATCCCTGGCGAATATTTCTCATCAGCCCTTATATTTTCTGAGCTTCCCCGACCCGAAAACATCAAAGTTGATTCCTTTACTATCACCCGCTTCACTTTTCCCATTCTTCTCCGCCGCCCTTTTTGGTATCACTTTTCAGTCATCCTGCCGCGTCTCTAACCCTTTCGTGTCAGCCTTTTCCCGACACGCCGCGCTCGCCCGTCTTTCTCGCCTTATTATTACCGATTCGTCTCTCACCAGTACGCAAATCACATTGTTTAATTTTCTCCTCGTATTCATAAGTCATTCCCGTTTAATCCATATTTTATATAGATGGATACTCGAAGCGCGCGGCCGGAGGAGGGCGAATTTATCAGTCGTATCTTCCGATCCTTTATTACCCCGCGCCGAAGTCGCCCGTCGGTCGGAAGAAAACCTTCGGCCCATAAATTAACATCCCACCCGGTAATCCTCGAGATTTTAGATCGAATGTCTTCGGCGCGAACGAAAGTTTTAATAAATTCCATTTATCATACGGTGGTCGCATTAGTCGCCGCGGCTCGCATTGTTCGCGGCTGTCGCGATTTAGAATTTTGAAAAAGAAGCCCGAAGCCGCGGGACCAGGGCCGGGGAGCGAGCGGAGAGCGCCCGTCGTCGTGCGCCGCAGTGTCGCCGCTGCGACGCGCTGAACCAGCCGAGACGAGCTTTTCAACTCTGACGAGCCTTGAAACGGATACGTTCAATTAAAGCGATGAGCAACAGAGTGAAGTGCTCCAGTTGCTGGCGCATTGTCGGCGAGTGTTTTACAGCTGGTATTACGTGAAGTGCTCGTGTTCCCCAGTTAAGTGGCTGGTGTAAAGTTCAGAAGTGTGATCGTGATTTTGTTATTTGTTTCTGTATCTACAAGCGGTATGAAGGAGCCTTCAACAGTTCAATTACGCTAAACGTTGAGTAAACAGACATTCGGTTAAGATTCCTTAACGGAGTGTAAGTAGTTCAATATGTGGATGCCTCAGTGCAGAAATCGGCCCTGTTTTGGTATTCGTGTCTGTAACTCCTGCTCTTCCAAACGAAATTTAGCGGCTTTAAAAATCCTGCGCGAGATTCTCACTCCCCCCCTTTAAGATTCTCCCATGAGACCTGAGAACGCGTGGTTCTTACTGTTCCCTTCGTTCTAATTTCACCACTATGAACCTAAAATACTTCTTCTTCTCGTGTCCTACGCATTCCTGCGCGTTTGACGACCAAATATTGGCAGTTCTCAAAGCTCTCTTTTGTCGGCTGCTCTGATCAAGTCTTCCATTGATGTCAGACCAGTTCACTGACGGATGTTCCTCAGCCATGATATCTTTTTCCTTCCAGGTCCTCTGTGTCCTTCGATCTTCCCTTAAATGATTAGTTGAATCAATTTGTACTTTCTTCCTCGTAGTACATGGCCAAAATATTCAATTTTCCGTTTTTTTAAAAATCATTTCAATGATCAATCCTCTCGGTGTTCGCCATCTGCAATACTCATCTGCTGTTGCTCACTCTTTTAATCCATGGGATACGCATCATTTTCTGATGAAACCACATGTCGCAGGCTTCCAAGTGGTTAATACTGGATGACAATAAATGATACGAAAATAACAAAAGTATACCTCCAACTGCGAACGTGCTTTTCTCAAAAAGTTTTATTTTCAAACTATAAGATTGTTCTTTGGGAATGGGTAGGTAACATGTGCTAACTAAAATGCGACTTAACTACTTCTAGCATGAAGTGGGATACTGTGCGTGACTTACTAGGTAGTATAATCCTTAAAACTTCTCCCATTTTCTGAGAGTTCTTAGACTAGTGAGATATAAATTAGAGTCACAAATGTTGGCACAATTGTGTCTTATCAGTGGTATGAATGGGTAATCATGAAGATTTTTCTATTCAAAAGTACACACGATCACTCTTTCATTTCCCACTGCTAATATCCGCATAGGTGATTTTGCAGCGCACTCTAGTGCAGGTTTATATTCCAGTAGAGATCTATTAACCCTCTAACTTACAAGAGAAAATCGCCAGTAGGCTGGTTTAATGCATAGGCTTTGGGCCAGTGTTTGTAGAAGTTTTTGGTCACTGTATGAGGTCCAATCCAAAAGTTTTCAGACTGATGTTACAAATGTTTCAAAAATCAGTTTTAATCTTCGCCGTCGCCATCACCTTCAAAATAATCCCCCTCCGCATTTATGCACCAGTTCCAAGTTTTTTCCAGTGCGGAAAAATTTCTTGTCATTTTCCAGCAAAAACCAACCAACCAAGTACAGCTTTAGATTCTTGTTGAATTTTTTATATCGGTTCAAAACGTCGTCCTGTTAGCCTCATTTTTAATTTTGGGAAAAGTCTCATGTTACAGAGTGGTAAATCAGTTAAATATGGGGGATGGGGAGCGACTACCATTGAATTTTTTGCCAAACATGATCGTGTGGCAAACGAAGTGTGAGAAAGCGCGTTATCATGGAGCAATACCCGATTCTTCGCACTTCAAATTTCAGATCTCTCGAGTCTAAGGCTCTTACTCAACTGTCTGAAAACATCGCAGTAGAAGTTTGAAGTCACAGTTTGATCATGTGGTGCAAATTCTTTATGCGCAGTGCCCTTGATGTTGAAAAAAACGAGGAGCATGCTCGTTTTTTTCGTCTGTTACCCTAGATTCCCCTTTAGTTACCCAGGTAGGTGGCGGGATTTTGCGCATCGGGATTACGTTACAAAAACACATGTAGAGTGGTCGCTATTGACAGCTCTGTAGAAAAAAAAGAGGGCCTGGGGGAATTTCCACGGACCCCTCTCCATCCAGTTCAATTTGTTCTTTTGTTAGATGGGAAAAAATTATAAGTTCCGGGATAGAAGGTTTCTTTCATGGTGTAAGGACTGCTGATTTGATATACAGTATGATTGAAATTCAAGCCTTTTAAAAATGTCATGCCCCATTGAAAGTCCGGGCCCGGGGTATATCCCCACCCCCTCTCGACATGGTTGGCTATTGAACCAATGAAGTTGAAACTTGTAAACTCAGAAGGCATTTAACATCCATCTATCCCCTCCCATTGGTATGTCCTCATGCGTTACCTTATTGTTTTGTAGTGACAGTCTCGGAACTTTTAGATCGCACCTTGTGGTAGCTCAGAGTGAGTTAGTAACCAAGGCCCTTAGATTATTTCAGGCAGTGCAGTTTCCTACAACTGCATATTATATGTAGGTACCTAAGAAGTTGCAAGGTTCTGCAGAATACAATACTACTTCATCCCATCTATGACTAACGCATTTTGCTTAAGTCTCAATACTGATTTTTTGATACCAGTCGCATAAGTATGACCACAATTGTCAACCAATTGCAGGCCTCTATTTCAATGTAAGCGCCATGAAATTAAGCAGCTGTTGTTTCATCTATTAAGCATTACATAACTCTTCTTAGTTATAAAATGTAAAACTAAAGTAATAACTGAGATTTAAAGAAGTTCTGGTACAATTTACTAATGCCATAATGCTTGCGATTTTAGGTCGAATATGTTGACAAAAGTTAGGTAAAATATCATGGAATACAGTGGTCCTGATACTTTCTATGATGGATAATCCCTGCGGCTTTAATTGCTGTTAGTTGTCGGAAATTAGAATTTAAAACAAAAGTCCAAAACTTATCAGGATAAGGGGGAAAAGGTAAACGGACAGAAGAGCATCGCATAGTGCTCTGTGACGTCACAGCTTTGATAAGCAGAACCAACAAGATGAACTTTTCAACTTGAATAAGCCTGAAAACTGATACCTTCAACCGAACAGATTAGGTGCTCCAATTGCTGACGCTTTGTCAGCGAGTGTTGTACAGCTAGTATTATGTGAAATATCTTCTCTCTGTTTGAGTTGGCCACCGCTGTTGTGTGCCGTTATGCCGCCGCTTCAACTTGCTGAACCAGGGAGATAAACTTTTTACCTCTGACAAGCCTTGAAGCAAATCCGTTCAAGTAAAGCGATGAGCAACAGAGTGAAGTGTTCCAGGTGCTGGCGCTTTGTCGGCGAGTGTTGTACTGCTGGTATTATGTGTAGTGTCTTCTCTCAGTTTGAGTTGGCTGTCGCCGTTGTGTGCCGTAATGTCGCCGCTCTGACGCGCGTAACTTCTTCTTAACTCTGACAAGCCTTGAAACGAATACGTTCAATTAAAGCGATGAGCAACAGAGTGAAGTGCTCCAGTTGCTGGCGCATTGTAGGCGTGAATTTTTTACAGCTGCTGGTATTATGGAATGTACTTGTGTTCCCCAGTTGAGTAGCTGGTGTAAAGTTCAAAAATGTGATTTGGATTTTGTTATTTATTTCTATATTTACCAGCAATATGAAGAAAGTGTTGATAGTTCGAACTGTAATTGTGCTAAACAGAGTTATACGTTGAGTAAACAAACTTGATTTGGTTGAAATCTTTTACAGTGAAGTATGAGTTATGGGCACACCACAGTTGGGAGTAAGTTTGGCGTTGACTTCTCTGCCTTCTTTTCTTCCATCATTATCACTACTTTCACAAAAGATAGTTCCACCACATATCCTTCAATGTCGGCTTCTACTTTTTGCTGTTGCTTACATAGTAAGTTGTAGCTATCACAACCTCGATCTAGTTGTTCTTTTATATGTTCAGCAGATATACTTTGCAATCGAGTACCTTCCTTCTTGCCTTCGATAACCCACTTCTCAAGGGTTTCACCTTATTTGATTAGGTTGGTATTGCAAATCCAGATGCGGTCGTTGATATGAGAACTGCCTCATCAGTGATTCCAGCTTGCTGTCATTTGAGAGAAACTCTCTACTTCCTCTGACTCTGTATTAACTGTGACAGCTGCCGATTCTCGTCGCCCGTTGCCATTAGTCTGTTACTTCAAACCGGTAGAATCTTCCAGACATGTTGCATAGCCTCTTCTGCGGCACGATCCAGTGCGAGCTGGTTGAATCGGAAGACGCCGGCGGATCGCCAGCGATCAGCACCTCACGCCACGCTTATCTGGAGCCGCGATCGCATCTGCTCGGCTCGATTATGAAAGACCGAAGAGAGGAATGCGAGCAGCCTTTTTGGTCGCGGCTCGCGAGTCAACGAGTCGACGTCGACTCGCTTTGACTTTTTCAAATAACTCGTTTGTTATCTGTGCGCGGCCGACATTGTAGAAAATTTTCAATCGATTAACTAACCAAAAAATTTATAACCGAGAGATGGAAAGCGAAGGAAAGAATGAAACGCAAATGCAAATCGTTTTTATCGATGCAAACGCACCGCGACCAAGAAAGCATGCCAAAAATGCCTGTATACGCTTAAGAAATGCGAAGTACCCGGATTTTTTTGTTCATTCTAAAAAATTCATGAATGATCGCGAGCGGTAATGGGGCGGGGTGGGGAACGAGAGTTGCGTGTATTGAATTACGCGCGCGAATGGGCGTGCACGAGGCGCGCGGATCCGCGGAATCGAGAAATTAAAAAGGAGAGAAAAAAAAAGTTTACGCCGTCTAGTCTGGAAAGCGAAGACGGTTCGCAGCGTCTCCGCGAGGTGTCGCTGGCTGTTTAGGGCGCGAAAACGATACGAGCAGCGCCATCTAGACCCGAGGGCGTTGTACTAGGACGACCTTCTTTCGCTCGCGGCCGCTGACGATGATTGGGACGGCGGAACGCTAGATTTCGGATTCGTTTCTGTTTGGAGAACTACGGATGTTCCCAGCATCCGTGCGTGCCGTCCTTTCGAGTTATCCGCTTGTGTGCTGAAAATGAGACATTTTGGGAAAATTTAGCGGAAATGTTGATTGTAATTGTTACGAGCTAGATCAATTCGTTGTGTAACTATTTTCAAAAAAAGAGCGCATTTTGAGATGACGCAACCCAGTGATTCACAAGGGGGTCCCCGGAGGATGACTTAAGGGTCCGCGAGCTGATCCGAAAATGTTTCGTTTGTCAGGAATTTGACAGTTTTAGCAAATTTGAAGTATATTTAAATGCATTATAATATACATTAGGAGTTCTTGAAATTATAGCGATTTTTTCAGGAGTCTTTGAAAATTTTTTGTTGGAAACCCCTGATGTAACTTATCCGTTTTTTTAATTCAATTAGACTGGAATATGAGGCAATTGAAGACTTTCCCGTGAAAACAGCATCAGTCCGTTTATCTCAACTTTATTTCTTTCATCACTTTTCGGTCATCTGTGGCCAATACTACCCACTTTTATGAAAAACTGTAGTTAGGTAGTACATCTTGTAGAAGCGCTGTTAGTCAATATTTTTATATGATGAAATCGATTTCACGAATTTCTGGACTGATGCTGTTTTCACGGAAAGGTCTTCAATTCATTTGATAAAAAGTTTCAACCTTGAATTTCTAGTGTGGTAGATCACTGTAGCAAATGACGTTGATTTTTCTTCCTAAATAAACTTTAGTTAGTAGTATGGCTATGTTAGCTACACCATCAGAGACTAGAAATATATACAGAATGGGCTTAGCTAGAGCTTTTTCCAGGGGGGGGGGAGCAAAAAGGTAGAATTTGTGCAGGTGCAAGTCGCTACTTTGCTATCAGTGTGGCACCAGTCACACATTTTCGTTGTCTAGCGTCTAGGCCTTTAGGCACATCCTATTTTCTGCGAATTTTATTCAGTTGGCTTTAAATATTCAAAAATAATCTTGTGATTTTTTTTCAAAATCCAGGGAGGCAATTGCCCCCCTGCCCCTCGCTGGCTACGCCCATGATATACAGTTCCCTGTTCTTGAAGCTGCGGCTGTTACTGATTGGTAGGAAACAACTGTGAGAAGCTCCGATTTACGTAACCCAAGGCCGAAGCCGTAAACTGAGGTTTTAGAAGTTACAGTAGAGTCTAAGTAAATCCGACTCAGTGGTCTAGCCTCAACACAGAGACAGGGAAAGCTTTAGCAGTATCACAATGGATTTGAACAAAGTACGAATGTATTTTGGCGCTCTTACAGTGTATCATAATTATCTTAATCGAGGCTGAAAGAATTTCAAGTCCTAACTTACTAATGTTTTTCTTAAAGTTTTCCTTATTTCACTCTTTCTAGTCTTTTCTCAGGCGCTCACGTTCTACTATGGATGTCTCATTACTTTCAAGTCTTCATTTCGTCTTGTATGTCCGCAGCATATGAATCTAGAGCAGAGACAGGACTTGTACAAAAGCGCCGGAAAGCTACAGGTTTTGTCTCTCCCTCCGCAATGTCCTAGCGAACAGAGCAACCACAGTACTAATCGAGTTAGATAGATAGCGTGCTCTGCAGTTCCCTGTTTTCCTAGAACACCTGGAAATACCCGCCGGTATTAACATCCGCCATTTTCCGTCGCTTGGTGCTCGACAATCCACAATTCGATATGCGGACGGGCACCGAGCGACGGAAAATGGCGGATGTCTATACTCGGGTGTTTCTAGGTGCTTTATAGTTTTCCCTGTATTATTATCACAGAATACGTTACAATCAGTATTGGAAGGATTGATGCTGTGTTATGTGTGGCTTAGGGGTCATTTACCTAACATTTAGTAACACCTGGTTAGTAATGATTCACTTGTGATCCAGGCCCGTAGCCAGCCGGTTGTTTCTGACTGGGCAAGTGACATTTTAGACCGGGTATGTCCTGCAGCGAACGCAGAACCGTGTACTGTGATACTGATTAACCAAGCTACAATCAATACTCTCAATACTAGCATCTACGGTACCACACAAACGTCGTCAATCATTTTTTTCGCTAGACCGGACATTGCCTAGTCTGTCCGGACGCTAGCTGTGATTCACGTATGCGTACTTTTTCAACGCAAAGAAGGAAATTCTCTAAAGTAATAAACCGCAGGGAAAGCAATGGCAAACTTCCCGGGTAATATGCCATGAAAGCTGCGGTCACTATGCCTTGGCATAGGGTAAAAGGACTGAGAAAAAGGAATGCGAAAGTGAGGCCTGAAGTTTCGGGAAAGGCCGAGGACCTAAGCGGAGCAAATGTTAGGGGATAGAGGGGATGCCCGACAGGCTCGTTTCCCCTAGTGATTTTCTGATTCAGAGCGGTTCACCATCTGCCAAGTGAGTTTATCCTGGCCTAGTACTATTCGAATGTAGTCGTGACGTAGAATATTTCCCACAGATAGACTTCAGAGGGAACTGTCCATGTACGTTCGGTAAGATTCTTCCTTCGGCCCTGCAGAATAGACCTAGCTGCACCCCTGATTCTACATCTTTGTCTCAAAAGACAGCAGGAAGTGCTACTCAAAGCCCGTTTCAATCCTGCAGCTTCGTTCCTTCTAACTGAACACAACTAGTAGTGAAAACTGCCTGTAAACTCTGTACCTAAACTACCGACATCCATCCGGAGACCCTGCACGATAATTACCCGGTCGAAATATAATCCATCGATACGCACGTACAACCATACTTACACTTAATGACCTATTTTCGAATACGTCACTTTTTTCTGTCTCGAAATTAGCGTTTGTTACGGCATTTTGAAACGGAAATAAACGAACGTGCGTTTGTCGAGCCGCGACAAAAAGCGTTCTTATGTCAAACCGGGCTCGTCATTTCTCTCAAACGGCACGAGCGAACGTCTTCATTTCTTATACATCCGAGCGTCTATATATACGTGTATAGGATATATGACAGCGCTAGATATGTAGATTTTGGCAGCAGTCATACACACGGCTTATATAGTCGGTGGCGGCAGGAACTTCATCAACGAGCCATCAATACCGTCGAAAAATATCACTGCCGAGTCGAAGAAACAGGGCTATTACGGCTAATGGGCACATATAGACGACGAAGGGCCCAATGACGACACCGTCGCTAATAATGAAAACCAGCGAACGATTCCATATGGGAGAACTAACGTCGAGACGACGCGTTAATTTCGGGAGAGTGGTTATTTAAAAAACCGTCATTGGCTTCCAGAAAATCCTCATAAACCGTGCGTGATGGGTGCGCTTTCATTCTAGGTATTCATGTACAGCCTGTAGACACTCGTATATATCCTTAAGAGGGGTGAGTGCAGCTTTTTCGGAATGATTGACATTGTAAATCTTGATGAGGCAGAACGAGTTGAAGGAGTTCCGCCAATTTTGGTTGTAGTATGGAGGAGATCTGACTTAGATTTGTACATACTGAAATTAGGCAGGCTAGTGCGCGAATGCGATCCTTCTGCATCCGAAATTTCTGATACTGCTCTGTCTTTTTCGTTCATCCTGCCCCCCCCCCCCAAATAGTAATCAATGCAGCTGGAAGCAGCGGATAGATTGACACGATGATTGTCGCTCAATATTTCGGCTAAAATTAGATATGTGAAGCGTACCTCCATTACTCTCCGTGGTGTTTGTTACGTGGAGTTACTTAAGACATAAACTTCTCCAGAAACTGCTGAATCGGTTCTGAACTATAAAATACAACTACTAAGATCTGTACATATGTACGTTTTCGTACATAAACACGCATTTACTTCAGAACCCGTCTCTATTCTAATTTTACTCTCAACCTGAGCCCTGGAATCTGCCCTTTCTAGCATTACCTCAAAGACGTCGAAGAGGCTGTTAGGGTTTCTTAGCCCTCTTCGGTTCTTGTCGAAAAACCTGCCTAGGTCGAAATGTGGCGAGTTTCTACGTGGGCTCGAACCCGGGACCTCCGGATTCCGAGACCAGCGCGCTATCCACTCGGCCAACCAGACCTCTTTACTTAAGAACTCGGAAGTAAACATATTTTCGAGAAAGATACGAAAGTTGTTCCCCAATTTTTCATCCTTCGTTTTAGCACACCAGACCTTATTGTGTGTGTGTGTGGGGGGGGGGGTACCGACAAAATTGAATGACTAGCAAGAATTGCCTCACCAGTCTGGTACCTTAATTACTTTTTCAGGAAACAACTTAGGATCCGGGGGTTGTATAGAATTACTGAATCCCAAAGTCCAATAAAGAAGCAAAAAAAGTTCCTGTCGTTGACTTTTGCGTCTAAATTAGCAAACTAGGTTATCTTACAGTGGGAACAAACAGCTCAGGAAAACAATGCCCCCGTTTGCCTCCCCTTTGGCGATACAGACCTGGTCCTTAGTCCTTACTGGCTCAATGCTAAAAACGATTATCATCGATGTTATACAACTGAAAATTTCATACCAATGCTTAAACAATAATAAGGAATGGAAGAGTGTGCCCTGTTTGTAAACCTCCTCCTAATAATCAGCCTTACTGAACTGAAACTGAACTATATTGCGTCTTATTTTTTGGTTTCAATTTCATTTTGAGCTGCGACAAAAATTCGTCTCGGTGATCTCTTCTGTATTATTTACTAAGCGTATCTTCGTACTTAGAGTGTATACTAATTCTTTCATTTTTATAAGATACTTGAGTGAATTGCATGGATTTGTAAGTCTCTTATGCTCGGTATTAATTGCTATCTTTCTTTTTGTTGCAGGTACGTTTCTATTGGTGTATTAACAAGGTGATGAGATTGTCGCAGAACTGTGAGTACTTTTTTTTTTGCTTAGTTTGAGGCAGAAATCAATTCAAGAAACAGAATGAATGAGGAAAAACTAGGTAACTAACTTGTATGAGGATTTTATGCAGAAAATGTATAATAAGTTGTATTATTTAAGTGATCTGTGGGGTGTTGGGTCAACTGAGATCTAGCTGGATGTACCTTTCTCGTAGATTACTGTACATTATTTATTTAGTCTACATTTACGAGTATATCGAGTCAACTCGTTTGTAGCATGCCTGGTAGATATCTTTGTGTTTTCTTAGTAAGGAAGAGCTTGAATCGACGCGAGAGCTTTTGTGTGTGTATGGGGGGAGGGCTGTATACACGAAAAATGCCGACTGAAGTATATAAATTTCAGTTTACATGCAAAGAAAGGCTCATTTTCTCTTAATTATTGCGACTCTGACTTCGAGAATTCAAGTCTCAGCTGACAGACAAAAGAAAAAGAAATGAATAAGTTTTCAATTGCTTATTGTGCTCACAATTCCCAACTGACTGCCAAATTTTCCGAAGTTTTTTCCTTTAGGCGGGAGGGGGGAGGTTTGTATGCACGAAAAATCCGGACTGAAATTTACGAATTCCATTTGATATGAAAAAAAAACAAACAAAAAAACTCCTCTTCTCTTAATTGGCTTGATTCTGACTTCGAGAATTTCAGTTTCAGTTGACCAGCAGGGAAAAAAAATCAACTGTCTAATTTTTTTATTTCTTCCAGTTGCCTGACAAAGTTTCCAACTGACAGACAGAATTTATCTGAATGTGGTGGGAGGGTGTCCTCTTGTCGCTGCAACCCTGACTCTACTCGCAAGTGCATATTTGAATGTACATACCTCTTACTATAATACATACGAATGTGCAGTCATGATTATTCTGTATGGTTTGGTTTATTCATATTGGAGCCATTCCTAACATATTTATGAAGTTCAGTCACGTCTGTGGGATGTGTCACATCAAGATGAGGTCAACTGGGTTACAAATGCGAACACGTTGCAATGGCACTACAAACATTGCAACAGTGAGAACAACAGTGAATTAGTGTTGTGGTTGAACAACAGCGTGCTCATACTCACGCTCGCATTTATGTTTGTGTGCAAGATATTGGTACGAGAGAAATTGCCATAGTAGTGGTTATACAACTACTATGTCAGTTCTTTGTCTAAACATGCCTTACATTGCTCACAAACACAAATGCTGAGTACCGACTCGCCTTTATTCGATTAGAGTACAAAAGTGCTATTGCTCTCAGCTTGGTGTTGTTTACAGTGTTATCGCAGGGTGTTCGCATTTTGTGCGATGCAGCATTAAACAGGCCTCAATGCAAAGTGTTTAATTATGATTGAACTCGCCAGGTGTAAGCCCAGTTGATCTCATCTTGATGTGACACAGCCCATTGGAGTGACTGAACTTCAGGTATTTGTTGACATGGGGGTCAATCTAAATAAATCGGGTTTCTTATGATTGGAAGTAACCAGCCATGGCCATCTGACTTCATTTTGATATGATATGGTCCATAAGGGTAAAAAACCAGGGTTGGCATCTAGAATGAATTCTACATTCGTCAAGCTATTTTACATGCAGAATAACTGATGTAGAATAGACTTTCTATTCTACGCCCTACATGTAGAATTTAGAATGGTGTAGAATTATGTAGAATCGTGTGTAAATTGTAAAATCAATCACAAAAATGAGAGTTTTTGACTAAAATAATTCCATTCTCAAGGTAGCTCTAAAATAAAGCGACATTTAATTTTTATGCCTCATCAGTGTATTATAGAATCAAAATATTATAGTGAAACTATAAAACAATTTTATAAATCTTAACTCTTGAATAAAAAATAAAAGCAACAATTGTTTTGGAAAAGGAAACAAAAGCAAAAGAAAAATGATTTTAAAAAAGTTAAGAAAGTTGAGAATTGAAAAATTTGAATATCACAGATTAAAATACATCTTCTGATCTAATAGAATCTGAAATTTTTAGGGTATAATAGATATGAATAAGTTTTTTGGAATTCTCGAATGATAAACGATTTCTTAGATTAGAATGTACATAAGACCAATTTGAAAACACTCTTCCCAATTGAGCAGCTGAAGCGGGTACTTGATTCAGTTTCAATGCCAGCGTCGTCAGTTCCAGATGGTGTAGTTTTGCATTGTGCCAAAAAGTAAGAGCATCAGTCACACCCTTCTCAAATAACTTTGAAAAGATTCCTCGTTTATTCTGGAATTTTTCTAAATCGGATAGCCCACTAGCATTCAGCTCGCTGATGAAAAACTCCTGCACCACTAACTTTTGTTCTATCGTCAACATTTTAGAAGCTTTGTCACAAAATTTAGGATCTAAAGTATATTGCAGACAGTGCATACTGATTTAACGCGACTTTTTCCGTGTTTCTGGTTCGGCTTCAAATTTTTTATATTCGTCACCTTTTGGAAGTTTCAAATCAATCTATTTATCACAAATTTTGGCTAGTGAAGCATTCCTACTTTGAGCAGCATTGATAAACTCACAGATAGGATCTTGAAGTTCAATATCCTTCTTCACTTGTTTAAGAAAATCATCGTCAAAAATCAACTGTTTCACTGACTGCTTCATTTTTCTGTGGGTATCATTTGCTGCAATTTGTCTCATAATATGAATGTTACGCAGGAGAAACTTTTTTAATCTCTGTAGATACACCACCGAGTCTCACATGGTTCAATGATTCGTACACCTCCGAGATTAACCAACTGTCTTTCAAAATCCGGATGTTGGAATTCTTTCAAAATAGACAACACTTTCTTATTCAGGTCAGGATCATTTATATCTCTTGCGAAAAGATTACCTGTGTGACTATTTAAATTTTAAATGTTTAAAATTCAATATAATAAAATGATTAAAATCTGTCTGATCAATTGCGATTATGAATTATCAATCAAGACTTGAGAGTTAAGAAGACATTCAGTTATCATTGTTTTGTTTTTCTTCTATTTTACCTCAATTCTACATTTCATTATCTATTCTACATTTGACAAGCATTCTACATTTTACATGCATTTTACTGTAGAATATAGAATAACTTATTCTGCATGTAGAACGCCAACCCTGGAGAAAACCTCATGAATTTGTTAGAATGCGCCCCAATATAAATAAATCAGACCATGCAAAAGCATAACTGTTTTGCTGGTGCTCATTCTAGCAAATGCCTATACTATAGTTGGATTACTCTGGTCGAGTCGCCTTGTCAGTTGTCATATCAAGATGAGGTGTACAGGGCCACTACTGGGAACCTCCAGTTACCTACGCGAGTTCCAGCTTCATTGAGACTATTTTAGAATCTTTGATGAAGATAGGTTATCAGTTTTATACCCGGTTTGATGCAGCTTTCTGTTTCTCCCTATCCCGTGCGAGTTCTTCCATTTTGTAATAACACATTTGACATCCTTGATTATCTGTTGAACGTACTGGAATCGTTGCCAAGCTACCCAATTCTTTTCTTCCACTCTTCCTTCTAGGTTAGAATCTTTAGATATAACCTTTCTTGGGGGAAGAAGCGTGAGCATAGATCTTAGAGCTCATAGATCATTGATTTAATTGGTTAGCCTTGATGGAGTCTTATCAGTGGGTTGTTAACCTACAAAATACAATGTCTTCTGGTCAGATTAAAATTCACCAAGTCTCAAGGGAACCACACCATTGGCTTGCCACCGTGTTTATAGCTTCAATGACCTGCAGTAAATACTAAACACTGTCACAAAGCCAATTAGAACTGTGGATAACGAATTAATAAAATAACAAATTCAGTTATAAACTACACTGAACCGGGTTGTATTATCAAAATTGATAAACAGTTGTGTATACTGTATTGCGTGGGATACTATCTGCGAGTATTTAGTGTCTTATTTTTACCTACTCAGTAATGGGAATGGTATAGCAAGCCGTAAGAAATAGAACATACATACGGTCTACTTGAAGTGGCACTAGGTTGAATGATGCCAGCCAGCTAGAACCCCTTACAGATTTGTACCAAAACACCAATAGTAATACTGGTGTCATGAATAACTATTGAAATAAGATTACTGTTAGGAATCCATCGAAGGTTGCAATCATCGCTCGAGCATTTCTTTTTTTTTTTCTCTTGCCCATCCGACCAACCGACCAATGCAACCGCGCCGAATTCAACCGAATCAACGAGCTCGCATTCTGGCGCATTATCCTCGACGAATGCGAATGACCCGACGTAGATTAAGGCGATTTCTCGTGGACATGCCAACGACCTCCGGCGCTGCCTTTTTCAATTACCAAATCGATTCCAATAGCGCGCGTAATGCCAGCCCACCTTTAATCGATTCTGGATTTAAAGTCAGCGCCTTAACGAGCGCCATGGCGCGCGAGATCATTACACACCAAAGAGGCTGATCATGCTCGCCGCGAGATACCGCAGAAGTCGCGCGTGGCGCGGCGCGGTACGGGCGGCAGATCAGACGTCGTATACGCGCACCTTCGCCGCGAGTGAATTCACCGGGCTGTCAATGAAGTCGTATACGCCGCACTTCTTTAAATATAATTGAATTTCCTGACACGTTCGTCGGCGCATTTTTTCTTCTTTTTTTTTTCTTTCTTTTTAATTACATTTTAATCGTCACACGCGACCGATAAATAACAATTAAACGAGCCAGCAGCCGGCAGTCTGATTGCGGCTGCTGCCGTCGCCGCCACCGCCGGGGATTCTGTAGAAGACATAGAGAGGCATCGGGTACCTACACGGTTGGCCAGAATAAATGAAGCCAATATGTGGTCTACCTACCACTGTTCGGTCGTGTTGTATGCAGCGTACGTTGGCTGCTGTCATAGGTCTTAAAACATTTGCTGCCAAACATGTAGAATAGGTGCAAAGACAACTAGTTTATGGCGGATAATAAAATATAAATCAGTCGTTCGTAAAACCTGAAAGAGGAATATACGAGAAGGAGAAATTTTTCAAACGCTTACCGTTTGCGCCGTGTATCGTCTTGGGTTTCAATTTCGATGTGATGTGTTGTGTTTTTTTTTTCCGCATTTTATATTATATTCGAGCCTGCCTTGGTATATATAGGAATATTATACATGGAAATGGGCCAAAACATTTCTCTGCACGGTCATTTATACATGGCGCGCGCGCTCTCGGCCCGCGGATGTCTGGAGAGCGCGTATAGACAGAGAGACCTGTGGCTGTGGCCGCGCTGGCCGGTCTGCGCCCCGAGTGTATGAAAATTATGGTCCGATAATGTCGAGCGTGCGGGAAAAGGCGATATTGAATTGAATTTCATTAGAACGATATGGTCGTCGTGGTCGCGGCCGCAGAGCGAGGACCGTGCGGCGTGCTCACGGAGCACCAACCAGACTTTGAGAACTCGGAGATCGTCGTCATTAAATAGGTATAAATCAAGTGGAAGGCGATTTTACTCGCGCCGAAGTGTATATACCATTCCTTCTCGGATTTACTTATAGATAGATTAATAGGCGATATAAAAACACGATGGAGAGGAAAGCGAAGAAATATGGCCGAACTGATTCTGAATCTCGAAGAAGGAGAGTACCTAGTTTAACTACAATCAAAGGAAAACAAGAAACAAAATTAATCAAATGTCAGTCGTAGTTTTGAGATTCATAATTTTCAGGCAGAACCGGTTCCGTCAGTGTAGTCGAGGTGATTTGCATTACACTAGTTGAAACCACCTCTTCGCTGCGCTGCGCCTGCCCGCTGCTCTTTTTTCTTTCCTCTTTGCTGACTGTGCTCTCTGCTCGGTCTGTATAGAGTTCTTTTTATCCGTTCGTTAATAAGTAACACGGAGCGAGGACCGAGGAGGCATCAATAGCATAAACAACCGGAATGACAGCACATTCGACAGTTTCTTCCACGCCGTATACCATTCATAGAAGGTCGCCGTTTGCTCGACGCTTTTTGACGGTCTGCCCGAGTGGTGGTGGGCTTGCGATGCGGGCCAGTCGCGATAAGCGTCTTTTAATTAACTTATCTTGTGAAATGTTTAGTACTGTGATGTGCGTTTGTCGGGGGTGAGGGGAGGATGCAGCTTAAAACCAGTTGGAATAGATTGCCTAGGCTGAACGCATTTCGGTTTGCTTGCTTTGACGCGAGGTGTTAGAGTGATGGCGGACGTAGATGTTATAGGTTGTAAAAAGACACGAGCTGTATTTCGGGGACGAGTAGAAGCACGTATCATTGATTAAACCCGTGGGAATGAATTGCTGTTGTTGGATCACTGGTGCAGAACCTGCCATGTAATGACGACTGTGTGGTTCCATGCTGTGTGGACGAGGAAGCCCGCGCATGTACTGTTTTACAAGATTTGCCTCTGAACAAGCTGATTGCTAATCGGTATTCGTCGAGGACCATGATGACAAGAAAGTCTGGAACCGTGAAAATGATACAGGACTTGCTGTACGTGATGGCGACTGTGTCTTTCCAAGCTGTGTGGACGAGGAAGCCTGTACAAATACCATTTTACAAGATTTGCTTCAGAAGAAAGTTACTGATAATCGGTATTTGGCGAGGACCATGATGACAGGAAAGTCTGGAAACGTGAAAACGGTGCAGGACTTGCTACGTGATGGCGGCTGTCTCTTTCCTAGCTGCATGGACGAGAAAGCCCGCACATGTATTGTTTTACAAGAGTTGCTTCTGAAGAGAGTGATTGATAATCGGTATTTGTCGAGGACCATAATGACAAGAGAGCCTGGAAACGTGGAAACGAGTTCCATCTAATGTACCTACGTGATTGCTGAAAGCATTGTACGGAGTTGGGGGAAACGAAAGGAAAATTCAAAAGCAAGGTAGACGTTAGTTATTCTCTACTTAGGATGACAAAATTTAACACATTTTCGCTTTTGGTATTGGAAAAGTATCCGGTCGTAGGAGAATTGAACCCAATGCAGTACTGCATTAATGCTTTTAAGGAATTTGAGGGTAATAAAGCTCGGAAATTTGATTTGCTTGCTATAAGAATTTGATTAGTAGGATGAATTGGCCGTTTAGTTATCAAAAAGGCCGATACTGACAAAGGCTATTAGAGGGAAGGTTGGTCAACTCGGGTAGGCTACCTGCAACAATTCTTCCCGTCTCACCCGCGCCGAAATTCGCTTCATAAGAAAGTAATGGGAAAATTGAATTTTTGCCGTAGATGGCTCTTTTTTTTAAATGGTAGCCAGTCGAATGTTATATACAGTAAAAATATTAGAAAAATATGTTGAGGGCATCAATTGTGAGTAGTATTCCCATGAGCGGCCTGTGTGAGTTTCAATGCAGTGACGTCATTGACGTAACTGCGCTTTGCTAAGTGGACCAACCTTCCCTCTAATAGGCCTTGGGTACTGACCAACACATGTGGGAGTTTTGACACGGTGTAGTAGTTGGAAGAGGAGAGCAGAAAAACGAGGCAGAATGGAAGGATAATGAAAATAAATGTTGGGCCGATGCAATGGTGTCAGTCCCCCGTGTTGTTGATTTTCTCAAGGAAACATGCGATCACTTCTTGTACTTACAGAGTAGGCTGTGTGGTTGCAATAACTGATCAGTGGTAACTGTAATATTATAGTTGTATGTTGTACCTATAGTCGATATTTACTTACCTACCTAACATCGAGTGTCTGCTTATTGCTGAAGTTATTGACTCCCTTTCGAGGGAGAATGCCTGGAAGCGGCAAACATGTGTACAGATTACAGTGATATATCGTCTAGGCTACTTGGATTAATCTCGGTTTAACTTTCATACCGACTGGGGAATTAAGATATTTCTCTTCCAATGCGTATGAATGAAACATCTTTCGTTTTTGACAGTTTCTTTGCATCCTGTTTTGAAGGGTAGCTGAAAATGCTATAAAAACTACATTTCTGTTTGTTAACTGTCTTGAATATTGAAGGGTATGAAAAGGGATATGAAATCACATCAGATTAAAAAAAAGTGATGCTTTGGCCATAAATCTATTATTAGGAAAACGATAGTAGCAGTATATGCTGATACATATACATTACAAGGGATGGGGAAAAGAGGTGCGGATGGGGTTCATTCTGTAATAAAAGTAAAACTGAAAAAAACAATTTCGTTAAAAAACTCATTGTTCATACGCGTGACTACATTCGACTGCTTGTTACAGGCACTGTATGTGTGCTGTGAAAATTATACTTCGTGATTCTAGAGTTAATAAGATTATATAGTAATTTTCACCAGAAATTAGCAGGGATGTACCGAAGAGTTTTTCCTTGAAGGAGGGCGGTAAAAATTGGGGAAGTCCCAACTGACTCAACTCAGAATTCCCAAATATCAAGGCAAAGAAAAAAACCTTTTGACTTGTTGGATTTTTCCGACTGACTCAGCTCAAAATTTCCAAGTATCAAAGCAAAAGAAGAAAACCGTCTCAGTACATATGCCTGTGTGAAAACATTTGTGAATTTAATTCAGTACCAAATTCGCCGTGAAAAAACATATTCTCTGAATTTTGGAGACTTGTAGCCCTTTCAGTTTCGAAGAGGCCATTATACGTGCAACATTTTTTGATTTTCTCGACAAGAATTCCGAGCAGATACCTGTTCTTTCTTCTAAACAGGTACACATCTGTACTACCTTGGTTGCTGAAACTGTTCTGGTCTGAGCCTCTGACAGTGACTCCACAAGCAACAACTCGCGTTCTCGGTGTGTCGCATTCATTCAATTTACTAGCGCAGTGTTCCCAGATGGGAAGTTAAAAAAATGTACCAGCAAGAAATTATCCAACATATCCAATGTCAAATGAAACGTGTAGCAAATAAAATGTCTGATCATTGAACGTAGTAAATTAAATTTATAAAATTCCCCAAAATTTGTTCAATATATTAAAACGTACCAAAACGAACCAAAAAATAAGAAAACGTACCAGAATATGTACCAGATCCTACAAAGAATAATGAAAAAGCTCCAAAACGAACCAGAATTTTGGGAATCACCATAGACATTGTACTAGAGAAGATGACATGTACCACATCTGGTACAAATTAGGGATTGCAACTACCAAACATTTTGTTATTGATAACTATCGATAGTTGAAAGCATCTTATCGATAATTAGCGATAACTATCGATAGCTGTGCATTCTACAAAATAATCTGTCTTTCTATAGAACGCAATTGATTCGTTTCCTTATACACGGAACACTGGTTTGTGCTTATAGCTATTATCACACAGGCGCGAAGACATGGGAGGGGGTAATTCTCCCCTCTCAACTTAGAAAAAAATTATATACAATTTTTTTGATGCAACACTATGCACTTCATTTATTTTAAAAAAATCACAGAAAAAAATTATCCTCTAGAATCCATCCCCCCCCCCCAAAAAAAAAAATTCAAGTCTGGATCCGCGCCTGCATCACAAAACTCTGTCTCTGTTACTAGAGGTCCTATGGCTTGCACACCTTAAAAATACCTCGTTCTAATTCAGAAATCAATTTCGCAAATTGCTGTTGGAATTTTATGCAGTATTTACAGGGAACTTATTTGAAATTTCAGTTTTCTGTCCACCCCCCCCCCCTCCAGAGATACCAGTTTTGTTTCCAGTAAATATTATTTTTATTTTAAAAAACAAATCCATAATGAATTTATTTCGGAATAAAATTATAATTTTCTCTTGAAAAAAATCAAATTTGTCGGCCACAGTCGGGTCTAAACGTGATCGTCGGTCAGTAATGGTATTCCCTGCTCTCGAGTTGGACCTCTCCGAAGGAACTGCTAACTGGTGCGAACAGTGAGGAGTAACAAAACATACCAACAAACAACTATCAGGACACGAGAGATTAGAACAAAGAAATAACTGTTCACATATTTCATTAATATTCCACATCCATATTTCCATTCCATTTCATTCAGATTCCTATCAGTCACCATCAACACTCTACCTTATCAACTGTAAGGCAACAGCAAGAGAGCTTACAGCCAGGACTCACGTTGCCCTCTGCTACAGGAAATTGTCCTATATTTCTTTAAAAGAATTCCATAAAAAGGTTCTGCTTCAAGAGAATTTTGGGTCCTTTTTTTTAGTCAGTATTGTGTAAATATGGCACAAGTTGATTCTTTATTATACTATCAATAAGCCTGTCATCACTATTGAGTATTGATGGTTATAGATAGTCCCCTTATCTGTAACCATCGATAGTTTTGCCATCCCTAGTACAGATGTACCGAATCTGGCAACACTGTATCGGCCTGCCTATGTCTCCCTCTACACGAGATTTTTAGTTGACTTTTCTTCGCCGCATTTTCACTTCAACTTCCACCAACGTACCGGCACTAAAACCGTTACGACGATGGCCAGTTTTCGCGCCAACTTCCCATATGGTCCACTCATATTTTTCCAAGCTCCCACGATTTTAAGACTATTGCACGACGCGGTTACAATAAATGTACGTGAATTTTTTGGCTCGACCGTACTTTCTGGTTTTATCGTGTATTACGCACATTTTCCTCTTTAATTGCCGATGAATGACTGTCCACAAGATCCGTTCGCCATTCGTTCCTGTCCTGCCGTGTCGCATTCGCACGTACGTACTCGTAACAGCGGCGTGTTCGCGGATAATAGCGAGATCGAGACGCCGGATTCAACGTGTACCGAAAAGCGTCAAGAGTTGCGCCGTTGCGCGGCGACCAGACAAAGACGTGTACGAAAAAAGTCGCCGCCGAACGTGCGTCGTGGGAAAAAAGGAACGCCGATACGGCGATACGTTGAGATAGCGTGGCGCCATAGGCGTCGACGCGGCGCCGCGTCGCGCTAGACGAATGAAAAGCGAAAAAAGAGCGTGTGTAAGCGGAGAAGCGAAAAAGAAGAAGAAAAAAAAAGAATGCGTATAACAAAAAGAATGACGATACGATATCGAGAAGTTATTAGCGATGGGCGGAGTCGATCGGTTTAGGTGGAAGCGGGCGACCGCGGTGGGACGTACCAAGGTGGAATACACTTTCCTCTCTATGGCTGATAGATTTGTGTTGTTTTTTTTCCATTCCCGACTCGACTCGTTTCGTGTTTTCTGTTTTGTTGCCCATGTAAAAACCTGCTGTACTCGCGGTGTTATAGAGAAGTCGCTCGTCGCTGATACCGCCCAAGTGCACTGCCCCGGACTCGGCGCGGCGCACCGCCGCGTATCGGCGAAATACGATGCGGTCGCAGTTTTTCGCGATTTTCGCAGGTTTTTCCTTTTCCGTCGAAGGTCGTGCCCTGATTTATAAAAGCTTTTTTGTGCACCCGGATATAGATACAAACGTTTTTTCAAATTACCTGTGTATGCGCGTGCATAGGGCACTCGTATTTCGACCATCGCTCGAATTCGCAATATGTTTTTCGTCGTAGTAAATTTTGTTCTTTTAATAATGCGGAAGAAGGAAGCCGTTATCGTGCCGAGTATCAGTGGGTGAAGGAGGGAAGGGAATCCGGCGCATTCTGCAAATATACGGATTGTACGTACATGTATAGGAAATTGGCGAACGTGATTTCGAGTATAATTGAATATCGCGTTCATTACATTCGCTGATTCTCATCCCTTCTCCCTAGAACTTATTTGAATGAACTGCGGTGTAGAGGAGTCTTACATGACGGGGGAGTTGAAAGAATACACACGACCGCGTGCATCTTTGACAATAATACATTATACATCTACGTAGGAAATAAAAAATAAAGACTAACAGCAAAATGAAAAAAAAAAAGGAAAACGTGGTGGAAGACAGCGGGTAGCACGTATATTGAGCTAGCTGTCATCGGTGTTCGCGAATATTCGCGTATATTGCGGAGCGATATCTATATGCAGTTTTGTTTAGTCATTCAATTTGTCTAATTGTGAACACGTCACCGATCAAAGACATCAACTGTATAAGACAAATAAGCGGCGGTTTGTGCTATTTTGTGTGCGTGTGATTGTGTGTTTTGAGCGCGATGACGGCGTGTGGGCGGTGGAATATTATATAGAAAAGGAAAAAGTATTATATGCGACAATGCGGAGAACTCGAAAAAAGTTAGAGGGTTTTCTGGGCGGCGGCGGCGGGTATTATTTCCGAGCAAGCGTCTTCGTCATGACGGATGAAAACTCGAATACGTCGGATTAATTAGACTGGCGTGTGTTCCCTCAGCCCCTTCCCCCACCCTGCGTATTTTCGCGTTTCGGGCCATTTCTAAAAAAGTATTATCTAAATCGACTGCGATCGAGCTGCTCGACGTTTTTGGAATGGATTTCTGCTCAGGCGTGTACCACTGTACTTAAGGACATGTGTTCGGCGTGTTCTATATACAATGTACGTATCTATCCTTATCCGTATGCTCGCCAGACTCATTAATCGCGAATACGCGGTACATAATTTTTGAAGGTATCGTTCAAGTGTATCCAACGATGGCAGTTTGGTGCTGTGGAAAAAGCAAGCAGGCTGGCGAGTAACATTGGCATTGTCACAATGATATATCTATAAAATGAGCTCAGTAATGGCAAAGCCACAGCCGGTTTTAATTGAGGGGGGGGGGAGATTTGTGAATAACCCCCATGTGATTGTCTAAAATGGAATTTCTCCCTCAAAAATCTTTCCGGACATTGTTCCAGTGGTCAACACCTTGGAATCTATTCTCCATAAAATTCTGATACCGGACCTGTGGGTGAAGCTCAGGTTATTCATTATTCATTCTTCTGATGATGTATGCAGCTGATAAAGACATTCGTGCCCACCAAAACCGTTTTTAAAGGGGTATTAGGAAGATACCCTCCCTCATGCATCCCTGTTGAGAGGGAGGGGGGAAATACCCCGGGCCCGGACTTTCAGAGGGCCCGATATTTTTAGAAGGCTTGAATTTCAACGCTTACGGCTACATCATACTGTACATCAAATCAGCAATCACTCCTTACACCATGAAAGAAACCTTTTATCCCCTAGCTTATAATTTTTTCCTATCTGACAAAAGAACAAAATGAACTGGAAGGAGAGGGGAGCCCGTGGAAATTCCCCCAGGCTCTCTTTTTCTCTTTACGGAGCTGCCCTCATGGCCGTCCAAAAAAGATTTTCTCAGGAATCTTCCAAGATACCTTATTGAAAAAATGTTACTTGCAAGTGAGTGTTTTTTAAATCATTTTTAAGGGGGAGTATCTTGAAATTTATTCCATGGAGGGATTCTGTTCTGTCACCGGCCTGGTACCTACAGCCGTTATGTAGATAATCCTCTGCGAATGACACAACTTGAGTAGGTGTGATACCAATTTGAACATCTGCGATGGGCCTAGTTCTTATACATGCGTCTTTAGTTTCCGGTAATTCATTGTATGTGACTGATGAGCTCTATCTACTACATATCTGTTTTACGCAATTAAAAAAGATTATCTACTGGTAAATACGAGATGAGGAATAACAATTGTACAATTTCTGTAAGGATATACATCTAATGTGTGTCAGAGTTCGGCATCCCGTGTAGTCTATATTTACTGCGGTCCTGCGGTGAGTCATCATTCGAGTGACTCAAATATTCGCCCGAAAGTCGGAACTGCCTACTTAGGGCCAGTTATACAATCAACTTCCGTGTTTAAACTTCACTCGAACTATAGTTCCAGAGTCAATGATCCATCAACTTCGAAGAATAAACATAGGTTCATTAAAAGTTGAACTACTGCAGTGTTCTTCAGTATAAGTTCAAAATTGACGTCGTGATTGGAATCAGATTCTGTCATAGATCAACAAGGGGTGTACCGAAGAAGTGACTTTTTATGGACCCCAGGAGAGGTAAATTCCTCTATCTGAAAGAGGCGTGAGATGTTCTCACTCGTTGCACAATTCGACATCCTTGATTGCAGGGCTGTAACTAACCTCTTATGTTACGGAGGGTATGCCAAATTTTGGTAGGGTGTATTTCAGCAGTGGGAGGAGGTAACAATGAATGTTCCTTTTTGATAAGGATGAGCAAACCGAATTCCCAATTTCGTTTTTTTAGGAGGCAGTGCTCCCATTTGCATTCCCTTGGTGGCGTACCTGTTCATTTTACAAAACGGAAAAAGACCATTGTTCCAAGTTTATGGCATTGGCGCATTTTATACATTGATGGGTTTTCACTTAAAAATTTGCCCGATAGAGAATGAAGTATCATTTTGTGTGTGTGTGGGAGGGAGGGGGGTCAGCATATCAGCATTGTAAACCTTACAGATTTGAAAAAGACGATATCGTATGTTCAAAAAATGGCACGCTTGATCAAAAACATCTGGTTTCGCCAGTGCTTTCTATACCCAATCGTCGGTCGATCGTCTTTATACTGAGTTAAAAACCTGGCTTCCCCCTTCCAAAAAACAGTACTCAACTAACAGACTAGGATTTGGAAGCCCGGAGTGAATCCCCTGTAGAAACGATATTTCGAACGAAAAAAGAAAATCAAGATGAGAGAGAAGAGGAGTCTGTTTTTGTTCCGCCTTTTTCTCATTGAGACCTTCACCGTAATTAAATGCTTCAAATTTTTCTTATTTTTACGAGCACACTTGAACCAACGTTGAACATTAAGATTGATTACAGACAGCAGGCAGTATAAGCATATGGACTCTTATATAACCTTCCTAACTTCAGCCCGTCAAATGAAGCGTGCGGCCGAACAACGAGACAAGCGCCATCCTGGGCAAAATTATTGAGATTTTTAGTGGAACATCAAGTTCGAGTCTCTTCTATCACATCTGCGAGTCGGTTTCAAGTAGATGCCGCTAGATAGCGTCCAGGGCTAACTAAGGTGAACGGTTTTAGGTAGAAGCGCATAAGCATAAGCTGATTTTTTAAATAGTGCCTCTCCTACACGACTTGGTAAGTGGCGCTTGTCTCGTTGTTCGGCTGCACGCTTCAAATATATTACCGCTTCGTGGGTACGGAAAATCGATAGAAAATAGTGGAATTTTCGAAAAGGCAAATTGTATAATTGAAATTTATCGGAAATTTAGAGGACCGCTGCGGAGAATGTGCTCAAGTTCTACACCTAAGTCGACCTTGAAAAATGCAATGAATACGTTTTGCTTAGAGAAACTCTACTTTGAAATTTTAGAATTTCGACAGAGTTTTATTGAAATTTTACAATTTTGAAACTGAATTGATCACCTCTCAGCATTTTTCCAGGTAGCAGCGGATAGTTCTTTGAAAACGGAACTGAAAATATTGACACTATTGTTGCTTATTTTCAATCTTGAACGGGCTGTTCAAGTCTAAATCTGTGTTAGTTACACAGGGTGTCTACCGGTCAAGAAAGTCAAGGAAAAGTCAATTATTCTGGATAATGGTCATGAAAAGTCATACATTTTTCATTTAAATTTCCTCAAAATTACTAGCATGATTTTTTTCTTAAATTACAAGTAAATTTAAAGTAACGTAAATATTTTCAAATAATTACATAATATTTTTTTCCATAGTATTTCTTAGTGTTTCCATTTATTGTGAGCCCCCCCCCCTCACCTTGGTAAGGTTCTACGAACAAGATTATATTTGTATGTGTGTAAAACGGTTATGAAAAAAGTGAGAAAAGGTCAAGGAAAAGTCAAGGAATTGGAAAATTTGGACCCGGTAGACACCCTGCTACATTTTCACTCAACTTTTCTATCGTTAATTTTCAAGCTCGCGTAGCCCCGTCAGCATTAAGAATAGGTAATCACTAGTTATATTAGATTTTGTTGTTTGATCTGTGTTCTATCGGATGTGATTTCTCAAAAATTGAGAACTGCGATGAAATTCTTAGAAAAATCACGTTTGTTCGAACTTTAGAATCCAACAATTCCGTTCGACGAGTGCTCGAACATCCTTCCAGCTTGTCTACCAAAACAGGACACCATATATAAGTACGTCAAATGTTGGATTTTTGGAGCCGCTGAACTTATCTTTAATGTCGGTTTGACCCTGAGTTGAAAACTGGTTCTGACTTTTGATGTCAATTTGACCAAAAGTTGAAAACTATGGTACTGAAAGTGGGGTGGGTGTCAAATATAAGTATCAACTATAAGGGTTTCAGATGAAATGCTCACATATTTGTTCGAACTTCCGAACTCTACAGTTCCTTTCGACGAGTGCTCGAACATACTTCCAGCTCATCTGCCATAACTGGGACGCCCTGTATGTATGAAATCTTGGATTTTTGGAGCCGATGGACTTAGTTTTGATGTCAGTTTGACCCAGAGCTGGATACTGTGATACTGACTTTTGATGTCGGTTTGACCCCAAGTTGAAAACTATGGTACTAAGGGCGGGAGGGGAGAGAAATGTCAAAAATATTATAAATTATAATCCTAAGTATCAACTATAGGGGTTTCAGATGAAATGTTCAAGGAAAGCTTATACGGGTATATGTCAGATCTTGAATTCTTGGAGCCGCTGAACTTATGTTTGATGTCGGATTGACCCAATGTTGAAAACTGTGATACCGTAGGTAGAGGGAAGGGCGCATCAAAAATATTATGAAGTTCAATCCTGAGTGTCAACTACAGGGGTTTAGTTGCGGTTCTCGCACATTTTTGCGCTATTCCTGAAAAACCATCCGCTCTAACTTTACCTATAAGGTAAGTGTATGTGTAAATAGGTGACTTGTGTCTGAGGTCTCTTCTGATATACTCCCACACCTATGCCGCGGTACATACTAAGCCCACCTCTCGTCCACTCGATTTTACTCGCCAAAATTATAATTTCCGTGAACGCGTTTTCCCTTCCCACTTCAGCGATCTAGAAGTGATGAAAAATTTTGACGTTCATCTGATACACGGCAGCCATTCCCTCGTAAGATATTAATTACCGATAATGCGACGCGTATCCGTCTCGTTAGCAGCCGGAGCGTGTAACGAGACAACCGGCGTCAGATACGGCGAACGCGAACGAGCATTTCGCCGGCCGCGAGATCATAGCGATCCCAATCCGCGACCGCAAGGTATACGCCGCAGTATTACGATCGTATGTGGATACGTGTTTAGATATTTGTACGATTAACACGTTCTTGGGCCCCGCTCACACAGTCACACACACAAACGTGTATACCTATGACCTATACGTAAGACACGGCGAATTTTCCAACCTGAGAAAGCGTATCGGATGTCAAAAACGAAAAAGAAAAATTCAGCTAACTCATCGTATGTGCGGCGTGGCGCAGAAAATCATACCGCGACGACGTTTTTCTTCACGCTGAGAAGTGCAACTCCGAATACTTATGTACGTACGTGTGTGCACGACTATACACACACACGTATTTACATCACACATACAACGTCACCTCGATCAGCGTACACGTGTATACTTGCCACTGTCATGATACGAGCCGATAATCATCGGAAATTGCAAGTTGCATACGATCGATTCATCGATAAGGTTGTGGTCGGCGCGAAATCAGCTCGACGCGTTTATTTTTATCCGCCGTGTGCAAGAGTGTGAGCGGCTGCGTGCGAACATCGAATGTACCTGCATAGAGTCGAGCCGGCTAATTGCGGCGTAATTGAAAAATATGATGTCGTCGACGTTGCCATCCGTGCACACGCATACGTCCAAATACCGCTGAGTCGGCAGAATTCACTCTGCACGAAGCACCCTGCGCGTCCAGTTTCATCGGCACTGCCTCCGTCAGATGTGCGTCCGCTCGTTTTCCATTTGTTGGGTGCCTGCCGAGGCTGAGTGGGTCAAAGAACGTAGCAACGTGAACCTTTTTTGTTGCAGCGGTGGTCGGGGTTCCGTGTCAACACCATCGGATTCGAGAGTTGGGTAGTTTTTTTTCTCGTAGTTTTGAGAGCCCGTTAGGTCAGTTCGATTTTCAGGGGGGGGGGGGGGTGTCGATCTCTTAAATCTTCCTTTTCAAGCGTCCAAATCGATTTTCAGCAAGGTCGGTTTGATCGCGAAATTTGAATCGAATTTCCGATGAATTTTCCGAGACCGTCGACTCTGGAGGCTGCTGGTGGACATCGTGCGAGGTGATGCCGCGTGACGGTGTAGGTACTCGAGGATAGGGGTCATCGAGCCGCTGTGAATCGAGCCGTTTAAGATAAGGGTACCTCAATTCATTTGTGTGTTGTATATTCCTCTCCTGTTACCAAAGATAAGCACAATTTTTATTTTTTATTTTTTTTATATATATATATATAAAAGGAAAGTATTGTTACACCAATCGTTAAATTATTTCAATTATCGACGTATCAAATTATTTCGATTACAGCTATATCAAATTATTTTAATTACAAATATATCAATTATGTATCAGTTGTGGAGCCCCATTCCAAACGGCCCTTAGTCCAAAAACGAAAATGTTGGGAAATTGAAAAAAAAACTCCGCCACCCGTGAACTGGTTGTGCTAGGAAGTTGAGATTTTGGATGTGGTTACATTAGTCCTTCAGTGATATAACCCTGCTAACAAGAAATCCTTCATTGTTACATAGTGTTGAGATGTACGCATCAGTGTGGACAAAAGTCGAGGACTAAGTCACTTTGCCCCCTCCCCAAGATTGTAGAGATGAACATGTTAAATATCATCTGTACGTATCATTTTAATTGAAAGCTTTGATTGCAAATGTCAATGCAACATACGAATCTTCCTCGTGAGAATTGGAATTTTCAAGTGAAACGAATTTTGCCAGGCAGCGAGGGAGCTACGCAATTTGCCCACCAGATACCGCTAAAATCTCATTTTTGACAATGTTAGACTGAGGACCGTTTGGAATGGCGCTCCTCAGTTCTGTCAACTATCAGTGTATCACGGTTATGCTTGTTAATGTATCAACTATTAAAATTATCGATCGATAAACTAATTATCATAATTATTACAGGGTGTCCATTCTCTGGAAAACCCGGAAAAGTCAGGGAATTTTGTAAAAGAAATCGACTGCGAAATCCTGTAGTATTTCAAACAGATTTTTTACCCTATTTCTTACAAAAAAAAATTTTCCTTCGCTTTGCTCAGACAATTTTCTTACCTTTTTTCTTTCACAGGAGAAGGACGTGGATAATACAACCCCCTTTCCTGTCGCAGTAGTACAGAGTGTGTTGGTGTGATGAAATCGTTTCCATGGTATTTGTTTGGCGTGTACATCTTTCTGTTAAGGCGGCTAGACATTCAACATATTTCGTACTTCGTGACTTTTCACGAACCATTACACGAAAAATATGACGAAACGCGAACCGATCCCTATACACTTCTCCCAATATCAGCTGTTTCGTGTTTTCATCTCATCCTGTTCTCGAGGATCTGAAAATCGGCGCGAAAAGACGCGAAAATGAAAAAAATATCCACTCTAGCTCCTCTCCCCAGTGTAAAAATTTTTTTGAGAAAGTCGTAATGAAACTAAAATTTTAAAACAAATGAATTCATCTTCTGGAACATCCTGCCATCGGGTTTTTCTTCGGCTCCCCTCTCCTTCGCAAATGTAGGTATGGGTGAATGAAAGAAAGGGACTTCCGAGATTTTGGGAGGAAGAGTGACTAATCCACAAAATTTGAAAAAAAAATCTAAAGGCCGCATAATAATTGTTATCGCGTTACGAAAGAGTCCATTGTTTTCAAATGTATGACCCTATATTGTATTTGTCGATACTCAAATTGAAGCCTCTTCTGCCTCCCCGGGTGCCATAATTTTCCAGATCCTAATCACCTTTTTACTTTCATAGCATTTGGTATTAGATATGCTGCAGCTTTTTCACCTAGGTTCCAGAATTCATTTTAATAGTTATTTTCCCTCCCCCTAAACCATTCAGGCTCCACGTGGGGGGGGGCTAATTCCGGTTACTCTAGTTTTCTTCAAGTTCCAAGTTCTTTACGAGATTCCAAAGTCAATTTTTTGACAAGATAGCCAACCAAGCTCTAAGGCGCTAATTTTGAATATCGCCTCAGATTTTTATCAGACCCCTTCCAGCGCCCTGTGGTAATACGAATTCAGCTTCTCTGGCGAAAAATTGCACGAAGTATCAAAATAAGGGTGGTTGTGTGTCGCTGATTTCAAATATCGCTTCCGATTTTTAATCTGGATCAAGTTTAAGCTCCCGTGTTTTTCAGTTGAGAAATTTTTACGTTATTTTCTATTAGCAACACTTTGAATAAATAAAATTGTATTTTCACCCTATTCGGTGCTTTAATTAGAAAAGGTGAATTCCGAGTCAACCGTTGCTTGTCCTACGTTCTTGCTACCCCTCATTGGTCGCACCGGGAGAGACAGGATCCAAAAATTACCCTTAAAATCGAATGCAGCGACCTCAAAAATCTTTAAACCAATTTTCGAATTTTATTCTTTCACCCCCCCCCCCTCCTTCACGGTCGGCATTAAGTCACACGAAAAAAATCTGTGAAGTCGTTAATTGAGATCGCACCACGCTGCACCCCATAGAGTGCGTTTTCATTTCCATCATTAACTTTTTACTCCCTTTCTGCCACAGCTTCACAAGCACACGGTAGTAAAACAAATTGTGGAGTGATTGAC
Source organism: Acanthococcus lagerstroemiae (assembly GCA_031841125.1). Taxonomy (NCBI): domain Eukaryota; kingdom Metazoa; phylum Arthropoda; class Insecta; order Hemiptera; family Eriococcidae; genus Acanthococcus; species Acanthococcus lagerstroemiae. The sequence goes on along the minus strand of CM063113.1, from coordinate 45,044,995 downwards.
GATATTCGCCTCTCACAATGTTCGAAAAAATTCACCCCCCCCCCACTCTTGCATGTGTAATTTGTATTTGAAGGGTCTGGGAAACTGGAAAAATTGGCCTGGAAAAGTCAGGGAAAATCATTTTCGAACGAGAATGGACACCCTGTATTAATAATATATTGATTATTTTGACTATCAACGTGTCAGTTATTTTTGATATTAATTCAGTCTAGTTATTGATTCATTAATTATTTTAATTATTAATTATTTCGATAATTTGAACTTTTTTTTTTGCTTGGTTACTGGACTTTGGGATTCAGTAATTCTGTACACCCCCCTGGATCCCAAGTTGTTCTCTGGAAGAGTAATTAAGCTACCAGACTGGTGAGGCGACTTTGGAGGCCCGAAACGTTTCTTTTTGTCGAGTCAGAATTTTGGCCACATGTTGTAGATCCGCTTTATTGTACATATTGTACAGACAAAATTTTCGAATATCCTTTTCTCCCCATTCCCCTCCCCTCTTCAGAGAACTTCCAATGAACGTAATTTTTGTTTGCATGTTTCGCGATGGAAAAAATATTGGAGTCAAAAATATTTTCGAAATCAGACATTTTTGTATGGTTATTTTTTTCAAGGAACGAAATTGAGATTGGAAAACGGTCCATTTTCTGCCCTCGCCGATGTATCTGAAAATTAGAGGAAAATTTGTATGAACTGAATTCACAGATATCTTAGTGCAAAAGAATCCTTCTTTAAAAATTTTCTCGTACTTACAGGAGTTAATTTCATGAGACAGTTTACCGCGTGATAGAGTGAAGATCGGCCTTACTGCACAGGATGGAGCAGTAACATCGTATACCTTACATGTATGATATTTTACCTACCCTACCCCTTACAACAATGTGTCAGTAAACTAAGAAAATATTTTTGTGATTTTGTACACTTTGTTTCCCCTCTCAGGGTGTAAATTGGGTAGGAAACTGAATGAGGCATCGAGTAAATCAGTCAAGAAATGAGAATTGAAAAACGAAATGCAGCTATTCGTTAACATAAAAAAATACTCTTCCTTTACACACAGTGACTTTATTCTGATACCCCACCGCACCCCCTCACCAATGAAACAAACCTCGCTATTTTAGTTGTCGAATTTGAAAAATCAAATTTTTGCATTCTTCTCCATTAGATAAAATTATTACAAGATTTATTTCGTGAGACGAAGTTACATGCGGAAATGACCCTGACAATGTCTCATACATTATTTTCGTTGGGAAAATTAGGGAAGAGAGATATGAATGTAGTAATCGGAAATTTCGATGTTTCATTATCAGTAGTTATTCTCGATAAATGAATAGCTACTGATAGATGCGAATGAGTCAACTGATCAAACGTAACTGATTGAATAAATGGTCGATTAATTTACACATTATCGAATAATCAAAAATACTATGTTCAAAAGTAATTAGTTGATCAAAAGCAATTAATTAATCGATAAAATATAGATTTATTTTGAAAAAATTAGCTTTTCTAACACGCTGTAGCAGCGATCGAGTTTTTCGTATTGATTTTACAGACAGCCAGACCCGCCAAGAATCCAAGAGACAATATGGGCCGGGGGAAAGACGCGTCCAAAAAAAAGTTATGCCATCGATTTTGTGCTCGAAGATCCAAAAAGAAAATCAGATGATAGAAAATTCGGGCCCTCTAGAAAATGCAGGCCTGGGGGAATCGCTTCTCTTATCGGGCCAGCAGACAGCAAAAATTGGAAGGAGTTGAAATAACCAATGTTTTCCAAAGTGTACGCAACAGCCCAAGTATAACAGCTAAAGATGTCCGCCTTCTCGACGGATAATCGAACTAGCAGACGAATGTATTGACATCGAAATGCAATTAATCGAGTTGAAGTTCGCCGAAGACCAAACGGAACCCCGTCGATTAGTCAACTGCCGGACAAATCGATGGTAAATCGTCGCAAGGTAAACGAAACAACCGCTTGGGAAATCACTTACACCCTTCGATGAAACAACCCCTGCTCCGAACCACCGTCCTCGCCGCCGTCGACGACATCGCCGACGTTAAACCCTGCTGAGCTGAGACAGAGGGAGGGAGAACGACTTCCGAATAACAAAAGGTGCTCTTAATTATCGTCTTTGCATTACGACACGACGCGCGTTCATGTACCTATACTGTCAATATATCGAGAAAAATTACCAGGCGAGACGAAATGAGAGATGAGACGGGCGTACTTCCAACATCAATTACAGCATCTTTTACGAGCATTTCGGCACGTATAGCTTGTATCAGTTCAGGAAGAATAAATGCATCCTGATTCGATAAAATTCAACCAAACCAATCGATAAACGTGTAATAAGATTAGACTATCAATTATTTTCCGGTTGCGGCTCGTCTGCTCTTCCGAATACTCCAAAAGCGAGTTTCAAAGTGACAGATATGGGTAAATGCGACCGGAAAAAGTATCTCGGATGTTCAGGAAACATCTGCGACCTCCGGCGATGCGAAGTCCATCGCGAATCACGGGCGCCAACTTTTTATTTCCGACAGGTGTAGCGTACATTCGTATGCACCATATAAGAACGGGTGTCACCCAACATTTTTCAGAAGGGATAGGACAGAATTGAGTCTTACGATATTGGGTGTTGAGACACAGTCTTAAGCCAGAAAATAAGACTAGATCCAAATTTAAGGGTCCGATCAGAAATAGACACAGACATTTGACACGCTAATATGTCTGCTTCGAGTTTTTATCAATTTGTGACTAGTTAAAATCAGAAGCTCGAAGAACACTGAAAATGGCTTCTTGGCCGTTTCAAGAGCCATTTACGGAAAAACCGAAAGTCATCGAGAGAATTGGCATACATGTTCAGCATCAGGGTCAAAAATTGATTTCGATCGATTTAAGGAAAGCTTCTGCCCACCACCCGCGCCGCTCACCAGTTGTCCCGTTTTCGTTGTGCGCGATACTAGCGCTGTTCGGATCGAATAGGAAAGCTTACGAACAGGTTTGGTGTCTCTCCCCGTAATATCCCAGCCAACAAAGCGACGGGGAGTGCCAATCAAGGTCACAGGCGGCGAACTCGCAACATTTTATGTGTCGCGAGAATATCCGATGAGTGGGGCAGTCTTAACAATCGAGTCACGGCAAATATATGACGAATAAGACTGGTGATTGATAAGGACAATAACGTTCAGAGTTTTCTGCTTTTCATGAAAACTTTTTATTTAAAAACTGCGAATTCGTCTTAAACGCTTTGTTGTTTTTTTTCGAAAACTGTCATGTGTCGCGAAATGATACTCTACAACAGGTAAAGGATTCATGTGTCACAGTCATGCCTATGCGATTCGCTGCCAATGATCAAAGTGAATAGATATTGAGCTCTGCAATCCTCTACCAATTCTTAGGAACAAAACCCAATACTCGTAAAACACTTTACCACGAGTGTCTGAAAGACTGATGCTGTATCGTGTACGACTCGTGGATTGCTGACTCAATGTTATGAGGCGTGTGATTAGTGACGATTCACTTACACATACAAAAAAGGAAATACTAATCGAGTGAAAAGCACCACCTAATCTGCCATTAAAACTGTATGGCTGAAAACCGAGCGGTCTAACATCCTGACATAAAGTAAAAGGACTGAGGATGATACAATAGAGAGGGGAGAGGGAGTTTCCTGGTTGAACATGGACGTAGAAAAAAGACTCAGGAAACTAGTGTTCAAAAGTGTCGCGTGTTTTTTTATAAGGCCGGTGTTAGTGTATGACCGTATGAGGGGTTATTGTGAATCCTCATTTATGACATTTCTGGGGTAGTAACGAAAAAACCGTAGAATACTTTTGTACGTAGAACTTAAGCAAGAACGACTTGGGACAAACAGTTTTTCCGTATACTTGATACTTCTTGAAGTTGAGGAGGAAAACTGATTCATGGAGTACGTTTAGTTTCCTCATAAAAAATGCTCTTTTAGGATCCTGGAAGCAGATGTGCTTAGCCAATCAGATTGGCTAAAACTAACAGCTAAAACAAATTTTTTTTATTAATTGGCTTCGACTAACGGCTAATGGCTACAGGACGCTGATTGGCTAGCTAACAGCTAAAGACTAATCCACATTTTTGGTAAAAATAAAATAGGTGAAGTGGTAACTTGGTTGCAATTCTTTTTCTTTCCCCCAATTCTGAGTCTGAGTTTGACCAAGCTTGCAGTTTCAGTCCAAAAAACGAAAATCCACCGAAAAGGAATAAGAAAAAAAATTCAATTTGAATGTAGTCAGAAGGGAAAAGGCAAGAAATTAGCAAAATGAAATCAGCCGTTAGCTTCCGAATTTTCATTGGCTTACGGCTAGCTAATGGCTAAAAAATTTTCAGTCGGCTAGCTAACGGCTGGCTAAAAATCTCCCAAAAACTGCAAGCTAACAGCTAACAGCTAACGGCTAATGGCTAGCTAAGCACCTCTGCCTGGAAGAGTTCCACTACATTAATTAAGAAACGCGACTGAAGAGGTTGGTGTAAAATAATCTTCGCTGCATGTTCTGCCCAACTCTCATCAATCTGTTTTCCTGGGCAGTAGGCCTTTCGCCTTACTCACGCGGCTCCATACTACAACCATAAATGGTCTATGGGGGTCCCTTCGGCTCTTGTATTCATTTTTCAAAGACAATGCGGCGTGTACCCGCAATCCGTATTATCAGCAAACACTCGAGCTACTGTTTTCCAACCGCCGCGTCCAAAGAATGCGGCAACAATGCTCGTTTCGTGTCCTGTCCTGTCATGTGCACCAAAATGAGCGAACGTCGTTGGAAACTGGAAACGACAACGTCGACCCTGTCGTCGTTCGCTGGCCTTGCGACCACCCGCGAATCGGAAACAAAATTTTTCGATAATTACACTCCGCCATCGATACGGATGGCCGGATCCGAATATTGCATTCGAACGCAGTTGCCGCAGGCAGCGTGGCTGTACACACAGCCTCACAGCCAGCACAATGTCTGCATGTCTGTATTATTTTTTCCTTCTCTCTCTCTCTGACATATTATCCTTCTCGGTGGGCATTACGCAATTAATTAATACGTGGACTGCTGTGCACGCTCTCACCTTTTCAATAATGGCTTATGGGGTAATTAAAACGCGTATGTGTTTCGATACGGGACCTGGGATACGTACCCATCGATCTAATTATCGAATAGGATATAGATAAGTTATGGAATCATTCGTGTACGAGGACTACTTCGCGAATCAGCTGCGATGGCGTAACAGGGAAGAATACAAACTTCGGGCAATCGTTTGATGAGCAGATGAGAATTGTGATGTTCAACGAATACTGCCATAATATTCTAGATGATTTCATTTCACCTTTACGCGGCGAAATCTGGCTGAGGAGGAGGATGATGTCTCGGACGTGTCGAAAGGGAAGATGGGGGAAGCTCCCCAAAGTTTCTCTTAGATGGCAAAATCACGCCAGTTGCTCATCAGATGGCAAGATGCTAAAACCTAAAAAACTAACACCATGTGGACTGAAAAAACAATGTTTTTATTTGTTTCTTTCAGTCCAGCCTTATTATCTTCATAGTTTGCAACTTCCAGAGTCTGAAGTCTTATGCACTGGAGTAGTAAGAGGGCTACTTTGTAAGTCTCTCCCATCCCCTCGCCCCCTTCAGTTCGGCCATAACTTGTAACATATCTGACTTCTTCGAAGGTAGGGGTGCTTGCTCATCCAGACTCTTGAAAAATAAATCTTTTTGCTATACATTTGATAGTTAATTGAGTCTATTCGGGAAAAATCCATTCGGGAAGATTTAAAATAGTGAACTGTGGTGTTCTGTTGGTTCCGAAAATAAAACTTTTCAAGTGGAGCTTTTACAGCTTTTATTAGCCCGAATAATGATATAGAGGTATCATCTGTGAAGGTCTTAAGGTTACTGAATTCATGTCTATACCAGTAGGGCTCTTTAGTTTCCTATGGGCACAATTGATTCACTACTCTACCTATTTACAAAAAAAAAGTGACACTTTCTCGCAGTTTTCTTAATATAGACTCAGTACCTCGTAAAAATGAATACAACAATATTTCGAATTTTCTTATACAATTTGCAGTTTGCAAGTTTGTGTTTTATAGAAAATTTTGAATAGTGTTAGAATGGATGAATTATAGTTGTCAGCTCATAATTCTGTGGTATATCTGGAACATAGAATGCAAAACTTTTATCAGAATTTCGAAAAGTTAGAAGTTTTGAGGTATGATAGATTGTTGAAATTCGTGGTATAGGAAGATTTTCTTTCGGGACATAAAAACTTGAGTCGACACGGAGCAAAAAGAAAAAAGCAAAAATGCAAAAAGCTTGTAAATCTCATTTCTGACCTACCTCAAGGAAGTTTTAAGTCGGTTTGTTGTGTAGTTTTTGATATTTTGTTTCTTCAATTCCGGGTGAGGGTTACAACTGTGGGGTGGAATGTTTCTTTGGAGAAGAGAGGAGTGAAGTTTCAATTGACAAAGAGAAAAAAAATATATATAAAATTGTTGTATGTAAATGCTCTTTTTCATCAACTTTCCGGATCATTTTCCTCAATTTTTGGGGAAGTGCAAATAGTCTCTACCCTCTCCTTCAACTTTTTTTGAGGTAAATTGTACCCCTGTAGTCCCTCCCCCCGTTCCAACACCACAGGTTACAGGTGATACTTTGTATCCCCTCCCAATTTCTTGGTGCCGTACAGTGTACCCCCTGTACCGCCCTCGTTCTGACACCGCTGTTTGAAATGACATTCTGCCATCGAATTAGCGGACCTATTATACTCATGTGATAACTGCAAAGCCCTCGTATCAGTTCAACGCTAAATTAAAAATGTTGGCACCAAGGGATGGGAAAAAGAAAAGTTTTTTAGAAAGCACAATGCGCATAAATACGTGCATAATTTCTTTGGTTTCAGGAGTTGCTGAGCTCAATTCTGATGCTCATTTGACTTGTTTCAACTATATCGAATTTCGAAATTTTAGATGTACTATTATAGATTAGTTGCTGACCGAAGTATCAAAATATCAAATTTTAACTTCAGCATTGTGCATCTTTGGGGGCTCGAGTGTGTTGTAGTTGGCGGGAAAAAAGCAAGAAAAAAAGCTGTATGAGCTCAAAATGAAAATAAGTGGAGGATACGTTTCAGTTAAATCCCTTTTGGCCGGACGATTTTTATGTACTCGTATTGTATTGTCGCGGGATGTACCGGTCTTAGTTTTGATACCGAGGGGCTTCCATCAGTTCCTAATGCTCTTGAATATTTTGTTTCTTATCTAATCTCTTCACAAAGTTCAACTACTAGTGCTTCATTTAAAAAAAAAAGTATCCCAGAAGGGAGCTTAGGGTGGAATGATACTTTTCGACAGTGATTGTGAAGACCAACTGCTTCGAACTTCGACCTAAATTTCTGGGACAGTCCCACTGTGTGACTATCAGAGCATCCGACAATATCTAATTGATTCAATCGGTTTTCACAATAAGTAGTATCAAGTTAACGATACATTTTTTTAAATTTTTCGCTTCGTTGTAAGTTTTCTTCTCATGCGAACGGTTGCATAAAGTGATTTCATCTCCTGTTGGGTGGGTCAAGGGAGGGGGTGGAAAGTGCAAAACTTGAAAAGTGCTAACTAATCGACTTAATGTGGCCAAGTTAGTACTAAAGTTTGAGTTGACAAGAAAAAAATCCCTAGTTTCGCTAGAGCACCTGAAAACAACCGAGTATGGACATCCGCCATCTTGAGTCCAACCGCGCTCGTCGATGCCGAATTGACTACCCGGTAGGCTCCACTAGCTCCGCGTGATCGGATTCGGCATCGACGGACGCGGTTGGACTCAAAATGGCGGATGTCCATACTCGGTTCTTTCCAGGAGCTCGAGTTTCGCTAGCTGATCTTGGGAGTAAATTACTAACTCTGTATCAGACTTTCAATCAACAAAAGTAAATTTTCCAATTTTACTAACTGATTTTCATCGAATTGCCAGCCTTGGTCTCAAAAGATTTGTTGGGGGAGCAACATTTTTCACTGCCCCTGCCCCTCCCCAGAGCTACGTTCATGCTCTTTTTTCGATTGAGAAGACAAATTTTCCGCAATGGCGAATTCAGCGGCGAGTAACATCCGCCTTCAGGCCCGTAGACAGCCATCTGCAATAGGGGGTGCTGACTGTTTACCGGTGGGGGGGGGCTTGAAGATACATATAGTATATTATGTGAAGATTTCTACGGGGCAGTGGTGTAGTCAGGGGGTGAAGGGGCGAATTACCCCAAGGCACCTGAAATTGAATTTAAAATATGCAAAAATGAGCAATTTTTCGCCCTTAAAACATTTTTTTTCGAAATTCCATTCCCAGTCCAAAAGTCCCAAATTAGTTAACCAAATTTTTGTTCTAAATTTTAAAATTCTCTTTATCCCTTCGTTCCTTCTCGTTCAGCGTAATGACGATTTTGTTAATGGTGGTATCTTCGCCTAGGGGACTCAAATACCTTTAAAGGGGGCTTAGCGCCCCCGCTCTGTGGCTACGGGGCTGCCCGCCTTTTCAATTTAGTTACTCGGTATCACTTCAGAAATATGAATAAGTGCAGTTTCCGGATGTCTACATCACATGGCTGTATGGTCATGATCAGCTCTGGGTACAAATTCTATTGAGATTCCGGGACCATCTTGCGGTCATTGTTGCTCACGTGCGACACCTTGAAACAGAACATCAGATTGAGAAATGTATGTCTGAAATTGAAGGAAATCCATCGTATAGAAATCTGTATGGCATGCTTATAAAAATTATCGTTAATTTGTGTCCTGTCACGGGCGCCAATTTCGGCACTTCCGCATTGCATCCTTACAGAAGTGAATTGAAGGTGCTCTGAAAAGTCCGTTACCAAGCTCTTTCTTCAAAGTTAGTCTGCGCGAGGAAATAAAATATGGAATGACGTACTAAGAGGAGGAGTATGAGGAGGCTCTCTTAAATACTCTTGTTAATCGATAAAAAAGTTCTTGTAGATGGAAGTTCCGGAAAATCGGATCATCAGTTGGGTGGATTGAAATATCAAGGACTTGTTTCTGTTCCTTTTCCTTTGTTTGTTGCTGATCGACGTCGACATTTTTCTAACTAGCGAAATTAACGTATTGTGATTGAAGAAGATTAGAATTGCTCCCCTTACCAGAGTTGCCGAGACATGTTCCTGCTCCAGGAGTAGATGTTTGATTTTCAAATCAAGGGTTCCCAAAATGGCTCGTCGAAACATTTTCGATTAATATTTCGGTGTAAATGTTCTTCGAAATATATATTTCCACTTTGTTCGGCGCTGTAAGTCGAAAATAAACTGTTTTTCGATGCCCTCCCCTCCGAGCACTTCCGTTGTGAGCTGCTCCCGTTGCATTTCATCGCGTACAAATCGCCAGTATAACGTAGTGTAAGAGAAAGCCCGTGCTCGGAATTCGGGAGCACAAGTCGTGTAGAAAGAAAGCAGGAGAGCGCATAACTACACGCACACACGCACACACACGCGCCACACATATAACACGTGGAAAAAAAGGGGTTAGTTTTGTGTGCCAACACGTATTGAAACATCTAATTACTAGTCAAAGGGTTGAGATAAGTATAAGAGGGTTTGACTTAGTCGCTTTGTAATTCTCATTCTCTCTTTCTCCGGGGGCTAAGAGGGAAGAGCTTTCGGCGCGCGCGGCGGGGAGGCGCGGGCCAGCGGAGCCGGGTGGCGCGAGGGTCGAGGAGAGCGGGCGCGGACGGCATATTTCGGATCATTTGACGTCGGATCAAACTTATCTCTTAAATGCATTTTCTCTCTTTCGCGATATCTGCCTTTAATGCCAATCCGACGCTGCGCTACCACCATTTTTCCACTCCGCGTCTCTTTATTGCGGACTCCCCGCGCTCGCCGCCGCCGCCCGATCTCGCCCCCTCGCCGTGCTTCGCTCGTCGAACCCTAAAATGCCGATGGCGAAATAATTCATTGAAACGTTTCAAAGTAAAATCAATTCCTCGTAATCATATCTTCTAGGCATACGCTAACCCTTTCGTTTGGGATACGTATATATATCGTTCTTTCTTTGTCTTCCTCGGCGGCGCTCTCGTCTCTGCAGCGTCGAAATTATGTACACGGTTCCGCTTTCTGCGGACTCAGCTTTCGAAAAAGGATGCTGCTGGATGCGACGAAAGGCGAGTACGGTCTCTTTCTCCGCAGGTGTTGCTGGCGTCGGAGGATCGCCTTGAAATTTTCGATAAAAACGAACTGGCGGCCGATCTGGGGCGCATCTCGGAGAGCCAGGCAGCATGTGTGTAAAATTCGGACGATCTGTCAGTGGCGGGGCAGCCTTGAGGCCTGCGGTTTTTCACCCTTCGAGGCGCCCGCCGTCTGCGACTGACCAACACCCGCGCGTTTCCGGTGTCTGCGAGAGCGCCGATCGCCGCCGCATTTCATTCGGCGAAATCGCGAATGGAATCGGATTTAAAAGCCAATTTACGCGGCGTGCGAACGAAAGATAGATGCCTTTTAATTTCGCGGGGGGCGGGGGCGAAAGTGTTCGCCCGGCCGCTTTAATAAGCTCCGCTGTTTAGCGCTTAGCCGCACGTGAAATGTAATCTCGTTAATACAATTTCATCGCGAGAGAGGAAAGGAAAGAAAGAAAGAAAGAAAAAAAAGTTTTCGAGTTCTAAAAATGAGGCAGCACCGGTAAGTCGTAAAAACCAAATAATAAATAAATAAGGGAAAGTCGACGACCAATAAAGATGTTTTTGGTTCGTTATGGAAGTTTTCTTACTTAAAAACTGAAGAACAGCAGCGTGGAGAGAAAAAAAAACTAATATAAATAGCATCATATATCAATTCGCAAATACATTATTATAAGTTTTTCTCGTATAGAGGCGAAGGAAGCATCCCTCAGAATTACCTAAGCTTATTTCCCAGCAGTATTATTCCCCCTTGATCTCTTTTGCCCCCGCGTCGAGCATCCAATTTTTCGCCTTCGTTCAACCCCCATTCATCAGCGTTTATTCCTATCTGCATATAAGGACAAAAGATAGGGGTGAGCGCTTTATAATCTGTTCCTGTTCTTCGACGGCACCGTAACACGAATCTGTTGTTGTCTTTTTCCTCTCCGCGGCCGCGGCTCCCGCTCCGCCGCTCCGTGCCTCCAATTTCTCTCAGTCTTTAAACTTCTTACACATAGAGGAACTCCTTCAATAACTTTGAATATTTCATAATTTCTGTTCCGTATGATTTATAAATCCATTATAAGGAGCAGTTCGGGCGCGAGTTTCGTATTCGCTCCATCTCCGTTTCTTGTATATATACGTATGTGTTCGCCCTCTCGCTCGCCCTTACCCTCTCTCTATTTTTTATGTACGATTTTTGATGCTCTGTACCCGGGTGTGTATGTGTGTGTGTATATGCATACCCGAAAAATTTTTATTAACGTTTCGACGTGCGCGAGCGAGAGTGCCGGCTGACGTATGCAAAGTGAATTTTGCTCGTAAATTAGAAATACGAAATCGAATTAAGATCGAGACGAAATTGCGTTTGTGGCTCGATCCCCGAGTCTGGGAGACGGCGCGCGTGTGGTTGGATTTATGACCAGAGCGCCTAGATGTAGCTGATCGTGATGAGTCTTGTCGGCGATTTATTTCGTCGAATACGAGCGGCGGATTAGCGAACAGTTCTGATTAGGTAGATTTGCAGCAGAGGCGGTGGGACGGCAAAGAGAGATCGAAAATATGAGGGCATTGATCGGCGGATTGTACACTTTGGTGTGAGGAAGTTAATCGCGTTGAGTTAATCCTGCGGGTATGTTTTGGACCATCAGCCGGATGAGGGAAATGGATTTCTATTAGTTCGTTCGATGTACCATTGACTTTCGATGTGAATCCGATCAGTGATGGATGCCGTCCGATCTATTTGGAAAAATCGTCTTACACTTGAAACAAGGTGGGTGGGGAAAGCCGAAACTTATGAACTTAGATTCGGATTCAGCTTAATTGCAAGATGGAAGAATCATTCAGATTTGGTTCTGGCTTCGGAAATGTCTATGTTGTACTTCCGATTTCGGATACAGCTTCACTGATATGATTACTTCAGCTTCAGTTTCGGATTCAGCTTCGAGTTTCGACTTCTCGTCATCTGGTCATCTCATTCTGTTCTAATACCGAAAATGTTCACCAATCACAACTGGACTGATCTGAGACCTGGTCCGATCTTCGATCATTGAAAAGTGTTAATACTCAATAGTACCCTAGTACTAGTGAGCTTTAGGTACTTTTCTCGGGACATTTTCAACTGGATATACGTCAAAATCACGGATCACGGCAGTATGACACTGAGTCGAAATCGAAGCCATTAAAATCGGATACATTCCGGCTTCGTTTCAGCTTCAGTAAACTTGTAGTATGAATTTCAGTTTCGTCTTTTCCCTCGGAAGGTGATTACACTTAGCTTTGAATTCGGCTTCAGAGACAGCACAATTTCTTAAACTTCGAGATTCGGATTCAGATTCAGTTTCAGATTGCCAACCCTAGGTAAAACACGGCCAATATGACCAGGCTAACAAAAACTGCTTGTATGCGCGTCGAATTTCACTGTTTTTGAGAAATTGAAAAGTGGAACGTGTAGTATGTTCTATTTATTTTCAGAATATGTGATTGAGAAATATGAAAATAAAAAAAGTAGGACCAATTTGTGAATTGTGTATGGAAAATTACACAGTGAAATCGTACCCAAAAATTACACAGGGTGTCTCAAAGTACATGACACTCTTTGAACCGGGTACGTGAGCAACTCATCCTGACAGTGTGTAGATATATTTGCCTACTTTTACATTTGAAGGGGCATGAAAAGTTTTATACAACATTAATGCCATTTTTTGTTTCATCTTTGATAGTGGATGACTTGTGGAACGTTTTTCTGATAATAGAAAACAGTCAAGGCAGAAAACTGATTCGTGCGAGCAGCTTGTAAGACGTAACCATATTACTCAACACAACTACATTAGCCTTTTCTATCTTATATTCGTATGTAGGGTAAATTGCAAATTGGATCGAACTATAATCGGTACTTGATCCAGTTTAAATTCTTAAAACCGTGGCAGGTTAACATAAGTAGAACTTGAACATCGCCATTGTTCAATTAGCTCATAATATCACTGCTTCCGGACACACCATCAGTCTACGTTTCGGTATCTTACCTGCACACGTACGTGGGACCACTGTCAGTCACGTGGTATGTTGAATTTAGATGCTGTCTGCTGCATACATGCAAAAGTGTTCTACATTTGACGTGCACACAGTACCCACTTTCAAATACGCCGTCAATCTATGTTTTGGCATCGTCTCCGTAAGCCTGATCAGTAGATCAGTACAGTCCAGTAATCATTTATATCTAACTGACGTAATGTTGAATTTGGATATTGTGCTTCCCTTCAGAAAACCGGTTTTACATTCAAAATACAAGTAGTATCACCAGATGCGACGAGAAGGGGTGGGGAGATGAGGTATGGCCTGAACTAGGACTTTTTTGAGAGTCCGGATTTTTTATTATCTGATTTTTCTTGAAGAGTTTCGAGCCAAAAAATGTGATTCTCGAAGAAAGCTCTCTAGAAAAATCGCACATTCACTTTTTATGTAGAAGTGCTATAGATCCATACATCGTGACATTCAAACTCCAAACTTGCTGTGAGCTGATCAGTCTAGTGATCACCTTATTGGCGTAATGATACACTTAAATATCATCAGTCGTTTTATATTTCAAATACTCATAGTATCGCTCAGTAATGTAAATTGAAAAGATAGTTTGGGGAGGGTATGTTGAAATTGTATATCAATTGAAGGGATGTTGTAGGGGAAAAGCAACTGCGAGTAAAAGCGCAAGTAAAGGGATTAGTCCCTCAAATGCATTGAAAGTCTCTCCTACCCTAACAACTAAAGAATTATAGGAGCGAAACAATTTTCAGGATTATTTTGATATTTGTCAGTCTTCCACCTCATAACTCCTCGTCGTCACTCCAGATTTTCCAATGATTTGATCGTTAAAAATGTTATTCTCAATGTTTTTTCAAAATATCTCAAGAATGAATTTAGTTAACGGAAAATTGAAAAGAACTTGCCTTGTAGCAAACAAAATTTCCTTTCAGATGAGCTCATTTTTATCGAAATTCGAGTGATTTTCTTTTTCGCGTAAAATAGCATTGCATCGTTGTTGTTGTTTGTCCGGTCCGAATTCCAGCTATACAATTTTATGGACCGAGTGCACTACTGGATCATTCAACAAACGTCAGCAGGCGTCTGTATGTGATTCCTACAGAACAGAACGAGAACGGGACAGACCCTTAAGCAATTGAGACTAAGGTGCAGATTGAAATCCTGTCTCCAAATCATTTGTTTTCACGTGACTGTAAATAGTTGAACTTTATTTTCTCATTTTCAAGTAATTGAGGACTACTTTGGGTTTGTCTCTTCCATTTTGGATTCTGGAGTCCGAAAAGTACCATGTGCTGTGATGAATAGTCTTCGTGTCTTGTCAGTTTACTTGCATCCAGAATTACAATTTTACCTGTAGCTGGTCTTGGCAAGTCTTTTTATGAAGTCTTCTCAACTCGTTGTGACTCTTGTTTTGACTCGATACAGCTGGTTTCAAGCCTTTTCACAGTCTCAAGTTTTTTTTCTGCATTTTGTTAGGGACTTGCTCGAGTTTTTTCAGAGCTTCCTCCTGTCTTGGCAACATGTTATAGCTGGTTACAGTTTATCCTGACTCTTTATTTTGATTCCTTACAATTGAAGGGTTAATTTAAAAAAAACACTACATAGTCAATTTTGTGGTCTGGTTGGCCGAGTGAATAGCGCGTTGGTCTCGGAATCCGGAGGTCCCAGGTTTGAGGCCCCGTAGCAACTCGCCAGATTTCGACCTAGGCCGGTTTTTCGGCCTGAAGAGAAGAGGGCTAAGACAGCCCTAACAGCATCCCCGACGTCTCTGAAGTAATGCTTGAAAAATCAGATTCCAGGGCTCGGGTTGAGAGCAAATTAGAAAAGAAGAAATAGTCAATTTTGAAATTCCAACTTTTTGAACAAATAACGCTCCAACGAGTGCATTTGAGTAAGGTAACATTTACCGGCAAACTCCCGCTGATAGTTCACCCAGCTGAAGAGAACTTACAGCGCTATCTGTCGGCAACGTCGAAATTTCAAAACTGTGATTGTTTCTTAAATGAACCCTTCAATTGATTGCAACCGATTTTGACTTTTCATAATTCTTTTAATTCATAACCGACTTGTTTCGAGTATAGACCTCGAACCTTCTCAGACAGGTAGTCTCGGGTTCTCCTCGAGTCATTTCAACTCCATCAAATTGTCATTACTCTTTATTTCGTTATGATTCTTTTTCAGTTTCTCGAGTCGTTTCTCCTCATTATGGCTGGTTACAGTCCCTGTAGAGTCGTTACAACCGCAGTGGTATCTGCAACCACTGCAGACTAACCTTTGAGGATGGAGGTGTGGGAAATTGAAATGGTGAACGCCGATTCTTATATCTGAAACTACTGTGGATTAATTTTCAAGAAAGAGAAGATGAAAGGCTTGCAACTGTAACCTCTGCAGACTGGCATTTCAGAAGGAGGGATCGGTAGGTTACGATACCACAACTTGCGTACTGGTTCTTGCATCCGAAACCTTTGCGGACTACAGCTCAGAAGATCAACGTCTGCTACGTAACAAAAAGCAGCGACCTGCAAATAGCTGATGAACTCGTGCAAGAAACGGATGTACAAACGAGGACCACCGCCGTCATCCGTTTCCAGGAATTCTCGGGCCCTTAGGATTTTTTTCTCTTCAAATTCTGTGCTTCCTGAGACGTTCAAACGAACTTAGCCGACGGCTGCGGCTGCAGTTGATGAATTTCGAAGGCAGTTAAGTCGATTACGGGAGCCGATATTAAATACCAATTTACGCGGCACCGTCGATCTTTCACGCGAATTAATTCGACTTTAACGCTCCACCGAATGTCTCTCTCTCTCACTCGGAGCGAGCCCTGTATTTTTTTTCCGCTGCTCTTTTCCCTCGCCCTTTTCGGGAATATCAAACGAATCGAGCCAGCGGTTGATGTTTCGACTTTTCCCCGCCCCGCCGAATCTGCGAACGCGTATCCCGATGTACGCAATTTTTTTGCTCTTTTCGGCGGCGAGGTACTTCCTGGAGTGTATGATTGATTTCGGTAAACTCGTGGGAACGCGCCGAAGATGTGTCGCCGCGTCGGAGTTGGCGATGTGGAGGTGAGTAGAAAAGGGATCGTTTAACGAACGATTTTTAATTTCCTATATGTGTCCGTGTACGTACGTGGATACATGCTAAAGTAAAAGCAGATGCGTGCTCGAGTTGAGTGGTAATTAAAGACAAGACACGCCGAACCTATTAGACGAGAACCCTCAGTGGCTTCCGCGTTCGAAAGAGGAGCGAAGGCGAGCCGGGAAGACGGAAGGACTAAAGGACGGTTTTGCATTCGGCATTCAGACTCGCCTGTGCGCTCGTTCCTGTCAACGAGCTCGTTGAGGCGAGATCTAGATCTTCAGTTTTCAGAATGGTCTGAAGGGATGAGGTGTTAAGTGTGCGGGGTCAGCACGTCCGATTCGCCCTCAGGTAGAGCGCATGGTGTTGCAGTTTATGGCGAAAGTGGTGTGAGAAGGGCTACCTCATCGTGTAAGTTCACATCAGCAATTGGTGAGGTGACATGCAGTCGCTCTGTTTTTTGTATTTGGAAGCTGAGGATAGGTGCGGTCTGTATCCACCTCAACCTCTACTCGTTGCTGATGAACGAAGCAGTCTGCGAGTCTGTACCCTCTGAACTGCCTTCATTGCAGTCAGTTCTTAGTATAGTCGTAGAAACACGAAGCAATCGATAACTTCAAACTGTCCCGTCTCCGTCAGTACTACTGGAGCATTTTTCAAATGAACAAACGGGCTTAGAAATAGAGTACTTGGCAGAACTTCAGTATTCGGCGAAGAATGCATATCAGTTATCAAGTTTCCAGTCTTCTCGCGGCTTCTTCGCGCTGCTCCAAGTCTTTCGAAATCTCCAATAACAGCTGCAGACTATCCCATGTTTCATCCGTAAGATGCCTGAAACTCTTGCATCGCTGATGTCCCATCGTCAAATTTACATATACGTACTCATTAGACTAATCGACTTGTTCTAGTTTTTTCGTTTTCGATATCACATTTTTCCAGCATTATTAAATTAATTAATTATCTATTTGCGCGACGTGCCACTGGAGTGTAATTAAAATTAATGACTCCGCCCGTCGTCATTGGCGTGTAATTTTTTTTATCAGTTCTCGATACGTGAGTATTCTTTGAGAACCCCTCTCTTTTCGGTTCGTTAATGTACGCTCGAAATGAGTTATTGTTATCACGTAACGTGTACAGACATAAATCTTGATGGGACAAAGGGACGAATTTTTCCAAGAGGATACATTCTAAGGGATATATCTGGGGATGGGGTTAATGAATATTGAGTACCGATATGAAAAATAGCGAGGGTGAACGGAGATATTGTATTGTTTTTTATTTTGCATATATACCGACCGTCGTAAATGTGTGCTAGGGTTGGTGTACATCACATATTATAGTTGGGTTTGTTATACACAGGACCTGAGAACGACAAAATGCTTGATAACAGATAACACAGATCACGTCATCCTTGTTTTCCGCTTTCGTTTGATCCGGCTTTTAATGGATATTCGGAATTAAGAGCTTTAATAGAAAGCATCATAAATTATGCACTTTTTCTGGATTAAAAATTATCGCGTAAAAAAAAAAGTTATCAATTACCGTCGGTTTTAATGTTTTTCGACGTTTTTATTTCGTCGTCTTTTTTATCATTGCTCGGCGAGATGGAAGTGTTTGAAACGGGTACGCGAGACTTTTGAAAAGAATAGGCGCCTGTATGCAGATATACGTGTTTTATGCGGAGAACCATAAGAAATGGGGGGGGGGCAACTTTAGGTAATTGCAGAGAGGTGATTTCGTGTCGATTCTCGAACACGCAGCGCGCGGGATTCATCGACAGCGGAACGCGAAAGCTGGCGAAAAGCGAAGAGGAATGCTGGAACTGCAGACCGATCTCAGGAAACAATTCTTCCGTCGATAACTTGAGCCGAAAGAAGGAAAAGGATGGTATTTTTGATTCGAGTCCCTGTCAAATTTGCCCGTAGACAAATTTCGGTCTGTTCAATGGCTCAATGCTGCAGCTCTCGGAATGGTGGCAGTTTGGCAGAGCGTGGTTTCCAACAGCAGTATACATTTTTTGTTCGAATAAAAAAAATATTATTTGTATCAGTTTGAATACTCAGTGACTTCCAGCAGGCTGGGCAGATTGTTTCAAAAGAAAAGATTGTACCTAAATAAAGAAGGTTAGCGTAGTGGCGTAGATATGTGGTGCAATGAGAAATACATTGAGTGGAGGCCTTTCTTAAAGATAACTCCTCAACTGAGGCGCTTCCTGTTAGATGAATGGTGCCAGTTGGTAATGCATAGGTTGTCGCTAAGTAACTGAGACTAAAATTTGTACGACTCACCAACGCTACCTATCGGTGTTTCAACGCAGTAGGGGAATAATTTGGTTCATTAGCTATCGATTGAGACCACGCGGAGCTCATTTGATTGAAAACTCGCTGTTCCAGACCAATTTGAAAGAAATAATATGCGTTGACCTCTCCAGGTTTTTTTAAAGATTTTTTTTAAGAAGGAAAAAAAGCATACGATTACGAAATTTTTTATTAATCATAATCTTCATTAAGTACACGAATATCTTTTTCAAAACAAGCGCCATTCATGGCTATACAGGCGTCCATCCATTCTTGCCATTTATGTGTAAAACTATGGGACAGGGTCACCATTCATGATATACTAAATTCTACAAAATCTGAAGACATCCGGGAAAAAATTATATAGTTAAAACTGAACTGCGCAGGACACTTAGCCAGAAGGGGGAACGACGAATGGCAAAAGATAGTGACAGACTGGACGCCCTACGACCGAAAAAGAAAATGCGGGAGACCAGCAAAACGATGGCGGGACAATATAATGAGAATGATGGGGGGAAAATGGACAAGCATAGCAGCAGATCGGGACAGATGGAGGCGAGCAGTGGAGGCCAATACCCGCACTCGGGTGGGGTAGTTTATAGGGACGCTGTACCTGTAAATATACCATAGCTGTAAATAAAATAAAATAACTCCAGGGGGTGGTACCAGTGGGAAAGGGCTACAAAGTACACCCACTGAATCATATTTTCTGGCATAAAACAGTAGAAACTGTGCGACTATTTGTTGGTGTCACCTGTATCCATATCCTTTCTGCGACTCAAAAATACGCGACACCTTGCTGCGTTCGATCTGATTACGACAAAAACCTTCTCAGCCGTACATAATGTGCACAAAATCTAGAAAGTGAGGTCAGCCGAGGCGAGAATTTCGTCAATCCCGAGATCTACAAAACACATGCAGCTTCCCCGTTGATTATATATAGAAATAATTACGTAACTATGCGCTGATATTTTCCAGTAACAAGCGAAACTAATTAGTTATTTAATTATGCGAAGTAATGTAAGTATACATAATACGCAGATATAATGTACCATTCAATTTTCCAGAAGTCGTTTTGAATATTGTTTTTTCTTGCTACATGAAGTCTTCCACAGAGATTCTGATTGGACAACTCAATAATTCAGCTGTGAAGATGTTATCTAATACGCCTTATCGTTGCTTATCTCTTCCAGCATGACTTACACTGTACCAACATTCTTTGACCGTAAATTATCTTTTTCTTGCATACCTATATTCGAATTCGAGATAAGTATTACAAAATTCGAGTCAAGCTGCTTATTAATGTAAATTAAAGTCAGAAAATGCCGGGTACTGGCAATGAATTGACAAAAACGCTGTCCGCAATAGCGGATTCGGCGGGAGCAACGCAGAGATCCGCCTTTTTAATTTAATTCCTCGGTATCACTTCAGAAATATGAATAAGTGCAGAGTGCAGTTTCCAGATGCCTGTCACACGGATGTAGCAATGATCAGTCTTAGGTACAAATCCTGTTGAGAAACATCTCGGGTTCATTTGGCGGTAATTTTTTTTTTTTTTTCCATAAAAGACCTCGAAAGAAAATAGATTTGAAAAGTAAGTATCTGAAATTGAAGGAAATGAACCGTACACGAGTTTATCTATATAGCATGCTAATAAAACTGATTATGGATCTGGTGTCCTGTCACGGGCGCCAACTTCGGTGAAGTATGTTTTGCGTTGGTACTTTGCCATGCACCTTTCCAGAAGTGAATGAAGATGCTTGGGGAGTCTGTGACGGGAAAACTTCCTCATTTTCACTAGTTCGGCAGCTTTTGTACATCCTTTGTCTTCGGGTCATGCGTCTTTGGTAATGGTCAAGGGTCAAAGGTGACTGTGTTCATTCTCGCACCCACGTTTGCTAACTATACACGTCCACTCCGTTTGATGTTCTTCGTTCCTCGAGTCTGAGTGATAGCTTGTGTTTGCATTTACACCTCCGCATCTGGGCGTCGATATCACCGACACTGACCGGTTGGAAGCAGTCACCGGTCACCGCTTCTCGATTCGTTAACGGCCGCAGTGTAGTCTGCTGAATGGAAGTCTGTCCGTTGAAATTGTCGATAATAAATCTGATGGTGTCGCCTTATTAAGAATAGGTATATCATTTTAGACGCTAAATAGCAAAAGGTTTTCATAAACGAAAAATCGGGTACAGGAAATCTACCTAATAACCGGATGCTAGGGTTTTAAGTCCAGCTCAATTTGTATCGGCAGAGGGGCACACAGTGCGCGGCTAGACACCGAATAAAAATGATTTATTAGAACGCTTCCTGTCTTTTATAGGCGGCTATTAGTCGCGTCTCTGCCAAGGTAGCACTCCACATTCAAACGGTATCGTCCTGAAAGAGGAATACGAAAATACTAACGATCAATTTATTGTTCGAATTATTTCCCAGATAATGATTATACTGTGTGGAAACAAGGATCCTTTGGTTTGTTATGCAGATGAAAGGATTCTTTCTCGATTTTCGAGCACCTGTCACCGTGTTTTCGGGACGAGAGCCGCTTCTGAAGGAAAAGAATATGTATGTAAGAAACCGGCAACGTGTCGAAGAACATATCTGAATTTTTTGTCTTCTTTTTGTTTTGTTTTAGAGAGCGACACTGGCTGAGAAAGAAGTTTCCGCGCTGAAGGAACAATTGGCAGTCGCTAATCAGCCCCTCGATGGGCCGAAAGTATCAGCTCCTAATTCAGATGATCTCACGCCGCACCGACCCTCGCTAGAAATCGAATTATCCGCCAAAGACAAAGAGGTGAGTTCGAACTTTTTTCTCAAATTTCCGGATTATCCGAAACGGAGCGCCGAATGCACGGATGGGTTATTTTTAAAATCGACGCCGCTGTCAAAAGTTTTCATTACGAAGAAAATTGGTTAAAAATAACTCGATAAATTTTTTCGTAGAACATCGACGATTTTAAATTACGTACAACGAGAAGACGAGAGGAATGAAGAAAAATCTTTTAATAAAGAGAGCGTTTTTTTTTTTTTTTTTGTGAGGCAGCGTGGGTGGAGATCAGTAGTTATGGATGTGATTTTTACATTTTCATTAAGTATTTCTATCTCGAAGACGGCGGTCGTTACGAATTATAGTTAATTTACACATCAGGGCTTAGGGCTCGGGACATGACAATTATTTATGAAAATGACTAACTCGCGTTTTTGGCAGGGGTCGGAAGTGTATATATTTTCGTTGAATTGAAACCGGCGTCTATGTACGAAAGAAGAGGTAAATCGAGTGCAGGCTGTTTGAATGCCGACAGATGCCCGGCAAAGGTATTCACGGGCACGAGTTCGAAGACCGTTGCCTGATGTAGTTGACATGGACGCACCGATATGGGGGAGCTTCCCCTCCCACTGTAGGAAATTTTTTACTTAGCAGTTGGGAAAATTTGCCATTTCAGTCAGCCGACGTTGGAAAATTTTGGTAGAGTTAGAAAAATCCAACAAGTTCAAAGCTTTGTTTTTTTATTTTGCTTTGATACTTGGGAATTTTGAGTTGAGATGTTGGGAAAATATAACAAGTGAAAAGCTCTTTTCTTTGTTTTTCTTTGACACTTTGGAATTTTGAAATCAGTTGGGACTTTCACTCCCCCCCCCCTTTCTCAGGAAAAACTCTTCGGTACGTGATCAGTGAACCAAGTCCAAGTCATTTTTAATGGATTATTCTGGTATGTTGCTGTATAATATAATGAAAAATTGAAAATATAAAATAAAAGACGAAATAAGTCAAATTATGGGTACTTCACTACTTCAACATGTTATGAAATAGATGGCGGACTTCAACGATTTTACGCGAAACCTATTTTTAGTTCTCACTCCTTAGCGCTAGTAGCGCACCGCGCTCAGGTACTCCTAGAGATACTAGACCCATGCTTAGTACTTTACTCCAGGTTCGAGCACTGTCTGAAGACTGCAATTCTGTATTCTCATCCCCCCGCCCCCACTCCCAACCAATAATAAGAGAACACTCAAACACGCAATGACTTCGAAAAAATTCGTGTTTTTTTAAAACCAAAAAATCGATTGACCGATTATTTTGTGGTTTGCTTCAAAATTGATTAATCGGGCATCACTACAAGGTAATCGAATTTTGAAAAATTGACTATCAAGAAAATTAAAAAAAATAACCTAAGAATAATTTATTCAAATAACCGACAATCTAAATAAATAATAACTTATTCAAATATTGACTACATAATAAAAAAATCATTGTTTATCAAGCAAATTGTTTTTACAGAATTCATTAAAGAAACAAAAATCTTTCAAAATGATGAATAAATCATCAAAATGGATTGTGAAAAATCAGTTGCTAAAATATTACCGATAACGGTATTGGGCTTCCTTCTGTGAGAAGGTAACTCTTCAGTTCAGGAAAAGGTTCCATTTGTCCCCCTCCCAACGCTCCGGGTCTGAGCACTGACTGATTACAAATAGTAACCTTTAAAAATTAACAAAAAATCAGTTCTTGAAACACTACAGAAAACGGTATTGGCCTTCTTTCTAGGAGGAGGCAACTCGGCCCCCCCCTACCGTGCTCCGGATGAGCACTGACTAATTATAATGTTAACCATAAATGTCACATCCTGCAGTTACCACTGGGATGCAACTCACAGGCTCGCAGTCTTTGCTTTCTCCTTTGTGTTTTATCCTGAAGCCGACACACAGTCCACAAATCATGAGCTAACAAATAACTAAAAGGCTCAGTTGGATATTTTCATCGCCAAAATCTCAACAATCCAATTGAGGAGAGGGACGCAAAATCACCACAATTTCAAAACCCTCTCAGATACCATCTTCATGTATCGCTACTGAGCAGTACGCAACCAATTGCGGAACTCTAGCAGTAACTCAACTTCGAGCTCCGAAGTTCCATCTTAATTGGATATTCGATCTGGCGTATTATAGTCATTGGGTGTAGGAAATCTTCTGGATACCAGAAACGACCGAGCGGATATCTCAGAAGACAGCCTATCTCTAACCCAGTCTACGAACCAGTGGCGGATACAGGAAGGATTCCCCCCCCCCCCGAAATATCTAAAACTGTTCATAGTGACCTAGAGCTATTTTGTTTCGTCTATAACATTTTTCATCCCCCCCCGTAATTATTTTCTCTATCCGCCCCTGCTACGAACATCTTACCACGTCTTTCAGGTTTTTTTCTCAATCTGCGCTTGAATGATATCGGTCACCTGAGGTCACTTCATTCAGCAACCGCACCAGTTTGGTACTTCGTTTCTTTTCCAACATACAACCGCCCACTCGACTCAGTTCTACCGGCAAACTCGAATCCTAGACTAATTCCTTCTTTTTTTTTAAACTTTTTTTTTAAATTATTAAAATCATTTGACGACAAGAAAAGAAAAAGCGAGAGAGAGAGAGAGAGAGAGAGAGAGAGAGAGAGAGACAGCAGATATAAGAAGTCACACTGATGCCGTTGGATGTGAAACAGTAAACAGCAATTAATTACCCTCGTTTTCGCTTAAATCTTTCACCACCGCATTCGGTACAATGTCTACCAGATTTCTGATCCTCGTATTAACGTTTCTCAAACGCGTGGAAACAAACTCGATCGTCTTAACGCGGAATTTCTCTGATGCTAAAACATTACCACCGTCTTCGCGCCCCAGACACTCTCGCTGATTACATTGTTTTAACGAGCGACCAAGAAAGAAAGAAAAAAAAAAATGACGA
Organism: Acanthococcus lagerstroemiae; assembly: GCA_031841125.1. Classification (NCBI taxonomy): domain Eukaryota; kingdom Metazoa; phylum Arthropoda; class Insecta; order Hemiptera; family Eriococcidae; genus Acanthococcus; species Acanthococcus lagerstroemiae. The sequence continues at coordinate 45,020,687 of CM063113.1, read as the reverse complement.
GACGTGGAACGACCCATGATTTGAACTTCGGCACCCTTCGCATTCTGTTTCGAGTCTTCCAATTAGATACGTCTTCAATTTTGGCCGAAAATTCGACGTTAATCTGTAGACGACAACCGCCAAGTCCGACTCGTACCGAATCACCGCGGTGACCAAAACCAGTACACGATAAATTTGTACGTAGAAATAAAAATCGTACACTGTGTCCGCGAGACCGTATCGGCGATTGTGCTAACCAGAATACATAAAAGAAAAATCCTCCAAATCACGTCGTAAATAATCGTAACACCGAGATCGGTTAACTCGGGTTAATTAAATTATAAAAGATGATAAAAGTCCACCGGAGTTATAAATGCGAACGTAAAAGTAAATAAATACGAATAAATTTCGAGCATATAATATGCATACACGAGCACCGCACCGAATCCCGTAGGCAGGTCGGAGTGTTCGCTTACTCGTGAATACCGGGCGCACCGGTAAATCGCAGGTTCCTTGTGCTGTGGGCCCCCTGTCGCGATATCTACCTGGGAGTACCGATTACCCGCCAGCTCGACTATACAAGGTACAAAAAATGTCTTCTTTTTAATGTGCAAGTAATGGTATACGACGAAAGTGTTTTAAATTTCGGTGACGACCTTGAAGATTGGCCGACGAAGCGGACTCAAAATGAGGCGAGAAAAGTATACCAAATTTCCTTTTCAATCAAGCCGCGAAATACGAGTACAACTTTATGGCGCTCCTGGAAGTAGAGGTGGAGATTCTTTGCAGACCAACACGGCAGTCAAAAGGAGTTAAGAGGCTGCGAGGTTTCTTAATAGCGTAAACCTAACCTCCTGTAGAACTGCGGATGTACGCTACCACCCTCATAACCCCTTCCTTCTGCTTTTCACGATTGACGAAAGCGGCATAAAATCGCCACAATTCGAAAGCCTCTTGGCGCCCCGTCAGTGGACCGCCACCGCGAAGATTCGCTGCCAATCAGGAAGTCGCTTGTTGTTGATCGCCACAAACACCCTAACCTGAATGAACGACTTCAAATTCCCTGTATTCAACTGTCATAGGTAATCATGGTAAAGTACCCGTTATGCAATCCTTGCGTCTTCGGTTCGAATCCCAGTGATATTCGAATACCCCCGTTAACATCCTAACGAACACAGCGACTACAGTATCCCGCCAGTTCACACAAACAGCGCATTACAATTGTAGAGCGCGCTTCTGTCAGATCAGAAAGATTTGTACTGTGTTTGTGCACGTTTGGGACAGCTTACTCAGTGCAGTAAAACACGTGGTTAGCAAGCGGAATGTCGCTGCACGCTCATCCCCGTTAAACCATGTCAATTGCGAATCAATGTCGACTTGACGTCAGATTGACGCCAAATTGAATTTTTGTCACAATTCAGAATTGATTCATTATCAAAGTCAATTTCTTGTCGAAATAATTCCGGGGTTGTTGACTACAAATTGACCCAAATTGACTGCAGGCCAACATAAAATTCATATAGCACATCGAGTCAATGTCAACATTGTATCAGATTTGAGTATATGTTACCTGGAATCATGAAATGTGCCTCTTGTGCGAAACAGGTTTTTGAGATGAATGAGTATAAAGATGGGATGGTGGTAGTGGTGCGCACAGATGTACATTGTACACAGCGTGTACATTTGTAGGGGTGCGTTTAAGTGTTGCTATGACAACCGCCTCTGTTATTCCTGTAGGCCTGTTTCACACAACGCAATGTAAACGAATGTTTTTAAACTTTTGACGTAATTTTTAGATGCAATTTGTGGAAAAACTAATGAAGAGATGAAGCCGCGATTTGTTTTATTGGGATTTAAACCTGCACTAGAGTGCGCTACAAAATTATACCTGCGTGGGTGTTAGCGGGTGAAAATGAGTGAGTGATCATGTGTACTTTCAAATAGGAACACTGCTATTTTCAGTAGGGTAAAAAACCGAGTAAAAATTATTCTGCCAGTAGAACTGATTATAATTTAATTTTTTGGTGATGATGCAGTCGAATTTAGGGCAAATTTTCTTTGAAAGTGAATTTCTAATCGACTTAATGATAGTTGAAGTTTGCTACGCGCTTACGGTGAATCATACGTGATCATTCGCACATATCGCTGGGCTGCCAACACTTGAAACTCTAAGTGTAAATCCCAATTCGAAAGAGCGTGATTTTTATATAAGAATTGTCAAGGAAGTGAAAAATGATTTTTTGACACCAGAGGCACATTTCATGATTCCCGGTCACATATGTGATTTCCCATGAGTCTTAGATCGGCGTCGAAATTCAGTCGATTGCAGGTAATTAGTTTTTTTGTAGACCATAAATCAACGTCAATATGGAGTCGATTTAGTGTGAGGGGGTTTCAATCGGCCTTTAATCAGTGTTAAAATTCAGTTAAATTCGGGTCTAAATATTTAGTCGTTGACCATCTACCAATGTCAAACACATGATGTGGGTAGATCAGGAGCACATGCATAACACTACAAACAAACGTTCGGAATGCTCAGCAACGGAGGACCAAGCCTTTTTTGTAAACTTTTTTACCTCTTTACTTATTTTTTACTGTTATGAGAAAATAGTGCATACGTGCTCCTTTACATATTAAAATTTTTCTTAAGGTACATTTACTCACTTTCTGCTAATCGTGTACAGTTGTAATTCTTTTCTTGTCAAAAAGGCGTCCTGAGTATTATTCTTCCATAAGGTATGTGAACTACAAATTTTTGTTTGAACTTGCCTTACGGGTAAATCCCTGGCGCGTTGGTGACAAGTATGTTTCCACATTCAAAAGTATAGTAACATTCACCGCTATCCTACAGTTGATAAGCAATATGTCCTTCAGTGCTGTAAGGGAGGATTGGAGGAAGGCTCCTTAGCATTTTCTCAGTTGACTGAAACATAGTCCATGTAAAAGGCACTTGAGAATCTATGAACAGGCTGACACAAATTTGACTTGGCATTGCTGTCGATTTTGAGTCGACTTCGTAATTGATCCAGAATCAACTACACATGAATGTCGACATCGAGTCAATATTCGGTCGACGTTGATGATGACGCTTCAGAATTTTTGACGATTCGAAGTCGACAGCGAAGTGGAGTGGAAATTGAGTGGGTTCTATATTTAAAACTGCCTTTCGACTCGAAATTGACAACGAATGGAGTAAAAATGAAGTCGTAATGGTTTTTTATTTGACTGCATTTCGACTTTGAATCGACGGCGAAATCAAGTAGCACGGTATGATTTCAAATTCGACTGACTTTCAACTTCAAGTCGACGGCGAAATCGATTGAGTAGCACAGTATGGTTTTAAATTTGACTGACTTTCGACTTCAAGTCGACGGCGAAATCGAGTAAAAATAGAGTAGCACGGTATGGTTTTAAATTTGACTGACTTTCAAACTTCAAGTTGGCGGCGAAATTAAGTAGAAATTGAGTAGCACGTATGAATTCAAATTCGACTGCATTTCGACTTGAATTCGACGGCGAAATAGTGTCGAGATTGAGTAGCATGGAATAGTGTGAAATTCGACTGTATTACGACTCAGAGTCGACGTTCGTTTGCAGTCGAGTTAGTTTTTATAAATTGACCCCACTTCGACGGACTTTTGCGAAGACCTTAATTCGACGTCGCATTCTAGTCGACACTACCTAACGACTCCAAGTCGACACAAAATCGACGGCCGGCACAGAGGAGTTCAACTCTTACCACAACAAAACCGTGGGAAAGCAGTGGCAAATTGCCCCGACCAACCTGCCCAGGAGAGTCGGAAACCACGACCAACGTCTGGCATCGGATATGGCGCCTGAAGAAAAAGGCGTGTATTAGTTGAATCACTAGACGCCCAGGATCCAGAAGCTAATATTCCTCCATGCTTCATCCCACATCTGATTTGTCAAAAAAAGAAGCAACAGGAGAAGCTAAGAAAGAGGTCGCTGCCGCTGGCATTCTTCTTTTTGGACAGCTTGTAAAAAGCGAGACCTAAGTTGGCTTCAGGAAATCTGTAATGACCGGCTGTTTTCTGTTTGATCTTGAACCCCTACTCCGAAAATGCCTCCTGAGAATCGGAGCTAAGCAGGATTTGAAGGGACGGTTGGGGCTCCAGACGTACACTGCTCTGGCTGCATGTATAGAACCGTCATTGTCGAAGATCAATTAACGCCTCTTGATGATCTTGAGGGCACCCAAACTCGGAAGCAGAACTTTCACCGAACTGAAGACGAGAATCTTTATCCACAGAAATGCCAATCATCAATTCCGAAAACCTGCTCTTATCCATGCACTACTCTCTGCAAATACCATCTTCCAGATGCGCATTTCCAGCCATCTTCGTCAATTCCACGACATCTACCCAAGTCATAACACGTCGAAGCTGCGTAAAAAGCACTACACTTTGTACAACTTTTACTGTTCGTATTAATGGTCGAAAACAACCGCGAAAAAATGTTCGCTCTCGTTGTGTATATGTGTTTCTGACAGCTGCTAAAATTGTAAGCGTAAGAGATCGCGTTCGATATTAGCCAAAAAGTATCCGCGATCTACGCGTCTCTGGATGTGAACCCATCGGACGTCTAAATATAAAGCGCTAATTTAAAACAAAATTTAAAAAGGCTGACGTATATAAAAATTGGTCGTTACAATTTTTTTTTTCTTTCTTCTAAATTCTTTTTCTTTATTCCGTGCGAACATGTAATTTCTTTCATACGTCTTTTAATGCACCGTCATATTTAAATCGGCTACAATTTACATCACCAGTTCGAAAAGAGTGGCAAGAGAAGAGTGTTCATTAAATGCGAGATAATTTGGGCTCGTTACTTTTCTCGCACATGTTTAAACATCAGTTTATCGCTGCTTTTTCTTCTTCTTCTGTTGTAAAAGTAGCCACCGACACGGAAAATAACAGTGATTTTATTATATTTAACATTTTCCACCGATGGATGGGTTTTTACTGGGACATACCGATAGGGTAAGGGGAGCTCCCCCCCTCCTGTAGGGAAATTTTTACTCAGCAGTTGGGAAAATCCAACAAGTCAAATGTTGTATGTAGTTGTTTTTTTAGCTTTCATACTTGGGAATTTTTTCGAGTTGAGAAGTCAGGAAAATCCAACAATTGGAAATTTTAAGTTAAGGAGTTGAAAAAATCCAATAAGTTAAACTTTTTTTTTTCTGTTATATTTGGGAATTCTGAGTTGAATCAGTCGGCACTTTCACCCCCCCCCCCAAACACACGGGGAAAACTCTTCGGTACGTCCCTGGGTTTTTACATCGAGAATTGTCGCATCGTCGGTTTAAAAAGAACGTTCAGGTTACAAAGAATTTAACATTTTCAGAGTTGGTCGACTTTGAATATGAGGCGTGATGAGAGGGAGAGAAAAAGGGGATTCTCCTCGGGCCCGAACTTTTTTAGGAGTTCGGATTCTTCATTCATCTCTTGGTTGAATCATTATCGAACATTGTTGCTGATTTGAGGCGGCACGTTTAGTTAGCTGCTGTTGGCAGTTGTCTGTTGACTCGCTATTCATTTTTCAACATCAGTGACTTTGGTAGAGTGCACGGTTTTGAAGAAGAATAGTCATCTAGTAGATATGATAAAGTGCCCTAATATGGGGTAGTTCCTAGAACGGGGTAATCGTTGATTTCACATAATATACAGCGTACTCTGGCATCAAGTGGTGGAAGTAGTGTACACAATCAAGAAACTAACTTCTCTACGAAAAGTTTCTGATGAGAAACGTTTTATGTAATTTTACAAAGATTAGTTGTTTTCAAGACGTACAATCGTAAAAAATATGTGCGAAGTTCGACGAAGTACAAAAGTTGAAATGTGAAGAAAACAAAAGTTCAATTGCGAATAATTCGCAATAAATTTAGAGGGACGAAGGTTGGGATTATTGATTATTTTACTTCTTTGGGTGAGAATTTGAAATTGAGTCCTAACATGGAGTACTTTTTGAGTGCAGGTGAGATGGCTCGAAATGCAATCGAAAATTGAGGCGGCAGAAGCTACAAAGATATATAAACTTACTATACCGCGATTTGAGAGGAAGATGAAGCTAAATGTGGGTACTACATCAGCAGGTACCTACTTTCCAATAATGATGAAAATATGCAGTGGCGTAGCTAGGTCTCATTTTTTTAGGGGGAGGGGTCATTTTTGTGGAATTTTTCTAGTGTTATTCTGATTGTGACGGGTGCATTGCACACTCGTTCAGGTCGATTTGTATAAAGCGTGCAGGGGTACCACGTCAAAAAGTCATTATGCAGAAAAATTTAGAGCAATGTTATGCTCTATTCAAACATTGAAATAATCATCACTGTTGAATCCTGGATGCGTACATCATTCTTTTTTCAGAACTGCAATTCTTCAAACGTCTTTTTTTCCCTTTGGGAGTAACCGCAGAACCTTTATGCTCCTACGCCACTGAAATTGTCAACACACAGTTTATGACGAGGAAAAAGGTGAAACGAAAATCTCAATGTAGGCCTATCAAACCGAAAAAAATGTGTCTATCAACCACAATGAAGTACTTGTATTATTTGCTGCTCACTGCACAGGTATTCGAAGCCACGGCAGAAGCGGATTAAATGTACCAAATTAGGGCCAGTGTTGGAAGAACGCAAAAATCAATATGGTTCTCATTCATGTTCTTTGTTCTCCTTGCCTTAAAATTACCATCGTTCCCGTTCTTGTTCCCATTCCCATTCTTGTTCCCACCTTGGTCCTGTTCCTGTCCCCGTTTCCCGTTCTTGTTCTCAATCCCATCATGTTTTCGTTCTCATTCTCGTTCTGAGAACAAGAACATGCTGTTTTTCTTTTTGTCCTTGTTCGTTCTTCCAACATCCGAGCACTGCAGGTTGATTTTTTCATTTAAAAAATTCATAATTAATGGCTTAGGCTTTCAGAATTTTACTTTCACGTTATCTGCAGAGGTGTTGGAAGAACGCAAAAATTATCTCGTTCCAGTTCTCGTTTGTTCTTCTCTAACTGCATGGTTTTCATTCATGCTCCTCGTTCTCCTTACCATGTAATATTTACCAACGTTCTCGGTCTCGCTCTCCTTCCCGTTTCCATATTGTTCCCGTTTCTCGTTCTCAATCCCATCATGTTCTTATTCTTGGTCTAAGAACGAGAACCAAGAACTGGTTTTTCTTCTCGTTCTCGTTTGTTCTGCCAACACTGATTGGGACTCGGAATTGAAGTGGCTGACCCCTAGCGGCAGAGCTGAGATTCTGTCCCGTTTGAGTCATAGACCTTATAGATAATATGTATAGACTAAGCTTAGTGATAAAAATTATGTAGGCTTCATCGTTATCAGTCATAATACATATGAAGAGTAAGTGGAGTTGCAACTTGGCTATAGATAGTGATAAGAGGAAGTAATAGTGTTTTTTTAGCCAATGAATAATAGATTGGTGAATAAATTGAAAATATCAACTTCGGGACATAATTTGAAGGAAAAATAATCAAAATAATTGTGAAAATGCGATGAAATAATAATTCTTTTATCACTACCTATAGCCAACTAGCCTTTCCAGTTACATATTCTCCATATGTGTGCCAAGTACTTTTTATCACCAAGCGCAGTCTGTATTATCTATAAGGTTTATGGTTTGAGTGATCAAATTAATCGCTCCCATGACAAATGCATAGGCGATGATTAGATAGGTGGAATTTTGAAGAACTTGAAAGTTATTTGAGGGTAAACATGTATTGATTTTTTTTTTTTTGGTAGCATGTACTTAAGAGTAAAATGGTCATCGAAACACACTAAGAGGCCGAATCCTTATAAGATGAGACTGATCTTTGCTCCCCGTATTAAAGGATAGAAAATATCAATCTAGATCACTCAACCTACTTACATGTGTTTGTTAGTGTTCGTGCGTGTGTGTAGCGTCACGAGTGCTTTCTACAGTTCATTCCACATCCCAAATATATTGACTGGGCACATGGAGAATGTGCCGGAGATCCATGGGATTCTTGGATTTGCGATTTATGTTATTACAATTGAATGAGAAAGAAAATCCAAAAAAAAAAAACTGATATTTTTATCTTAAAAACTTGGTCATCGAGCCATAATTTTTTTGTTGATGTGTTTTAAGCTCACCCAATACCAAGTAATAATTTTCTTTATTTGTATTCAACTTCTTTCTTTCAACTGCTCTAGTCAGTGAAGGAATTAATGTACCCCTTATTGAGAACCAGGATACCACCCCACATTAAGAGTGCTTTTGATTGACCAGCCAATTTGATATTTTTTTAAACATCTGGAATAATATTAACATTACAAGCCATTAATTCAGTTTTCATCGATCGCCTGGACCATAATACAGTATACTTTTTCTTACAAACCCCAACCAAAAATATTGCCCAATGTTTCATGATAATTTTGTTCCGCTTCAAAAGTTATGTAGTATGTACTATGTACCCCATATTAGGCCATTTTACTCTACTCATTGCTGATGTTAAAATTATCATGTAATCTTTTTCCCATTTATTCTAAAAGCTCACTGTGTTGTGGATGGGGGAGGGAAAGGATTACCCCGAGTGTTTTTTCAATAAATAACAAACATGCCATTTCTTCTCCAAAAGTAGCTGCAGTACAAGTACATTGTATTCCGTGTGTAGGGTGTGACTATTCACTTTTTCTTCTTCTGTATTCCAGAGCGCTTTCGGCTGTTATGCCATCATCAGTGGAGTACCCTCTGATGATGGCATAGCAGCCTAAAGCACTCTGGAATACAGAAGAAGAAAAAGTGAATTGGCACACCCTACACACGGAATATTACCAAGTTCACTCACACTTAGAAATGGACACTAAGTACATTTTAGTCTGAGGGTTAATTTGGCATTACTCTCCTCGTCGTTGAATCTTCATCAAACACTGTTGGTTGAGTTGCAACGCTGTGGTAGCTGCTGTCGGTAGTTGACTTGCTGTTAATTTGACATTCATCTATTTGTTGAGTAGTCATGGAACATTGTTGGGCATTGAGGTGGAGCATTTAGCTAGCTAGCTGCTGTTGGCCCTTTGTTGACTTTGTTGTTGATTTAGCACTTCCTTCTTGCCGCATTATTGTATTGTTATTGAATATCATTGTGATTGAGTTGGAGTGGGAGACAGTTACTGATGGAGTTGGCGCGTTTAGTTAGCTGCTGTTAGCAGTTGTCTGTTGACTTGCTATTGATTCTTCAACATCAGTGACCTTGGTCGAGTGTCCAGCTTTGAAAAAGAAAAAAAAGGCATCTAGTAGATACTCATTGCTAATGTTAAACTAATCATGTATATAATCTTCTTTCTATCCCTTCAGAAAGCTCACTGTGTTGGTAGATTGGGGGGGGGGTACAAGGATTCAGTATTATCTGTGAATAAGAAACGTAACATTTCTTCTCCAAAATTAGTCGCAGCACAAGTACATTTGTCCATCTATTTAATGTTTATAGTCTAAGGGTTAATTTGGCAGTACTCTTCTCATCGTTGAATCTTCATCAAACATTGTTGGTTATTTGAATTGGAACGCTTCGCTAGCTGTTGTCGGTAGTTGACTTGCTGTTGATTTGACATTCATCTCTTTGTTGAATTGTCGTGGAACATTGTTGCGCGTTGAGTTGGAGCGTTTAGCTACTTGTTTCTATTGATCGGTTGTTGACTGTGCTGTTGAGTTCGCACTTCTTTCTTGAATTTGTTGTATTGTCATTGAATATCATTGTGATTGAGCTGGAGCGTTAGCTAGCTGCTGTTGGCTATTGTCTGCTGATTAGTCGTTGATTTGGCCTTCTTCTTGGTGAACTGTTTTCGACTCGTGTTGATGATTGAATTGATGTATTTCACTGTAGCTGCTGTTGGATGTTTATCAACTTGCAGTTTTCAGTGGTAACCATTTTGCATTATAGTTTTGCTGCAGAGTAACTATTTTATGTTACAGCTGTGCTGCAATGCTCGTTATTTATGAGGATTATAAAGTCTGATTCCTTTTATATTCCTAATAAAGTATACTATATTGGAGGACACTTGTAGTACAGTTGTAGCTACGACCCTGGAGCTTGGACATACAACTATAGTCAATTGCTCTAACTTCTCGTTCAGCTTTTTGATTGATCAACAGCTTGTGAAAGTAGTTTATATTTACAACATTTAGTTGATGGTGTATAATACGGGCACGGACATTATACGCGAATGGAGCATAATTAACTAGTTCGTTTGCACGGAGCTCAGGGTATCATGTGGCGTCACAGAGCTTTTTTTCTTTCTACATATGTATATTATGCATTTTTATCTTATGCAAACAGAAGTTGAAACCAGCTCGGTGAGTCGTATCTTCGGATGCGACAATATCGTATGAAGAAAATAAAAAAGAAAGAAAGATATACAGTAACAATCGGAGTAATTTATTCGTTTATTAGGCGTCGTAAAACCATACCTTCGCATATATGGGTATAGGCGCCATCTCGAATCCTTTCTGTGGTACTTGAAACGTCATGGTCTGGTCGGATACAGGTGTGTCTCAGCTGCATCATAAGCTGAGCTTGTCGAGCACGAAGCACGACAAGAGTGTCAACACCTTGTAGATATCGAGGGGACATCGGCAGGCGCAGGGGACTTTATTCGAATTTAATTAACGTTTTCCCTTTGATGTGTCGGAGAAAAAATTTTGGTTAAAAATTCGAAATTTTGGCAGCGTTTCGTGTTCACACTTTGATACGTTGTGTTTCAGCGAGTAACGAACCGAATAGGATAATAAAATGACGTTTATTCTGAAAGGTATATTAATCGTAAACTTATAATTTCAAAATAACCGTCGTTTCCTCTATATACCACGAATTGATATAATATTTTTAGAAACGTTGTACGTATCTGTAGAGGGATCGAGATAGAATGAGAAAGCTAGAGGGGGTGTAGATGAAGATGAAAAGTCGTAAACAACGAATGTAGTCGATATTTCATCATTTTACATTAACGCTGCTGACTGCTCTCTCTCTCTTTCTTTTCTGTTCCTATATGTTGTCGTAATAAACGCCTCCTAACTTTTTATATTTTTTATGACTATAATTATAACGTGAATTTACAAATTATTATTATTATTTGTTCTGCGTCGTGGTGAAAAGAAGAAAAAAAAATCGCGGTATTAAATAATTTATACTTGGTTGATGTGTTTTCCGGGGATGACGGGGGATACTTCGAGTTATTTAAATACTCCGCGTGTCATGTTGGGACCGGGGGGGGGGCGTTTTTTTTCTTTCAAATACGTAAGCCAGAAACCATTCGGGCCACGGTAAGATTGATGGAAGTGCGATGGTCGTTGAAAGACATTTTCTAAACTTAATCACTTGTATGAGAGTGGCCGGGGATTCTGACGATCGCGAGTGTGGTGCGGAAATGACAAAAAACAAGCCGATTATTAACACGGCTTAATATGTTCGGAGAGCGGCTGTGGGAAGTGCGATTTACAACCAACCGAAAATAACCGAAAGCTCGAAGAAGGGTTTGTGTATATTCGGTTGGAATCGCAGAAGTGTATTTGAGTGCGGATCAGATCCTAGCGCAATTGAGTGACCTCGATTTGGGGAGGTAAAGCAACGAGGTTCGCTCTCTGGTTACTTTTGCGCCTGGTTTTATATTGCTGGCAGTCTGTAGAGCTCCTTGTAGTCTAGTCGTGTTGAGCTACGTTTGGTTGTCTGCGTTTCGTTTTCAAGACTGATGTAGTACTCTTGTAGTAACAAAGCGACTACTGCATGTACAGATGGGTCACCTCTGGGAGCCAATACCAAGCCTGTTGCTACTGAAACTTCTGTCCTGCTGAGTCTCGTAGTACTAGAGTAGTCTTTGCCCGGATGGCGTTCGAACCCGGAGTAGGTATCAGCTTCTCAATGTACGCGGTTGCGGGATGTGGCAAAGGTTGTCTCACCCGACGCTTGCAAGGGATCACAATGCTAGCCACCTTCATTGGGGAGTACCTCACTCGATTTCCAGTTAATTTTTATAGCCTCTTCGGCGAATACTGAAGACAAGAGAAACAATCGTGGAACACTGGCAAAGCTTAATAGTAATATTGTGTTTCCTCGATATGCGACGGTTTCAGTATCCGTTCGCATATGTCCCACCGCGTACACAACAATACCATTAAACACTGGTACGCTCAAGTTGGTTTTACTCGATGTTATATTATTAGTAATAAAGGATAAATACGAAGTAACTAACATACCTGCCCACATAAGTTTACTTAACCTATCTGGCTTCCGTTGGCTTGAGGAAATTTTTTATTGCCGTACGTTTCGTGAATTATTATCGCCATTAATAATAGCGATAAATACGAGAAGTGGTAAAGTGTTGTATAGTTACCGTGTAATTTACTTTCATTACTTCTTGCGGACGAGAGAAAAAGAGTACACGAGGGAGATGCAGCAACGCGATGATAATCCGAAGGCAGCAGGATTTTCTTCTCAAAAGCCCGTGGCTGTGTGGTTCTTCAATTTACCCGAGCAACGGCCGTCGGCAATTGACCTGCTCGCTGATCAAATGATACCGTTTTCGGCATTTCGAGCGAAGTATGCTGCACTGCAAATTCTTCGCATTCCAACTTTTGCAGTTGTGCGTCTGTCCATTGTTAGGCCTTGGTCGACGTTGATCTTGGATGCGTATCACTTACAACTCATAATCAAGAACTGGCTGATTCTAGAAGCTGAAGCGATTGCTCTGTCAGAAGTGCCTCACGGAATACACTGATTTTAAGTAAAACCCGGAGTAAAGGCTAGAGCATGACTGTAACTCCGAACATATAGCCTAGTGAACTTAGCTGGCTGATTAGGAAACCCACTCCCCAAAATCATGTTTACTTGCTTCGTCAAACGTGTGTTGAGATTCTTTGTCCATTTTCGTGATGTATGCCATTGTAGTTGATGGTGAAATCCCGTGCTATCACAGAGTGTAGTGTACTGGATGTCTTTGGGTGCTGTTGCTGCTCGATATGGACGAAGATGACATGAATACCTGGCAAGACTTGGAAAGTATCGCATGCTGCAGAGAAAATCTAAAAACATCTCGAGTATTACCTGTAACATCAAACCGTTGGTGACATTCTCTAACGATAAAAGTTGTGGAATTAGGGCGCAAGCCCGTCCTATTCCAAAGTAGGTTGTGCTAGCTGTTCTGTGCAACTCAGCTGAGATGGAGGGAGTAAGACCTCGCAAGATTTGCAGAGTATCGCTTGCTGATAGAGAAAAGCTAAACACTCCTCGGTGATGTGCTACCTGTTACATCAAAGATCTTTTGGGATTCTTTGTCATCCTCTGAAGATCAGCTGTTGTATTGAGTTTTTGGTGCAATCCTATACTATCACAGAGTGTGATGTACTGAATGTATACTGCTATAACTTGTCAAAGTTATGAAAAGAAGGCCTCGCAAGTTTTGTAGAAGTATCGTTTGTTGATGAAGAAAACTCAATGATTCCTTGGTGATGTACAACTTGTTATATCAAATATTTTTTGAGCTTCTTTACCGCCTTTGGTAATCAGCTGTCGTATAGAGTTTGTGGTGCGACCCTATACTACTGCAGAGAGTGATGTACTGAATGTATACTGTTGTAGCTCGGCAAAAGTGAAGGGGAAGGCCTCGCAAGACCTACAAATGTTTGCTTGCTGATGAATAAAACTCAAAGAACCTTTAGTAATGTACTATACTTGTTACATCAAATACTTTTTGATATTCTTTGTCACCCTTTGTAATCAGCAGTTGTATAGTTACTGGTGCAATCATATACTACTTACGCGCTGAATGAATTGTTGTAGCTCAGGAAAGATAAAACATGATAGGAAGGTCTCATAAGATAGCTATGGCGAATGTTGCCTGCTAATGTAGGAACCACAAAACCGCTCAACGGATGATTGCTAATCAACCGCCTCTTGAGATCCTTTCTCACCTTCTAACAATCTACTCTCGTTAGACCTCGTGCTGCAAGCCCATACCCTATAACAGTAGGATATACTTTAGGCTGTTACCGTTCAGCAAAGAAAGGATGTGACTGTGGGTCTCCCAAGACCTACGAACCCAGCACCAGACAGCTCCGAGTTTAACGTTCAAACTCTGAAAAAAGCTACAACCGGTAATGTCCTTCAAGTTTGGTGGTCTCTGTAATAGTCGACGATGACAATGTGACGTACTAGAGTTTTCGTGTGCCTTAAATTGCACACAACAATACGGCAGGCGTACACTCAGCGTATTGTTTCATTGTTTGTTTACCTCGTAAAGAGAATATTAATTATTCGTCTATGAAATTTACGACTAGGTGCATTTAGCATTTTCGCGAACGGCAACCGCTAACCGGCGATAAAAGAGATAAAACTTTTTTCGGGGGAATATCGAAAGACAGAATGTGAACGTGTATTTGCTCCTACTGCTTGATAAATTTGTTCGTAACACGCCCGAAAACAGGGTCGAAATTTCGAATTAAGATAACGAACGATTTTAAGCACAGAAGATATACGACCTGTTTACGGCGTGTTCTCGCAAAAAATTAATTTCCCCAATCTGCCATAATTTACTCGTAATTTTATTATATCGTATTTAGAATAAAATTGAAGAAAATCTCCGACTCGACCTTCGTCGTTATCAAGAGTAGAGGACTCGCAGACTTGAAAGTTTTCACGTGATTCAGAAGATAATGTTCGGATTTTTTTGAATTTTTTCCTCGATTACGAAATCTCTGGCGAGGTGGAGAAAATTTAGTGAGCGTCGATTCTACGATGAGTAGTTTCCGCTGAGAAGTTCGTGCAGAAAGTTTTGATCTTGGAAACTCTCTTCGTTTTCCTTTTGTCGGGTCAAATGTCCACCCACGTTCTGCAACCTGCTTTCTTCCGAACCAGCTTCTGTGTATTCTGAACACTAATTTCTGGGGTCAGTTACAACTATTACCGAATGGTTTTGGAGGTAGGATCTCCTCCCAACCAAAATGCTGTCAAATGATTCCCAATTAAATTATATGTTTTCTTTACACCAATGACATTGCGAGTATTCGAAAATCGTTTCCATGAAAGATCTGAAATTTTGACACTGATTTACGGCCGGTTTAGCTGCACAAAAACCAAACAGAACTCACACATGAGTCCTGGCATTTTCGGCTCATACTTTTCAGACCATGATGTATACTGGTAGTGTTGAACTTCGTTATTCTACGTTCGACATCGAATCTGTAATTTGCCTCACATTTGCTGTATTGAAAGTCTCTCAGGCACACTCAGCGTTCGGAAATGTCCGTTGATGGCGGGAACTAATTAAAGCCTATCCACCTCCACGTGGCCATATGTTCAACAGAACAAACATCGTCGACTAGACATGTTCGCATTTTCTATATGTCCTCATGACGTGTTCGTTAAACCGTGACGTAGTCGACCCATTCGACCTTATCGCAAAATCGAGCGTAGAAAAACAAAATACGAAAAAGAACGTACACACACGCTGATGCTATTCAATTTGGTACACACAACAAATGTGAAAAAATTAAGTACTTTTTTTTCAAGTGTGTAGCTGCGTCAGGCGCAGACGGAAATTATAATTAAAATGCGCGATAAGTGATAAATTTATGTATAATATTCCTTGACAGGGAGCATACCGTATATACGCGTTCAGAAATTCCACAACGGTCTCAAGAAAGAGAGAGAGAGAAAAAAAAGAAAAATAGAGTGGTATCATTATTCAAAATTTACATGTAAACTAATAAACGATAAAATAAAATCTGTCGGTTTAGCAGGCGGTAATGAAATAATATTGTATACAGAAACGACACATTAACGAAGGGCTAAATTTAATTTTCGAATCTTACAGTTAGCCGTTTTCGGTGCCAAATACAAAAAAGAAGTCTATTAGCGAGGACCGCCTGTTTCGAAAATCCGCGTCCGCTGTGGGTCGACTGGTGAACACGTGAATCGCGAAAATTTCCTGATGGGGAGCTGGGCGTGGAGTAATGTGCAGGCGAAACGTAAAATAATCGAAAGGTCTCTTTCCAAAACTCACCGAAATTACAAATTTTTAGTTGAGACACCATCTGTCTAGAAGTTACCGATATGGCTTCGTCTTTAGCAAGTTACCTTCTAACTTGATTACCCTTCTTGCAACAGAGTCGGAAGTTCTGAAAATAAATGATAGATTTCTAAAACTGACAACGTTTTTTACTTTTGGATTTGGTGAATTTCGGCGAGAGACTCTTCGTTATCAGAACCGTGGAGAGAAAATCTGGTCCCGGGGCAATACGCTGAGTCCTTGTCATTCCTTCATAGATGCAGAAGAATTTTCATTTAGAAAAAAAAAAAAATCAAATTTAGTGCGAGAAAACGCTGTTTGAGTTTTGAGTTGTTTTTGGTTTCAAATATTTCTTCACAGTTTTGACGATTCAGTTGAAAATGAGAGATTTTAGAGCCCTCGGGCCCTTTTGTGAAAGCCGAACCCAGGATATAAGTCCCAAGCTATACCCTTCACTCGCGTCAAACCTGTTGTGCAGAATCTTATAAGCAGAGTTGCCACTTTCTGGAAAACCTAGAAAAGTCATGGAATTGTCATCCGAATCATAGAATTTTAATTCCCTGATGACAAGTTAGGTTTATGGCTTATATGTGACGCGTCAGGAGAAAACATACCTTACAGTGATGTTGGTTGAAATTGATTCTGTAAATCTCTAGCTTTTTCCCCAACTGAGATATAATAGCGTTTTGAAATCAGAACATTCCAAAACGTAGTTTTTGAGAATTTAATAGCCGGACGTCATTCCGTTTTTTCTACCATGACAGCCGTGAAATCTCGCTACAAATAAAAAATTCTGTATTACGATGCCGTCGGCGCAATAAGCCGAAACTTGCATACTGCGCAGGAGAAACTGCATTAAAAATAATACAGGTGTTTTCCAAGAGATGGCGCTTATAAAGTTCCTCTAGGAAGCGTAGTCACAGAACTTCATTGTCACATTACTAGACACATAGTGAGTCCCATTTTACAATGCTGCGTCGAATTAGGCCTCCACACGTTGATACAGTGTTGCCAGGAAGGTGAACAACTTCCCGTTGAAAACTCAATTTCATCAAAATTTAGTTTGTTCACCCCATTTTTGCCTCTACTGTAAAATTCAGATTTTCACCTTAAGGTATGTTTTCTCGTGACGCGTCACATATTCTATCAAGATTTATTGTCACGAATAAACACGCTATAAAAAAGAAAAAGTTTCTCCCTTTAGAAAATATCAGAGTCATGTACTTCTTTCTTGTTGGCGTTACGATCAGGATCATGAGAGAAAAATATGTCTTGTTAAAATCCATAAACTCCTTCTCGAGTCCAAAGAAAGCGTTATGGAAAAATTGAAAAATAGGCCTGGAAACCCTGAAGAAGTCGTGGAAAATCATTCTTGGAAAAAAGTGGCCACCCTTATGATCAGATTACTGAACTAACTGAACAGACGTGGAATCAGATTGATTCGAATTTGAAAACAAAGGATTCTTTGCACCGCAAACAATCTACACGCCACTTCTGACATCACATTTGATTGTTTTGGGTTGACTTCCCTAAAGATGGATTTGGGTGAGTTTTGGTTCATTTTGATCAATTGTAGCCAAATTTAATGAAATTTGGTCAATTTTGATCGTTTTTTATTTTGATCGTTTGTGACTGATTTGGTCATTTCAGGTCCATTTTGGTCGAGTTTAGTCGTTTTTGGTCATTTTTTCTGGTTGAATCATTACTGGCTTTTTCCAGTCAATTTTGATTAAATTCTGTCGGATTTGTTGGCTTTTGGTGGTTTTCAATCATGTTTGGTTCTGGTTATTATTGATCAGATTTAGTCAGTCTTGGTTCAATGGACCGATATCCAGTGATGTCATGTACTATCATTTAGCCGTGGAGGGTTACTTTTGAGACACTAAAATCTGCAAATAGAAGATGTAAACACCTGTAAATAGAAACTAACGCGGGAAAGGAAAGTCGGACCATGGCAACACTGATATTCAGCAGTAACGTCGAACCATGGCAACATTGATATGCAACAGTGACGTCGCCTGGATATCGGTCCATTCGGTGGCCTTTAGATGAATTCGTTATTTCAGGTCAGTTTTGGTCATATTTGGTCCAAGTTAGTTATTGTTAGGAATATTTATTTCAGCTTGTATTTGTCCTAATTAGGTAAATTTGGTCAGATTTACTTATTATTGATAATTTCTGGTTTGATTTTATTGTTTTTGACCGATTTTCAGTTTAGATTGGTTTTGATCACGTTCGTTGAGCTTGGTCGGTTTTTATCAGATTTGGTCGTTTTTGTTAATGTTCGGTTGAAGTTGCTTTCGGTCCGTTCTGATTAAATTTGACCAGATTTGGTCAGATCTTGGATATGGTCGTTTTTGGTCGTCTGTGGTGATTCTCGGAGCCAGTTCCGATCGAATATGAGACCGAAAGGACCACGACTTCGCGATACTCGGCTGGAGGAGGTGCCTGAAAAATTTTTTAATTGGGAAAGGCAGCGGGAAGATGAACAGTAGGACAAGACAAAGAAATAGTTTGAGCCACCTGAGGAGATACTGCATTTTGTGAGGGAGTGGTTCCTGTTCGGTGATTGGGACACACATTCCTCATGAATCCTACTTTGGCTTTCTAAGACTTGTAATGCTTAGGTGTCTACCGGCCCAACATATCTTCATGACCGTAAAAAATTTCTTATCCTCAGAAGTCCTCTATTTTGACGGTAAGTCCCTCGAACATTCAGAAAGGGATAATTTTTTCAAGATGAAGATAAAAGATAAAAAGTATTGATTTCTTAATGAAAATTGTTGAAAGTCATCCCCAAAAAAACTTCCCTTTTGAAAAATATCGATACTCGAAAACGGAGTGAAATTTTTCGAAACGTGTCTACAGGCACACTATTTAAATAAACTAGAACTGTCTCTGCAAATTTGTTCAAAATCGGAGAGAACTGCAGAAAATGCTATTTTCCGTTCGAATTCGTATTGGCGTGACTCGTATAGCATTCCCGCGTGTCATAAGTATAAAAAACTGTTTTGTATCCACGTGTGTGTGTGCAAAAACCAAAAAGTCTTCGGTGTTGAAAGAACGAACTGTCGATGTTCGAGCTTCGAAGTTCGACCGCCTCCGGTATATCGATTGCCTTCAATTAGCGGCTTCTGCTGCACGCCATTTCCACCCACGAAAAGATATCAAGAACCCCTCCTCAGATATTTAAATTTTCGAGTTCGATTATCCGCCCGTCAAAACGGCCATGCAGCCACTCGATCGAGTGACTCATGTAATTTCTGTAACCGTCGTATCGGCGAATTACTCACGCTCGTTTCGTATTCACGAAGCGTCTTCGAGCTCGTATGTTATGATTTATACTTTTGTCATTTTTTTTTTTTTTTTTTTTTAATATACACGCAGAGACAATGATCGTGAGCAAATGTGTTCGTGTGTTGGTGCATTTAAAATGGAGCACGATAGAAGACAAGAACCGATTCACGAGAAATGGTATGACGATTACAGTCGGTGAAATTTCTTTCGTCCGGCTGCGCTTTAGATCCACATCTGAGCCGCAGACGTCAGAGAAACCGATAGGTTTAGATAGTTGGGTCGACATGTGCGAGTTGGAATGCGTTGTAAGATCACCGACATTTCTTATGAAGAAAACAATTTGCATTCGAAACCGTCCCCTCGACTGACTATCTTAGACTGTTATTAGATCACTCAGACTTCCTTGGGACTCTGACTCATTCAGAAATTCAGATTCGCCCCGATACTTGTTACGAGTCAATTCAGAATCCGTGAAGACTCACCAGGACCAAGGCGCCTCGCGAAACCATTCTTGTAGGGGGTGCAGGGTCCAAATTTGCTGACTCGGAAACAGAATTCTGCCAAGTTGGCCAAGGTAATACATATGGAAACGGGGGGGGGGGGCAAAAAGTCTTCGTATAGTTCAGTTTGCCCATTGATTAACTAAACTTGCCGAGTTTGTCGACTGCGAGTAAGGTCTGGTGGGAGGAGGTGCTGGGTATCTCAGCAGCTCCTCGATTAGGGAGAGTCCCCTGATTAAGACTTACAAGATTCAGTTTGAACTCTTTTACGCCTCTTCGTAACTCAGCGAGTTTTTCAAGAATCCTCACTATTTAGTGCAGTCTTTGTTACAACTTACGAGGAATCAGTATGAGTCTGTGAAAGTTTGTTAAGAGTCATTGCAAATCTGCATGATTTTAACAGTGGCGTAGCCGGGGGGATTAGGGGGATGACCCCCCTTGTGATGAGAATTTTTTATATGCTGGCAGTATCACAGACAATGTGCGAAATGAAATTTAAATTCAGATGCATGATTGAAGTTGAAAAGCACAACCTACTGATATGTCAATGTAAAAACATACAGTTCATATTAGTTGTACACCCCTCCCCCCTTGAAAAAATCCTGGCTACGCCGCTGGATTTTAAATACTAAAAAAAAAAAGTTTCTCATGATGCGTTAGTTAAAACCCTGAAATAAGTAATAAACTTTTAGATATTTACTTCTCTCCTTCAACGTGGTAATTGAGAAATTAATAACAGCCGTGAAGCTAAGGTTTCTGTAAGATTGCTAGCCTCCTTCCCCTTGCACATTACTTAAAGCAAATGTTATTAAGAGTCATTAAATCACCAGTATAAATGATTACCATTAAAAAACCAAGTTGAAGAACGATTTATTTTTCTGTTTCCAATTCATTGAAAATCTGCAAATTTTGGGGTATCACCCGTACGTATCAAGACCGTATCTTCGGGGGTGGGTAGGTATTACATTAGATAAAATGACTGTTTTACACTGTTTTTGTTGTACGCACTGATACAGGGCGGAAAATTTTTCACTTTTCTAATTAAATTCAGTACAAGACGTCGCTGTTTTAGTTTTGAGTTGTTTTTGGTCTGAAATTTGTATTTGTTCTCAATTTTGACGACTAGGTAAAAATTAGGTAGATTTCAGAGCCCTCGAGTCTCTCTGTGGAAGCCGAGCCTAGGTCATAAGTCCCGAGCTATACTCTCCCCTTTCGTGAAACCTGCTTATTGTGGCAGTGCTGAGTCTTGTGATCGGATGACTGAATTAATTAGATGTAGAATCAGACTGATTCGAATTTGGAAATTAAGGATTTTTTGCGCCGCAAATAATTAGTGAGCTATTCTAGGGCACCACATTTGACTGTTTTTGGTGGATTTTCCCAAACATACATTTGGGTTGGTTCTGATTCGTTTTTCTCACTTTGAGTCAATTTTGATGAAATTTAGTTTATTTTGGTCGCGTTTAGTTATTCTCGGTCATTCTATCGTATTCGGTTATTACTGGCTTTTTTAAGCAAATTTTGATTAAATTTAGTTGGATTTCTTGGCTTTAGGTGGTCTTTGTTCTGTTTTTTTCATCAGATTTAGTTAATTTTTGTTGAATTCGGTGGTTACTTCAGGTCAACTCGGTCACGTTTGTTTGAATTCCTCTTCCTAGCATAAATTTTACATAAAATACTTTTTGTAGCCGATTTTTATGACGAACAACTTTTATTTGAAATTTGTTCCATTTGCCTGGTACTTGGGAATATATCAGTCTCGAGCCGCCATATTGCTCTCAGGGAGTCAAAACACTCTTCAGGTTCGTTAGTGTTTTTTAGTCAGCGTAGCAATATGACTACGTGTACGAATTTTCAACTTCCTACATTTTAAATTTTACTGAAAATTTTCAAAACCATCAAACTTTCATTTTTCAGAAACTGAAAATGTAGCAGTGCAAGGAATTAAGTTTCACTTTGTCGATCCTAGTTTTCGAGACCCAGCGATTTTTGTAAATCAAGGTAAAAGCTATCGAAATTGGGATTCGTGTCGATTTCGGTAGAATAAACCCTTCTCTTCCGAATGGCGTTATCAGTTTTTCTCAAAATCTGCTTTTGTTCGTCTATTACAGACAAAAACGTGAACCCACCTCTTCTCTGTTTTTCCTCCACTCAGCTCATTTTTTTAATCGCTGAAAATTAAACTCTTTCATTTCGTATTAGTTTTCTGAGAAGATCCTACTTTATTGACCAAATTCTGTATAAATTTTTTGACAAAATGGGACCTTGTGGACCTCTCTAGTTTTATTTGTCTCAGAGATGTACCACTTTGAATTTGTAATTTTTTAAAACTTTCTTTTAAATTGCATTTTTTAAAAAAAATCAAGTTTTTCAAAATCTCAACTTTAAACAGCCATATCTTGGCGAATTTTGGAGCTAGAGAGCTCCTCACGAGGTCTCATTTTGTCCGGAATGTTATCTAGTGTATGTCAGTAATCATAACTCCATATCGATAAAGTGGAACGTTATCTGCACCACCACAAATATTAAGGTGGTTTTTCTTCTCTCTCTCTCTCTCTCTGTCTCTCTCTCTCTCTCTCTCTCTCTCTCTCTCTCTCTCTCTCTCTCTCATAATTCTTAGTTTATATGTAGTAGAGAATATTCAATAAGTTTACAGAGCAGGAGGATCAACATTTAGGGAGGGAACGACTTTTGTCCACAATGATAGACATCTCGTCCGTGGCAAAGTCACTGATATCGACTATGGACAAAACAGCTTTAAGAATTCCCTTTTCTATGGAATTTTTGTAAATTGTGCTGCCACATGCGCTACTGACCACGATCCGGCACCTGGATCGTGTTTAGGAACTGTACCAGTATTGCCATTTGTTGTGTTGAAAAATGTATACATAAGGCACATATCTTTAAACCAGTCAAAGATTGAACACGACAACGGACTGACAATACAGGTAACAGAACTTTACGTCATTCCTTCTGGAAATGTGAAGTCACTGACACCAAACCGAACTTCTTAACATTGTCAGGGGCCAGTATGATGTGAAGGCAAATCCAAAACAGTTAGTTTTGCTACAGTGGGAAAACAACTTAACATCGTCGGGGGCCAGTGCTATGTGGAGGCAAATCCAAAATACATATAGTTAGTTTTGCTTTAGAGGGAAAACAAAGTTTCATATCAAGGGTATTGCTGACAAACTTGGAACTGATAACCACATATGTATTAAAAAAATAACATTGAAAGCAGAATTAAATACAATGTTTCATTCCATGCAGCATGAAATTACCTGTCCAATGATACCTGTGTTCTCGAGAAAAATTGGATTTGCCTCCAAATCGCACTGACTCGACGACATATACTTCCAGTTTTTCTGAATAATAATACCTCTGTATTGGAAAAATACAAATTAAAACGAAAATTTAAAAAAATATATAACAGGTCTTGAGACAATATGGTTACATCCACGACGATGGACAGCTCCCTATGCTTTTTTCATTTAAAAGATGGTCATTGTCCTGTCTGATGAATTGGATTGGTGGAATTTTTTGCGAATGTTATTGTGTAACCCATGATAACTCCCTATCCTTCGAAAAATCTAAAGTAAGGGTTTAAAATTTGGTGGTAAAAATATTCTCAGTCTCTGGAGAACGACATACGAGACTTTTGACTATAATCAGCGAAAAGTAGGGTAATTGGTACGTAATTTTCGACAAAAAAAAATCATTTTTCTTTCGTTGAAAAGATGATTTAGGGCTCTTTGTTTTTAAAATGAGCTCTAGTAAACCTTGGTAGCTCAATTTGTTTACGAGATACAGGGAACGGTAGGCCGCCATTTTGTAAAAGTATCCATAACTCGAGAACGGAGCGACGTTTTTCAAATCGGGTCGACAGGCATACCTGTGAGATAGCCTAGAACCATCTGTGCGAATTTGGTCAAAATCAGGGGGGTCGATTGCATGGGTTGTGCGAAATGGTATGGAATGACCCATGTACGGAATTCGCGCGACATTCGGGAAGATCAGAGACGCAGTTTTCCAGTTTCGTTTCGTCATTATCACCATGAAACTCTCGTACACGCATACAGTCTCTGGCGTCTTGCTTTTCATTTTCAAATCCATTTTCATAATTCCCATACGTAGCTAATGCACTTAATTAGTCTTCTGCGTATGTGTCTGCGTTTCCTCTCGACGACCGATGTCACCGGGGACAGAACAAGGAGCTTACAAGGCGCACTTATCAGCGGATCGTTTTGAAAGAAATTCAAATTACCGAATAACGTTTCTCGTGTTTTTATTAAAAACATTTTTTTTTTTTTTTTTTATTTAATCGACGAATGGTACACCGGTTACATTATGTCCCCGTCGTGTCTAGGACAAAGGAAGTAAACGAACAAGCGAAATGATGGAAACGAATGTGCCGACAATGTCGACTTGCGCCGCTGACGAATTAAAATAATATAATCTTAACGTTTTAATAAGGCCGGTGTCTTTTTTTTTTTGTTTTTGCGATTTAAAAACCTGTGTTAAGTGCCGAGGTAAAGTATAACCGTGTTATTCCTGTATAACGTGAAAGTGTAACAAAGTCGTGAGAGAGTTCAGCACTTCAGTTTTTTTATTTTATTTTAAATGTTTTCGTTATAAAATGCGGTGAATAATGGGCTCGCGGATTACTCTTCTATTTTCTTTTTCTTTTTTGTAATTTGCCGTATTGTCCTTTCAGCAAATCGGTCACTTATGAAGACATCTTGACCGGGGGGCGATGAAGATCTAATTTATGCGTGCAATTACGTTTTATAAAACTATAAATGTATATCTGCTTCCTAACATCGGTCGCATATAACGTTGTTAAAATGTTATTTTATTCGTAAATTATGTTAGAAAGTAACGGATTTTAATTCGTCTCTGTATGTGTATGCGTGTGGAACGGCGTTTCCAAGTGCGTATTTTTAGCCGGCACAATGCTCGCGATAAGTCGCAATAATTTTTCGAGCTTATTATGTGAACACACCTTTTAGCATTGTCAGATGACAAAAGAGCGAAGAAGAATGCGAGCGAATAAATTAATGAGTTAATGGGCTCGTTAGAACATGCCCGGCCGCGTGTATTCGACTAATGACCGAAAATCTGAAAATCTATACGACGCTATTTTAACGGAGCTTATATGAACAAACGTATCTCTCTGTTAGTTCTGGCCTCCGCCGCTGACACTGCCTTCATCCTAGGAGCCAAGGCAGACTGCCTGCCTGCCAGCTACCTAGTCAACCAACCAGCCCAACAAATAAACTGAAAGACAGACTTGATATTTTGACTGCCAGTCAAACGAATAGATCGACTGACTGTGAGACTATTGATTTTTGATTAACTTAGTAGGTATTTAGAGTCTTACCGACTTTTGATAACTCTTCACAGAGTAATTAGCGATGGCGACTTTCACATAGGAGGGGTCACGTTCACCCTAACCGACTCCTCAGAAGGGTCGGATGGCAGCGGAGATTGAAGAAGCTGCTGGATCGAGCAGAAGTAATGTTGACAAATCTACAACTGTAAAAACCTCTTTTTTCCTTTCTTCTCGCCAGTTAGTTTCAGAATGTTTCCACGGTTGGCAAGATTGGCAATTGGAAAACGTGACTATAAACATCTACGAGCCACCCCATGTACTCTCAATGTTTTATCCATTCATGCGCTTGATAGATCCGCTCGGATATGTACCAGTTGAAGAGTGTAGATGGTGCACTTTGTGTGCAAGTGAAAATGTTCGTCCCGGTTACAAAGTCTGGGGTTCTCAAACTTTAGTGTTCGATGATGATAGTGGGGCGTATAGCGATGCGCGCAAGCCAAATTGGCCCCGGGACACCGCACTTCCTATCCCGGAGATACCCCGATTGAGCCTGCGTCAGGATAGGGGAGTACAACTCTCGCTCATTGTGGCTTAAACTTTAGTGTTGGACGTTAACTTAAAAACGGTTTTTATTGGTCAGACCTTATTGTATTCATTGAGTGAAGTAGAGAAAGTCCTCTACACTCAGGGACGTACCGAAGAGTTTTTACTGGAGGGGGGGGGGCAAAATTGTAAAAGTCTCAACTGCCTCAATTCAAAATTCCCACGTATCAAAGCCAAAGAAGAAAAAAAAAACACGTTTTGACCTGACCTGTTGGATTTTTCCAACTGACTCAACTCAAAATTCCCAAATATATGTATAAAAAAACAAATCTTTGACTTGTTGGATTTTCCCAACTTCTCAACTCAATTCCCAAGTATCAAGAAAGAAAGAAAGAAAGAAAAAAATTTTAACTCGTTGAATTTTTCCAACTCCGCCTGGCTGAAATGGTAAATTTTCTGAACTGCTAAGTGAAAAGTTCCTACAGGGAGGTCAAGTTGCCCCCTACCCCCTATCGGTACGTCCGTGTCGATATTCACGTCCTTTCTTCAATAGTAATACTCCAAGGCCCGGTCAACAAATTAAAATGTTTTTTCAGTGATGTCCATTGCCACAAAAAGGGCCCATAAGGCCAGCCCGGGATGCATTTGCATCCCCGCACCTCCAGCCAGGTCGTGTGTGTACGTCGTCACTCGTTAAATGAAAAATTGGCAACAAAAAGCGACAACTGTATGTCCAATGAAAATGAAAAATGAGAAAACATGCGTATGTCTTATTAGTAGGGAAGGAAACGGTAACTAATAATTATATCAGGTATGTCCTAAGTCTCACGTCTACCTTATATATGCCACTGTGTCTATAAGTCTTATCATCAATGTATGGACAAGTCTCACGTCTGTCGTTATGTCTTATTGGTAGGGAAGGAGAATTTCGGGTAGTCCATGTATTATCAGTGGGAAAGTAGGAGGAAGCTATCAGGAATACTTATATCGAATACACTTTCAGTCTCAAGTCTGTCTTGTACCTGTCTCTATGTTGTAAGTCTTATGTCTGTCTTTATGTTTTATAAGTAGAAGAGAAGGTAGCTGTGAGTAATATTTATACCGCATACATCTTAAGTCTTATGTCTATCTCCATATCTGTCTATGTGTCTATAACTCCCACGTCTGTCTGTATGTCTTATTGGTAGGGAAGGAGAATTTCAGGTTATTTTAATGTTTTATCAGTAGGGAAGAAGGAAGCTGTCAGTAATATTTATATTGAGTACACTTTCAGGGTGTCTACTGGTCTGAAAAGTCATGAAAAGTCATAATATTTCAACCAGAACTCGAAAAAGTTAGATATTTCATCATGTCATAGCTCACAATATTTCCATTACTAAAAAAAAAACTATGTCTTAGCAGCAATATACAGATAACTCTCATGCCTGTCTTTATGTCTTACTGGTAGGGAAGGACAATTTCAAAATGTTTTCATTTCTTATCAGCGAGGAAGGAAAACAAAGCTACCAGGAATATTTATAGCAGGTATATCCTAAATGCCATGTCTATCTTATACATATCTGTCTATATGCCTCTGTGTCTTCAGCAATGCCTGAACAACTCTCATGTCTGTCTTTATGTCTTACTGGCAGGAAGAATTTCAAGTTGCCTCAATGTCTTCTGTATAGGGAAGTAGGAGAAAGCTACCTATCAGCACGCCTTCAATCCCATGTCTGTCTTTATGTCTTATCAGTATGTGAAGGAAAGATAGCTAGCAGTAATATTTATATTCGGGACGTTGTGTAAGTCTCGTGTCTATCTTATGTCTGTCGCTTTGTCATTATGCCTTCTCAATAAGGAGGGAGGCTTTCAGGTTGTTTTAATAGTGAAGAAGAATTAAGTTAGTTATATTTACATCGGGTAGTCCTAAGTCTTATGTCTATCTTATATCCGTCTGTATGTCTATGTATTATCATCAATATAATGGACAACTGTCATGTTTGTCTGTGTCTTACTGGTAGGGAAGGAGAATATCATGTTGTTTTGTTTTATTAATAGGGAAGGAGAAAGAAATTATCAGTAATAGTCCTAAGTCTTATGTCTATGTTATATTCGTCTGTATGTCTATGTATTATCATCAATATATGTACAACTCTCATGTCTGTCTTTATGTTTTACTGTTAGGGAAGGAGAATCTCAGGTTGTTTTGTTTTATCAGTAGGGAAGGAGAAATAAATTATCAGTAATAATCCAGTATGATTTCAATGTCTGGTTTTATGTCTTATCTGTAGGTGAGGGGAAGATAGCTATCAGTAATATTTATATTGGGGATATTGTGTAGGTCTCGTGTCTATCTTATGTCTGTCTCTTTGTCTTTATGTCTTGGGAGAATTTCAGGTTGTTTTCATGTCTTATTAATAGGGAAGGAGAAGGAAGGTAGCAATATTTACATCAGTTAGTCCTAAGTCTTATGTCTATCTTATATCCATCTGTATGTCTATGTATTATCATCAATACATGAACAACTCTTATGTTTGTCTTTATGTCTTACTGGTAGGACAGGAAAATTTCAGGTTGTTTTGTTTCATCAGTTGGGAAGGAGAAAGAAATTATCAGTAATATTTATATCCGGTAATACGCTTTCAGTCTCATGTCTGTCTTTATATCTTGTCAGTAGGGGAGGGAAAGGTAGCTATAAGTAATATTTATATCAGGGACGTCCTAAGTCTCAGGCCTATTTCGTGTCTGTCTTGTCTTCATGTCTTATCAGTAGGAAAGGAGAAGGTAGCTATCAGTAATATTTATATCGGTATAATGGCCTAAGTTTCATGTGTATCTTATATCTGTCTCTCGGTCGTCTTATCAACTATAGATGTCTCATGTCTGTTTGTGTCTCTTATCAGTAGTGAAGAGTGTAGCCGGTCTGCCCCTACAATGTTTTGAATTTTTCCAGTAGGCAACCCGCCCTGCTCTTTTTTCTCATGGTGGAGGCGGATATGATTTTTCGCCTTTACGCGGCAACGGGTATCAGAAACGATGCCGTCGAACATGGAGCGCCTCGTTTACGAATTTGTTTACTCAACTCTCGGGCGGCTTCGAGAATGAGAAATACCTAAACTGTATAAAAGACGGTTGTATGCCGAATTATATCCGCGTGTAAATAATAGTTCACCTGCGTCTTGGTTGAAGAAAAAAAAGGGTTATCAATGCTACAGGAAAAATACTAGAAAACGATACAAGCAGTTTCCGTTACACGGTGAACAGAGTGCCGCGGTTTTTATAGTAAAACAGGAAATAATGTAATAAATATATATAATATATAAAACGATAAATGTGTACGAATAAGAAAGAAAGAAGAAAATAAAAAGTGTAAGGTGTCTAGTTGTTTGAGAACTGAAAAACAAACAATTGGTCTTATTGTAGGTTGAAGTGTGATATATTACAGAATGATAACATCGCTTGCCCTCTTGGGCAAGATGTTCGTAATTTAACGAGATCGTGAAAATGTATAAGATGCACGTTTTTTTTTTATATGTTAAAAAATGAAGAAAATAAGAAGAAAAAATGTATATACTTATTGTGGGAAAGTTGGAAACGAAAATGGCGTTGCGATGTTTTCGAATTCGTTCGCCGCGTATACGATCCACGGTAAGTGGAGTAATTAAGGTCACGATGTGTGCGAAATTGAGTGGACGCAGTCCGCGGCCATTTCGTAACTGACCAATTAGATGGGACCCGATTGTGTTTGTGTGTGGCGGATTACAAACGTGTGTATTTCGGATCGAGAGAGAGAGTGAGAGAGGAGAGCCGGAGAAAGATTTGTCAATCGCTCTGTCAGCACTTGTGCACCATTTGCGGATAGACCTGCCGCAAGAAAAATCTGAAAAAGGAATTCTCGGTTCGAAAGGCTAAAAATATAACTTAAAAAAAAAGATCATCCCCGTCTGCGTTCGGATAGGTTAGTACGTATAAATTTCACGTACTTTCCCTCGATTTTCCGCCATAAATTAACCCTTATTGAAAAGTATCGGGAAACAGCATCCCCTTTTTTTTATTCTTTCTCTCGTCACGTACAACTATTACCGTCTATCCGACTCGGCTCTTTTTTCCCATCTCGGAATTCCGATAACGTCGAAGAGGAATTTTTTTTCTCCCCGCAAACGGATGCAGACCGGGTGAGGATAAAACCTGTTGAACCGAACAGGGTGACAGCTGGTACGACGAATTCCATCAGCGAGAGCGGAGAACGGTGTATATTCGTTTCGGGAAAATGAACTTTTCTGTATTATGGTTTTCGCCGCTGAAACAAATACCGAGAGAGCGCGATGAAAAAGCTGCGTCAACTTTGTTAATTTGCCGGGGCGAAATTAATATAAAACGCAATCGTTAAACTGTAACATTTCGCGAAAACGCTTTGAATGCCAATCAGCGATCTGACGTTTATTTATAAAATCGGATTAATTTTATTTTCGCGACGAGAGATATTACAGCCAACAGAAGTTGGTATGTGTGCCGTTTACTCTCGCTTTCTCGCCCCTCCGCCTCCCCTTTCCAACCACCGAACACGCGGGAGGGCTGTGTCGGTACATACGCGCTTAAAAATCTGACACATAAGAACTTCTCGAGGAAACACGCAACTGTACACGGATGTATAAACTCGCTAGATATGCTGCATTTCACGTTCGTTTAACGAGAGCTGGCATGAAATGGAAAACGAAAAGGAAATTTGATTTCGGGAACAAAGGGCGGAAAAAACCTTCAAGTTCGAGAATCTCTCCGAGTTGAGCGTTTGGAAAGTTTTCTGCGTGTAAACAAGCTGCCAGGTCTTTCGATCGAAAGAGTGGTACGATTTGGCAATCTATGTATGATCAGGTTCGGAGGGGAGTGCCCGATGCGCAAAATTCCACCTGTTACCCGGGTATCTGAAGGGGAACAAGGGTAATCTGAGGGTAACCGAGGGTAACAAATGGGTAGCTGTTCCGCCGCAGGTAACTAGAGAGTAACTAACTGCGTAGTATCCCGCCAGTTACCCGGATTACTAAAGGGTAATCTGAGGGTAACCCGAGGGTAACAAGTGGGTAACTTTTCCGCCAGTAACTGGATAACTAGAGGGTAACTGATTGCGCATCAGGCGGAACATACAGAAGTGATATTTAGGGGGAGATGGTATCCCAGGGGGATATTAGTGACATACTTTCATCACAAGTTAGAACAACTTGGGGCAAATGAATTATTTTCAAAACTCAAAGTGGCGGGGCAAACATTATTATTTGATGAATGAGTGGATATGGGGACAAAAGTGGAAAAACTGCTATTGCAGCAACACGCGTTATCAAAACTAATTTTTCAAAATAAAACAATAGTTCATCGGTTGATCGATTGTTTTTGATTAATCAGTTATTTTTGGCCACTCGATTTTCTTATATTCTGATTATAATAGAATAATCGATTTTATTTAATTAATTAGTTATTCGAATCAATCAACTGCATTTGATTAATCCGATTGAATTAATTAATTGTACTTAATTAATCAATTGCGAGGCGCCCTATGAAAAGGTACCATATGTCGGAAAAGTGAATTTCGCCCCACAGCACAAAACGTGACATAGTTGGAAACTCTGTTTTTTTTCGGATTTCAGCTAACACTGCTTCTAGACTCCTGGCCACAATGTACAGTAGGAACTTGTCATCTAGGGCGTAATATTTCAAGTTTACAAAAACATTACGATCTACGGGCTGGGGTTCAGAAAAGGTACCATAAGTCGCATCTGTCTGTTTGTGCATGCATTTTCACTACAGTTGCGCATAATAATCATTATCGCATTGCCGATGAGTTTATTGTTTTCGAATGATCTTGGAGAATTTCATTTTCACACCTACCAGTTTTTCAAAACCAACCCCTTACTTATTCTTTATATATGGAGTATCATATTCAGAGTTGTATTCCTCTACGTACACGCATCGACTGCCTGTGAACCTTACAGGATGTTTTGGTACATGTTCGCTGGATATCATCGTAAACTTTGTGACAGATTGGCGCAGTAGACGCCGAGACTTCGATGGTTTCGTGCATTTTTCATACGTGATTTGAAATTCAAGAGCCAGCGTTTACTGATTAGCTTTTTTCAATGCGTGTATACATTTTTGAATCGGGGAGCCCAATTTTGAAAAATTATACTTTTTACGCTCTTTTCAACGATACTACTGACTCATTTTGTCAATAAATGTCTCTTGGTTTACTCTCCCTTAACAGCGTTCATTTACGCTCTATTAGATTCTACCAGAAACTCAAAAACAAGTTCTTTGACGTATGATACCTTTTCACAGAGCGCCTCACAATTACTTAAATCAATATCGATTGCATTCAAGTAATCAGTTACTTAGATTGGTCAGTTGTATCTAATTGATTAATCAATCAGCTAAATTGATTGACCTCGCAGATTAATTGATCTATTGATCACTTAGATCAATCGATTGGATTTAATTAACTGATGACTTAATCACTTGTACATTATTAAGTGATTACTTTTGATAAATTGATCGGCTTTTATCTATTAAGCGCTTCCCATTCATCCATATGCGTAGCTAGAACTTTTTCCAGGGAGGGGTAAAAAGGTAGAATTATAAGCTATCAGTGTGGCGCCTGTCACACATTTTCGTGGTCTAGCGTCTAGGCCTCTAGGCACATCCTTTTTTCTGCGAATTTTATTCAATTCTCAATTGGCTTTAAATATTCGAAAAAATCTTGTGGGCGCCGGAACATAATTTTTTTCTTCAAAATTCAGGGGGGACAATTGCCCCCTTGCCCCTCGCTGGCTATGCCTATGCATTCATCGAAAATGACTATACTGGTAAAACTTAATTTCGATTGAAAGATAAACAAAAAAATCTAACTTGGATGTATTTTTCCTCACCATTTTTTTTTTTCTGAAAACTGAAGACCTGATTAAAATAAAGCTGTTTTTGTGTTGCAAATTTTGTAGCAATTATCCCAAATCGCATGTTTTTGAAAAACCACAAAGTATCAAAATCACAACCAAGCAATTTAAAAAATGATTATGGATCCTTAAAGCAGACTATTTTTATACGAGTAAATGTACTTATCAAAATGAGAACTCAGTTTTAAGTATTCAAACCTCCGCGATGAAAATATCATGGAAAAATAATAATCAGACGTTTTTTTTTGAGTGATAAAAATTTCCAACCACTGTAACTTCAAGGTCCGGTCACTTTGAGGGATGGTTATTCTATCAAGGTATGTAAAGGTATGGAGGAACGAAATGTATATTTCAGTTTTTCGATTCACTCACGAGGGGCGCTATGGTGAAAAGTGTGGCACCGAACCCACAACCATCCTAGCATAAATCCTAGTTTGAATTAGTATTCGATCCTCAAGGGGTAGAGGATTTCTCAGGCTCTTGAAGATTTTTAGTACATTGATCAGTACAGAAACTTGAGTATCTGTGAAGATAGTTCTTACTTTCGGAAAGTGGGGATTCTTTTCGAGCTACTCAATTTCGTTTTCGTTTTAGAAAAACAGTCCCTATTGAAGCACTTCTGATTTATATTTCATTTTAAGGGTCGCGGCCACAATTTACCTGAGAGTTTGGACTCAAATTGGTGAAAAGTAAGAGCAGAAAAAGAAAACTAATTAGACTAAAAACAAGTTACCTCGCAGATAGCGAGAAGGTTAGAGGGTGTTTGCTTAAGCTGAAAAACTTTCAGCTTCCAACTTCTGGCTTCTCAAATTTATCCTAAAACTGCAAAAATTTCTGGCTTCTCCGCATTCTGGTGTTGTTGCGCCAACTTCCTACACTGGTATTGATAAAACAAAACCAAATCTGAAATGTTTAAGCTTTGAAGCTAATATTCAGACACAGTACCAACGTCTATGCGATAAAACAAATATACGCCACGAACGCCAGAATGAGAATCTGTTGAGGTTTGCACTCTCATCTTCCACACGCCTCCGCCTTAAGACCGATCTAACGATCTAAACGCAACTGAGCTAAAACTGAACTATGAGCTGAAAACAATTCACTCTTATTTAAAGACAAATGAAAAAACAATTGCAATAGGGTGCTTGCAGCGCTGCGCGCGGGCAAACACCCTAAAAAAGTCTCGATCTTGACTCTTCTTAATGCGGTTTGAAAATAGGGGAAGAGAGTGCAAAATAATTCGAGCTTGGAGTTGATGTATAGATTTTTGAGGTCATCGAATTAAAGTGTGGAATTAGTTTTTGAATCCAATCTCTGAGGGTGCCCCAAAATGGGTTGAATGATAGTCGGTCTTCCGGCCATCATCAGAGCTTTGTTCTGTCTTGATGCTGGTATGACAAAATTCGAAAACATTGATGCCAAGGAAGGGGGGCTAAATTTCAGTCCTAGCTTGTGCCCATCATTGTGTGCTACAAATAAGGCCTCGCAAAGGCTAACGCCAATTCGTCGGTAGTTCAGTTGACATCAATGAACTACCCTTACCTGGGTTCCACCTGTAGGTGTTTCTTCTCGTACTCGTATAATTGCTGTACATATACCTGGCCCGGACCCTCTTCCCGAATTCGGCGTTCTATTATTTCGTGAAGAGGTAGAGGTTTCCGTTTACTTTTCACTCGACTTCATTTATACTGCACGGTCTCCCAAATCTCCCACTTCCGCCCTTCTGCTGTAATCACCGGTAATTATTTTATTATACGCTATATCGATATCACATCAGTGAACTCCGGCGTATGTGAGTAAACTCTGTAAACTACTCGCTGTATAAGTGCCGGTGTGTATTGTAAACAGATTATAAAACGCTTCCACGGATTTACACCGCCATCGCCGGTGCAGTGTGCACTGTGCAGGTGAATCCCCCCGGCAACTACGACTGTGTGTTTGGTGTACGAACTTCCCATTCAAGCTCGTGGCTTGCGTGTTTCATTCATGAAAATAAACACCGACTTACACCACTACACGTATTACACGTATTTACATTCACGTGTTTCGCTTTTCTTTCCTTCCATTTTCCTCGCCGTTGACGGGGTCGTTTCTTTCTGCCGCACCACTCAGGGGCTCGGTGACTCGGGTTGGCCCCACCACGAAGTCGACCGGTCGAGAACAGACGGGAAAATGTCAGTCGAGTTGGAAAAATCCGACTGAAAAGAGCGAGAGAAATACGTGTTTTAGCCTGGCAGTCGCGTCTAGTGTTTGAGAGGGGAAGGGGTAGTCTTGACCAAAGGAGGAAAGGGTGTAAGGTGCTAAAATCAGAAAAACACCTACTTGACGAAATCCCAACGGCTCTAGACCTCCTCGACACCCCCTCGGCTACGTCACTGTTGCCTGGTTTTACGACTGATCGTGAAAGAAAAAAAAACAACGAACATTTTTTCGCTGGCTCGAGAAATTTGGAAACTTTCAGTTGGGCCAAGTCATCTGCCATCCTCTCCAAATGCGATTCACTTCGCTCCTGGGTCCACTCGGCGTCCGGCTCTGCGAACCCCTCGAATTATCGGCTCGCGAGGGCAGTTCCGCGTTTCGTCGAAAACAAAAGAAGGAAAAGGAGAAGGAAAAGAAGGAAAAAAAAGAGCGAACTTTTTCGCCGATATATTCATGCCCGATGAGTATATGCAAAGTAAACGAGAAATACCTTATAAGGCATCGACGGGGGAGGAGGGGGTATTAGGCCGGAAAAGGGCGCCGACGATCGGTGCGGCGGCGACGTCGACGGCGGGCGGGCGTGCGGCGGTGGAAATTCGGCATTAACGGATCAGTTAGTTCGGAAGGAGAGCATAAGTGAGAAAGAAGAATTTATGCAAAGGGCTGCCCGCGGCTGGTGTGCGTCGTATTGGCCGTATCGACGCGAATGACTTGGTCATTCGTTCTTGTTTTAGTTGCCTTTCCCGTATTATAATAGCAGCGTCGCCGCCGCCACCCCCCGCCGCCGGCCGCCGAAAAGGACGCCGGTGCGAGAGAGAGCCGCAGAGCGTGTGTGTGTGCGCGCGATATATATATAAGGGATATGCCCCTCTCAAGGTGGTTTTAAAACTGTTCGAAATAGGGATTGAGTGTCGTAGATATCGGAAGGGTTATTTCGCGGATATCACGTGATTTTCAAATGAATCAATCCACTTAATGAGTGTAACGAAGGGAGCCGGAGAAAAACCGTGATCAAGGTTTCCTAAAATGGATGCAGAAAGTGGACTCGAAGACGATTTTCCT
Organism: Acanthococcus lagerstroemiae; assembly: GCA_031841125.1. Lineage (NCBI taxonomy): Eukaryota > Metazoa > Arthropoda > Insecta > Hemiptera > Eriococcidae > Acanthococcus > Acanthococcus lagerstroemiae. Next base: position 44,984,820 of record CM063113.1, on the reverse strand, counting down.
GCCCGCATACGGCGCAACTAGGTGAGACGAGGGCCGTGAGGATGCTGCCAGAGGCAGTGATACGAGTAGCTAAAGTATGCCACTGTGTAAGGCTTCGCCCTAAGAAAATAAATATTAGGCCTCTTTTTTCGGACCACCGTTCTCCAACTCCTCCCTGCTGGTATCGCTGTACGGAATTTCGTTAGCCGGGGGGGGGGGGGTGAGGTGAGACTCCTGGCTTAACAATATGAAGTATACTTGAAGTTTCTACCCAGTGAATAAGTTCGCAGATACGTATTGCAGTTTTAGGATCTGCCAAAATATGCGACCTCGTGAAGTCTCTTGAGAACCGAAAATGATGATAACCCCCGAGTAAAAAGCTGCATTTGAATATGAAAATTGAAAATAACGTTGAAAAGTACTAATTGCTTGGGTTTCACCCCAGAAACTAAAACTTTAGGCGAATCTAAACATTGTATTGTGTGAGACGACAGTTTTAATTACAAATCTTTAAGATTTCTCAAGTTCCAGACTTGCTTATGACTCTGTAAAACCTCATTGACATTCTTATAGCAGTGTTTTAGACTCTTCCAGATTCTTGCAGCACTGTTAATAGCTCTGTAACACTACTTAATGTGTGTTTCAAACTGTTTAACACTGTTATTCGGACTCATTCAAGAATATTCCCAGGCCTAATTGAAACTTATTTGGACTTCTTCAGACACCAGTTTTGTTTTAGACCTTATGAGACTTCCTCTAGACTCACTCAAGTACTTTACACATGTTAAAGATCAGTTTAGGATTTTTTGAGACTTGTTCAGGACTTCATAATCATACAGACAATTCGAACCAGGGTGTCTACCAGTCATGAAAGTCATGAATTCAATTGTATATTTAATTTTTTTCCCCATTCCAATTTCTTCTGGGTAGGGGGAGATAGGGTATAGGCAGCAACACTGAGTGCCCCATTGTTGATTATTTACCTTCGCAAAATGATTCGTGACAAATGACAACTTATACGACGGTAGTGATATATTTCTTTCATTGTATTCCTGCAATACTTTCATTAATATCTTTTTATTTTCATTCTTTCATTGGGGAAAAAAGATGCATTTTTGCAGTATATTTTCTTAAATTTATTATCATCTTTCTTTTTAAAAGCGAATTTCAAAATATTCGTAAAGGAAGAAACTGAACATGCACATAGACTGTCGCTAAGTTAATGAGATTAAAATTTGTACGGCTCACTAACGCTACCTGTCGGCGTTTCAACGCAGTCGGGGAATACTTTGGTTCATTAGCTATTGATTGAGACCACGCCGAGCTCATTTGATTGAAAACTCGCTGTTCCAGATCAATTTGAAAGAAACCGCATATGCGTTGACCCCTCCAGGTTTTTTTTTTTTTTAAGATTTTGTTAAAAGAAGGAAAAAAACATACAATTACAAACATTTTTTATTAATCATTATTTTCATCAAGTACGTGAATATCTTTTTCAAAATAAGCGCCATTCATGGTTATGCAGGCGTCCATTCGTTCTTGCCATTTATCAAACATTTTTGCATATTCTGCCGCCGGTAACGAGGAGAAAAACATCTGCGCCGCAGTGATGACTTCGTGATTTGTGTTGAATTGACAACCGCGTAAGGCTGCTTTCAGCTGAGGAAATAACCAAAAGTCACAGGGGGCGAGGTCAGACTACACGGGAGTGGGGGTAAATTGTGATTTTTTTAGAAGTCATCACCGCGGCGTGGGTGTTTTTCTCCTTGTTACCGGCAGCGAAATACGCGAAAACGTTCCGATAAATGGCAAAAATAAATGGACGCCTGTATAGCCATGAATGGCGCTTATTTTGAAAAACGATATTCGTATACTTAATGAAGACGATGATTAATAAAAAATTTTGTAATCGTATGCTTTTTTTCCTTCTTTAAAAAAAATCTTTATAAAACCCGGAGGGGTCAACGCATATGGTTTCTTTCAAATTGTTCTGGAACAGCGAGTTTTCAATCAAATGAGCTCGGCGAGGTCTTAATAGATAGCTAATGAATCAAATTATTCCCCTACTGCGTTGAAACGCCGATAGGTAGCGTTGGTGGGCCGTACGAATTCTATCGTTTTTTACAATTCATGACCCCTAACGTGAATATTGTGAGTACATGAAAAATTCATGGAATTTCACAAATCTGTACTTGGTAGACACTCTGAGAACCCTCTGAAGGTATTTAAGGCATTTCCAGCCTTATATGTAAAACCTTCATGTGCTTCATGGAATGGGCAATGGACACGTGGCTTGTGTTCCGTTCATAATCAAACTGAAATTTTGAATAGTCATTTTTGTTTTTTGTATATTATCGAATCTAATCAAGGGGCGGGTCGAAATAATTCAGGGGAAAATGTACGAATTTTCATTTTCTGATTTTGAATTTGATTTTCAAATTTCGAACATAATGCTCCACAAAATACTACAAATTATTACATACGGCTTCATTTTTCAGAGGTTAAAATCGAAGACCTTGGAAACTTTCTGTCGAACTTTAGAGAGGGTACTTTTTTGATCAAGAAAGAAACAGTATTTTGAAGATTGTTGGAAATAGTAAATGGAACTGGGCAGATCATATTTCCTGCCTCGTGGACGACCGATGGACCTATAGAGCAACATTTTGGCAGCCGTGGGACGGGAAAAGAAGGAGGGGCAAACAAATTACTCGATGGAAGGACGGCATGAATAAATTAAAAAAAAAAATAAAAACTATCAAACAATAGCAAAGCACACGAAAGAGTGAGAGCGCTTACATGAAACCTTTGCTAGTGAGCCCTACTTTGGGGGCGACTCATTATCGCAAACCAATATCCATGTACGTCAATAATCACAATGAAGGTATGTAGATTTAAATTTAGATTGGCAAGGTGGAGAAAATTTGTGGGGCTGAAAATTGGTACAGGTGGTCACGTTATTATACAAATCATTATTCTGAAAATCTCCACCAATCTGAGTGATACTTCATTCCCTAGAGTTTCAGGTACAAAATAATCACTCAGAATCGAATTTTCTGACTATGTTTTGCTGTTTCTGATCGAATGTATCCAACCGTGTGTCTAGTGAATGTTTTTGAACAAATTTAACGCAGAGGAGTTTTGCGAGAAGTTCCAGTCAGTATTCGGTTCTCGATGAATAAGGGAATGAGAAATGCAAAAAATCATCTTCTGTGACTAAGTTAGAACTATATCTATTTTCTGTGAATTTTTTTCAGTTGGTTTTAAATATTCTAAAATAATCTTGTGAGCACTGGAACATAATTTTTTTTAATCCGGGGGGGGGGGGCAATCGCCCTCCTTGTCCCTCGCTGGCTACGCCCGTGCCCGTTACAACTATCAAATTTATTCAAAACTCTTCAAGGCTCTTCACAAATAATTATTTCATTTTTTCGTTTCAGCCTAATGGACCAGCCTACCACTAACTGAAACTCAGTCAGAAGGCATTTAAAATGCTTGTTATAACTTTTTGTAAGTTCGATCATTTTGGTTCTGAAACGAAGAGCATCTACAATAACAATCGAGTCGAACGAAATAAATATGAGAAACATTTTTCGAAATTCATGGGGGAAACCCTGGGTAACTTCCTCGCACTCGGTGTATAGATGCAGGTTCTGGCCGGTCCCCTGTTCTGGACACCAGTATATAAACGTATTTTGAAAACTGCATCTTCCCCAGCTCTTACTTGTGATTCTTGCATCAATTTATAACGAAATATATTATACATCTATATATACAATGAAACCCGCGATTTCATAAAGACAGAAATTATGTTCTTCCCATCACATTCGAGACCGCTTGATGATTTCGAACGTACGTAATGTTTATAATCTATTAGAAATATTTGACCCGAGAACCAGTTCTCAAAAATTTTTCGATGTATGAAATAGAGAAAACAGAAACGCACACTTGTAAACAGGTTTTCCGTGGGCTTTTTAATAATATCGATAAATATGCTCGCGCTTATCTATTTTCATCATCGAAAAAAAGGAAACTGGAATATTCTATTTCCCAACTTGTTTCTGGAGGTCGTTAAAACGTCGCCGAGGAAAATACGTACACCAGAAATCGTGTACGGCGGATCCCTTTTTGTGCACGCACACCGAAAAAGGTAAACACAACAGTCTGCGCTTTTTTAGCACCGACGTTCGCGCCGAGCGAAAGCGTCGCCGTTGTACGTGAAAAATTTTCCCGATTTTCGCGCCGCGGCACGATCACCGGGGGCGGCTAATTGTTCGGCTCTACCCACCCGGCGAATTCGAACTAAAACTTACTCGAGAAAGTATATAACCGAATTAACGTCAACGGCCTCTCTTCTTCGTCGAACTTATTACACGAAATTCGTTAACCGACTCGGCAGCTCAAAAGCTGCTCGCGATGCGCCGCGAATTTTCCGTTTCCGTTTCGTATTCCAGCGTTCCAGAGGAGGCGTTGGCGTTCACGAGGCCTTATGCCAAATGTTACACGCGAGGCCTTTTTTGTTTCCAGAAAGATGGACATAAGCGCAGAGTGAAGCCACCTCCCCCCATCATTTGTTAGCATGAAGATTTTCGCATGTTCCCGTGCACGAGTACAAATACGGAACAAGAAGTTTTCTGAACTTTCACATTAATTCCAACTAGAATTTTGCATTTTCGTGTAAAAATAACGTGAATTATTTAGGAGGGTTCAAGTGCAATGCTGTTCAGACGCTTTCTGTCTTAGATAAATAGATTCAACTCTTAAGGGCTTAAGGTTCTTCGAGACTTATTTAATACTCTTGCAGCAACACATCAGAGTTTGTAAGATACGTTTGGCATCCTTTAGCACGCATCCGACCTCGCTTAAGATCATTTTAAACCTGTTGAAGTATTTTTAAGGATAGCGATTTAAAAGAAGAAGAAGAAAAAGAAATGAAAACAGCAAAGTTCTAGAAAGTTTTAAAAAAGCCCCAAAGAGTCGTGAAGAATTTCAAAAAGTTATAAATAAGTCGCGAAGATTCTTGAAAAATCGCATTTTCTGCCTTATGCAGCAGAAAGACACATATTGATCATCAAGATAAAGAAAAAAAGATTTTCGATCGTTGGCAAAATTTAAAGATTTAAATTTTCTGCGGTTCTAATCTGGAGTCTGCCCACTCAACTAGAAAAGTCATATCATTCAGTACGTCACCACTCATCAGTAAGAGAAAACAGGTCTTACGGTCGAAAATTCCTGGTAATGATTCTTAAGCTTATGGGAGAAATAAGATAGACAGGAACAAGGAAAAACTGAGACGAGTACCCATTAGGAATACGGAGAAATGTGAGGAGTAAGTGGTTGATGGGGCTTTCCACCCTCCCTTCAGTACTTCCTTGGTTATGCTCCTAACTGAAAAGAATGGAACCACGATGAGTGTCTCCTCTGATATTTCACTATTCAATTATTCATCTTGAAGCTTTTGAACTTCGACAACTTTCTAATGGTGGGAAGACAACAGTAGTGATGCTTTATTCTATGGAAATAAACTCGTCACGCCAGAAGTGCTGATTCTTATTGATGGCGAGATGTTTTTCAAAGAGTCTGCTAGAAAATCTCGAAAAATGAAATCAGTTTTCTGGGGCTTCAGCTGGAACAAAGAATGATGGGAAAGGCTTCGGGTCTGATTGCGACTTGACTATTTCCAACGCGAAACTTTCTCGACGATGTATTTCGGAGGTCGGTAAATGTTGATGAAGTCGCTCTTCTATCCCCTGGGGATGTCTTATCTACTACAACTGTATTAAAAATTTCATCCCACGGAACTACAGCGCTCATCGGTAATGGTCAACGTGTCGACAACATCCACAGCTGGCAATGAATTTCCAGTCCGACTCGACCACGTGTATCGAAATACCTTTATTTTACGCTTCGTCGGACAGACTTTAATTTTGTGTTTCTTTTCTCTGTGTTGCAGGTGAGTGATCTTTAAAACTATGGCCGTTTGATAACCGAGTGTATCGTGAGTACATAATGACTAACGATTGACATTAGCTAATCCTCTTTTTTTTTCCTTCTTTTTTTTTTCGGTGGCTGGCAGCGTTTTTCTGCGGCCCGAGTGGGGGATTAAACGGTGGGTGGGCAGCCGTTCAACTCGAGGCCGATGAGTTAAAACTCACTAAAGTTTATGAAGCTCGTTCGAGTGGTACGGCCGAAAGAGGTGGCTCGGATCGCGCGCGTTCCTTTAGGGCATAAATAGGTATATATATGCATTTTTCGCGGCGCGGAGATTCCTCAAGTTTCAGGGCCTGTGTGTGCTCGTGAAAACACACCCAACTAATTAACTATAGTAACAACGAATTAATTACGACACAGGGAAACGAGAAAAAGAGCGACCGAGCGAGAGAAACAAAAGAGCACGCCGTGCATCGCGTAGCTCCATTAAAATCATAAAATCTCGAACGTTAATCGTTTCATCGCCCGAAATAACCTCTCGTTCTGCCACCCGGTGTCGCCATTGGCTCGTTTCTAACTGGAGACGTATATTTTCAAATGGCGAACAACTGAAAATTAGAAGAAGATAAAAAATTAATGAAACACAAAGCGATACGCCCTCAATTTGATTCGTCTGCTCGATACTTCAAAGAGAAGAAACACATATAGAAAATGCGTATCGAACGAAGACTTACGTCAAACACTTTTTTCTCTCTCTTTTTCTTTCATTTTATACATTTAATTGCCTGTTCTAGCCTCTTGGCAGCGTCCGAGGTATTCGCAATTTTTTTTTTACGACTCTCGATTTTCTTTTGTTCTGGCGAGGGGCAGAGGCGAAGAGAGTGAAAAAAAAAACCGCGAGCCTCGAAATATACACCTCGCGATAAGTGAACAGAGCTGTTTGAGCAGCCTGAAAAAATGTATATGAATCAGTTGAGAAACCCTGAAGATACAGACAGCAGGAGGATGTATGGGTGAAAGCGAGAAAGGACAGAGAAAGAGAGAGCAAGCGAGAGAGAGAGAGAGAGAGAGAGAGACACTTTACGTGTGCGCCAATGTGAGTTTTAAAGGAATAAGGGGAAGAGAATTATAATAATCTCACCCGTTCCTAAAACAATAGACGATTGACGCGGCCATCTTGATTCGTAGATATCTCTCTCGTCCTCACACTCTTCGGTTCGCATTTTAAATATAACTGAATTATTGATTAGTTCCAATTATGATGAAATTTCATATTCGGACGTATTTACTTTCTCAGCGGAAAAGCCTTTTCCACGTATAGTTTCTCTTGTTTCCTTTTCCATTTTCGCAACCCCGCTCCGACCGACCGCGTTTCGTGTGCGGCCACCGCGCCCTTTCGCCGTCCTTTCTTGTCGTCCCTTTTTTGCATACGTCAAGCTCGCGAAGTCTTTTCACTCGGGCTGCGGCAGGCGGCTTGGTGCGGGTCGTTTTCAAGACTTTTTTTTTTTTTTTTTGAAATTATTCTCGAATAATAGACGGAGATGGTTTTGCGAAAAGTAAAGGATTATCGAGAGGATGTGCGGAATTCGATTGGGAATTTAGTTCGTCTGCGGGCGGACGTCACTCGTTAACGAACAATTACAGCACTTAGGTTGGCCGTGTGATGCCTGATGCGATACGCGAGAGAAAAATATAGAAATGAGTACTGGATGTTCGAAGAAAGGGGAGAGCAATGGATTTAAGGTCTCATTCCCCAACACTGCCTAGTGATTCTGATACGTATGGGTGTTAGTACCGAAGTTCAATATGGATTACCGAACATACGAGAATCACTCTGGCCCGGTATCAGAATTTGGATTTCACGTTGTTGTCGCTTAGAACGTGATAGAAAGCACGCGTTTGCGAGCAAAGTGAGCGATTTTTTTGACATTTTCGTGTCTTTACTGTGGCACACAAACCGGAAAAAGGTTACTTTCACGTGGGACGTTTCACGCGTTACGCGTTACATTTGAGGAGGAATGAAATAATCATTTCTATGGAAATTTATTTTGACATTTTCTTGTCTTTGGCACATTCCAGCCATGGATATAACACAAACGGGGGAAACGTTGCATTTGAGGAAGAAAGAAAAGGAATTATCATTTCCATGGAAATCGTTTTGACATTTTTATGTCTTTACTTTGGCACACAACGGAAAAAACGTTACTTTGGAGCGTAATAAAAAGAGCGTTACGAATAATAATAAAACTACTGACTGACTGGACTAGACCGGATTAACTGGACTGGACTGACTGATTGACTGACTCAACACTTAATTCACCTGCGAGTACCACACTCCTTATATCAGCCTGATGTGTTCCCATGCGAGCATCACGTTCCTTGTACCAGTGTACGAGCACTACGCTCTGCAAGATGATGCACTAGCGGAGCGTAGTGTTCGCAGGTTGGTACAAAGAATGTGATGCTCGCATGGGAATACAGGCTGATACCATCCTTCAAATTTTAGCAGAATTTTTACAAAAAATTGTATTTTGGATGATCATGAAGGGGGATTGAGCCTTAAATCTCCCAGCCGGCTATGAGATCACTAAATAGTGTTAGAGATGAGACTGAAATCTATCATCTCTTTTCCTTTGAACATTCAGTATTCGTTCTTATACTTTTTGTGTCAGTGCGATACGTTGAAAATGACCTATGTCCGGGATGTTTCTTTAGTGCACCTGTAATTTTTTTGTCGTATGTCCGCAATCATCTGTTCAGATTGCGCAAGCTTGCGTGATTCGTGAAGTCAAATGAAAATAAGGCCATCTGACGTGTGTGTGATCGTTGCTAACTCGGCCCCTTCAAGTTTTGGAATAGTCAAATGCTCGTGCTTGTAAGTTTGATACTTAAATCCGTCCGGCCGACCACTGTTCACGAGTATGGTAGAAACGATTACGAAAGTAAAAACATACATTCCTTCCTTGATAAGGATGATGAAATTTTATTTTATTCTTTATTAATCATGGTTTGAACAAGTCTCGTTTGCCAAGTCAATTCGAAACCGCCATCCATTTATAAAGTAGGCCCTCAAAATACTAAAAATATTTTCATTTTCAAACTTCCAAGAAGACAAGCGTCCTTTTCCTGTTCGAAAATGTTGAGGGGGCCAGTTGTCTTCCTCCCTCTCGGTTTCACCGCTTCTGCCAATGAAGAAAATTCGGTCCCCGAATTTTCTGTTCTGTTTCGGATGTAAACGTGGTAAAATGTACGGCTCAAAACAGTTTATCTTCAATATCTCGTTGAATACTGAATTTAAACAAATAATTTTCATGTAAAATATGTACAACACAAAAAAATACATAAATTATGTTTCATGCAAGATCTTTGTAAGATGCTCAGTTACTGAGATATACGTTTTTTTATACATGCGCATAATATGTAGTATTCCATTGCTCATCTCGTCATCTTCGTGCATGTTCTACCCGAAAAGACGTTCTGCGTATTACTAGAATAAAATTTCATTCCATAAGACCCCGTATGTTCTACCAAAAACTTGTTGTGCGTCTAACTAGTGCACAGGCCAGATGTTTCATTGACGTACTGTTAGAGCACCTAGCTAAACACCCGAGTATTGACATCCGCCATTTTCCGTCGCTTGATGTCTGATGAGTCACAATTCACTAAGCGGAACGTTCCGCGGATCGAATTGTGAATTGTCAGGCACCAAGCGACGAAAAATGCCGGATGTCAATACTCGGGTGTTTCCAGGTGCTCTAGTGCTGTAGCACAAGGATTCGGCCTTCAATAGGAACGTAAATTGTACAATAAGCCGGGGATACACTTGAGGCAGAGGCAACCCGAGGTAGAGCACTATAAATCCAAGTGGGGAAACACGCCATTTTTTATCCAACCGTGCCCGTGGATGCCGAATCCGACTATGACAAGCGTACCGCGTAGTCAATGCGGTATTGACGGGCGCGGTTGGGTAGAGAACATGGCGTATTTCCCCCACTCGTGTTTACAGCGCTTTACCCGAGGTCCGGTCTTGGCTCGGCTAATTACGACAGCGCAGCGAATATCTCAGCTTGCCTCAGGTTGCCTCGTGCGGCGTTTGGACCCAATTCGATTATTGTTGGTACATCAACGTGATTCTGCCTTTGTTTGTACATGCACAAGTGTAGATAAACAAATATACACACCGATAACTGAATCGTGCCCCCTGTTGCCTCGTGCGTTGTATTGGGCACACACAAAATTGGTGAGAAGCAAGGCCGAAGTAAGGCAACTGAGGCAGCCTTGTTCGGCCTCGGGTTGCCTCTGCCTCAAGTGCATTCCAGGCTATGTATTGTATACCTGTAATAATGAACATACAAAATATGTCCACCATTACCTTCAAATATCTCGGGAACTAAGCGCCATGCAAAAATCTTGCATGAACATAATTTATGTATTTTTTAGTGCTCTACAAATTTTACTTGAACTTTTTTTTGGTCTAAATTCAATATTCAACGATATATTGAAGAAAACCCGTTTTGCAATGCACATTTACCACCTAGCGGGAAATGTAAGCGTCATCCGGCTGGTGACTTTTAGCCTTCCACTACTCTATATTTCTGGCTACCCTTTCAAGTTTCGTCAAGCATCCAAACTCCAATGTACTGTTTGTGCCTTACTACCCTCTGGTTTGATGTTTCTGTAGTCTCGTTTCAAATCTCAATTTTGATAAACTAGAACCTGAGAACTTCTCATGAACTGAAATCGATTTGCCGGGTATTCGGTGTACACGATCTTGAGAAGGATCATTTCTCGCCTCCATTCTTCGGATTACCGCGTACGCATACGGGCAGGAGGTAACATGTTTTCGGCATAAATCTCCATAACCGTCGCCCCCCTTGAAAGGAAAAAACTGTAAAATGACACGAAGCCGTCACGAACGCGTCCTAAATCATTTGAGTACCGCGACGCGCTCGCCGCCGCCGCTCTTCATCTGTTTCGAATCGCGCGGCTCTCCGAAGCTTCACTTCGATATCCGAAAAACTACAATCGGTTGTCTCTCTAATAAGGAAATACACTCGTTAATGCGAGCCATATGGCCGCACCCGGCCCGGCCCGTTCTGAAATCCGATACAAACGATATTTTCGAAGTGTGCAACGGTAATTTACAAACTGGTGTGTCTCCGGTACGAATGCGACTTGTCTGAGATCGTCGTCTGGGGGAGAGAGGCAGCCGAACTCCACAGCTCGGTAGACGGTGCAGGGCATCCCAGCATCACTTCACCGGCGCTCCATTTTCACTTTCGGCGATCCGAGGCCCGCGAAAGTGGTTTTTTTTCTCTGAGAGCGATTGAGACATCAGGAGCGTTGCACTTCGACAGGGGGTAGACACGATGACTCGATGACCCAGCTGTCGAAGTCGACTCACCGCTTATACGATTCGAATCAGCCCGGCGCGCAGATATTATGGGCCAGACACATATGGCGATGAGGCGCCGCTGCCGCGCCATCGCATGCACATTTTTCATTTCGATTCCGCCGCGTTTCCGGTATCCGATGGACCGGCGACGAGGACGCAGACTGCACCGGGTTCGGTTCGTTATTTTTTTTCTCTCTCTTCGAAAGTGACACGAAGAAGATGCGAGAACGCGACGATGACGCGTAAAGGCCATTAAAAATCTATACGAATTTTTGGCCTGTATTGGTACCGGTGCAGCGGCGCAGGCAAGCAGCTCTTGCTGCCGGGTCGGACGCAGCCACCGTCGGCGCGTATGGTCTTCGCCGTTTTTATTAATCCGCAGGGATCGACGCCGAGAGAAAAGGAAATTAACTTTCGTGATATCTGGGAATATTTTTACACCGCGCGACATCCGTTCGAATGATGGAAAACCGAATATTAATTTTCGGGACATCGTAAACATATCATAGAGTCCCTTCATCGCGCATCTGTGAATATTTTAAAACCGATACATAAACGGAGAGGGTCCTTCCCGTTTTCTCTGATGCCTCAGTGTGTATACGGATACGTATATCCATGTACGCTTTCGTATACGATAATTAAAGTTGAAAATCGTCGCCGCCGATTTCAGCCCCGACCGTGTGTATATAGCCCAACTTACATGGTGTCCGTGTGTCTACGTGTGAGTGAGTTATAAATGGGCTGGCGAATGTAATATCGATGTCGTCGTCGCCATCGTGTTCCGTGTCTTCCGAATAATTGCGTTCGAGAAAGGGTAAATAGGTAAATCTTGTTTTATCGATATTCTCGATAACTGGGAAGCAATAAAATGACGGATAGCAACCGAAAAATAATATCAATCGCGTGTCCAAAATCGTGTACAGCTGTATCGTGTATACGATATTTATATACGTCTTGATGGATCTACATAATATAAATACATATGGGAAAAGTATAATATAAGTTACCTATCTGATACACCCGTGTACTGTACACAGCTCACGCGTAATAAACGCCAAGTTATCGAAGAAAATAAAATAATTGATTTACAACGTACGTACGTTCGTGGAAAAGGGCGTGCGAATGAGACGACGTAGGCTTATGACGAACTTCTGACACCATAACTAGATGGAAAAAACACTGGCAAGGGTGCGGGGCCCTTTCACTTACTACAACGGGAATCCGTTTATGATTTCCTCAACACAGCCCTACTGGAGACGCAGTTCAAGTTCGAAGGTTAACTTGATCAAGATTCAGATGTTCGAATTTTGGGAAATCAATTCCCGGGAGAAAGTAAATTGCACACACTTTCCAGCGGAGGGGTTTTTTCCTACTGTGCAAACCACATGTGAAAATTGTAAATTGCACGTACTGTGAAAATACAGAGGTATATGACAAAAGTGTGAATTGCACACGCTTATAAAAGGTCGGCAGCGAAACATGAATTGTGAATTGCACACAGCAGGAGAAAAGCCATGAGTCATTTTCTTTTATTATGTTGACGAGAACGGCGATGTTCTCTGATCTTCTTCAGTGCATAGATTTCTTCGTAGTTATAATGCCTGCTGCTTATACTTTCTGGTGAGTTACTACAGACTTTGTAGAACTATTTTAGGATATTGTTTGAAAGACCATTCTTAGATACTGTCTCATGTTTCCCCTTTCCTCCATGGAAAAACAATGATCTACAGTCTAAAGGTATTTCAAAATGTTCAAATTACCCCCTTTCTGAACAAGAAAGGGCAGGAACGCGTTCGTTTCGTTTAGTGAACGAGAACGCAGAGAACGGAGAGAGGAATGCCTACAGTCAGAGATGTCAACTCCAATTCGCGAACGGGAACACGTTCACAAACGGAGCCCCTCCACAAACAAGAACAAAGTGAGCGCGTTCTTCTTTTCTCACATGAACGTGAAATGGCAGGAACGCGTTCGTTTCATTTCGTGAACGAGAACGCAGAAAACAGAGAGATGAGGAATGACTACAGTCAGAGATGTCAACTCCCATTCGCAAATGGGAACGCGTTCACGAACAGAGCATCTCCACAAACAAGAACCAAGAACAAAGTGTCTGCGTTCTTGTTCTCACATGAACGAGAATGGATGTGAACGCGTTCACTTTTTAAAGCAAACGTGAACAATGTGAACGCGTTCATATTTTCGGGGAACGCTGACATCTCTGTTTCTTACAAACTTCAAGAATACACTGATATGGATATTTCAGAAGCATAATATGTGCAGATATGGATATTTCAAAGGTATATATGTGGATATTTTGAAATTGTAAGCTTTATTGTTTAGTAATGGAGAACTCAGCAGAACTGAGAGGTTAGTCATCCCAGGAAATTTAATTTCCCTCCAAATCCGTGGCGTAGCTAGGGATTTCCCAAGGGGGGGGGAGCACAATGAGGTTTTCAAGGGAGAAAACGTCGAAAATTGTGGTATTTTTTAAAAATTGCCGATATTAGAGGACTATGTAAAAATATTGGGGGGCGTGTGCCCCCCACGCTACGTCACTGCTCCAAATCCCTCCCTTTCTCTCATGGAAAAGTAACGCATACTATGGATCTGTGTACATACTATTTCAAAATGTATTGCTAGAGTTCTGCGGCTCTAGTGTTTGAGATTTGAAGCCTTCTTCCCAGAAATAATATGAATGCGCCTATCTTGTAAATGGGTGTGCAATTCACACCTTTTCAAATCGCAAATTTATTTCTTTATGTGTGCAATATAAATTTCAATGCTTAATCTGATTTTTGCAGCTATGTGCAATTTACAATTTTTCTACCTGAAAATTTCTTTCTTTGTGTGTGCAGTTTACATGTCGTTTTCTTTAACTGACTTCCCAGTGTGTGCAGTTTACATGCGCCCCGATTCTCTTCTCCTGTCACTGTATGCCACTCGTGTGACATTCAGACATCGCTTTCAAGCCTCCACTATATTCTTCAGAGACGTGGGGAATAACTGCGGTGAAAGGGACACCTGCCCCAGACCTCGCACCAACAGATTTGCGTTTTTTTCGGGATTTTGTACGAGGAGAGTCTAGTCCGGACCAGAGCGAGGGCATTCGAGATCAGAAAAACGAGAAAATGTAGGGAGGACGCGTGTATTGATCGATCGTAAAAACAATCAAGGAAAACCATCAGCAAAAACTCGCTGCCCAAAAAGAAATCCCAGACCTGAATGCCGAGGAAACGTGGCTCAGAATGAAAGAGAGCCTAGAAACAGCGGCAAGGTTGGTATCAAAATCAGCCAAAACGAGGGCGGAATGGATCACGGACGATACACGGAGGACAATTGAGAAGCGGAAAGCCCTGAAGGGAGAACTGCCGGATGAAAGGAAGAGAAAGCTGTACAAACAGAAAAGCAAGGGAGTTTGCTAAGAAATCGAGAAACATCAGCTCAAAAAACGCTGCAGTTCGATTGTGATCCTTTTTTGTGGAGAGGGATATATGTATACTGAAGCTGTCCAGTCCTTCGGCCATTTCTGCTCTTTCCAAATTTTGTACGAGGTGTAGTAATTTTATCAGCATTTCCGAAACTATGCCATCTGCACCTGCTGATTTACCCTTTTTAAGTTTTTTGACTGCTACTTCAACCTCCGATAGTAGGATATCTGGCTCCGCCTCGCCGCCTGGCCCTTCGTCTCTCTGTCCAACATTTCCGGTTTCATCCGCCATCAGGTTCTCACAGTATTCGCGTCATATCGTTTTGACTTCCTCTGAGCTTGTCAGCATTTTTCCGTCGCGATCTTTCAGAGGTAGAGAGATTCCACTTCAAAAGTCCATGCGATCCTTCTGATTTTCTGAAACATGGGAAGACGTAAGCGTCATCTGGCTGGCGACTGTTAGTATGTTGTTTGGGATGGTAAGAGGTACCAGTACACCAAATTTTAGCTTACCCCTGATTTATCTCTATTTTGATCATTTTTTTCATCTAATATGACTGGATTAAAATCAGTTGCTCGTTGGAAACCAGAAGAAAAGGAATGCAGTGATACGAACATGAATTTCTGTTCTGTGTATAGATGTGATTTATGAGAGGGTAAGTAACTCAAATTGAGTTGAACCCTGGTTTGGTGACCACACTGAACACCCATACTTGGTCTTGAGGTGTAAGTGACAAACTATTTACAGTCCTTGAAGTTTGTACCCATTTCGCCGTGAAAGCAGCGCGTTTTTGTGAGAACGTTTTCGGGTGTTATCCTATCATTTTCTATTTAGACGAAACTCAATAAGTGCTCCTCCCCCCCCCCGTCCACCCTACAAAAAAAGAAAAAATTCTGTAATATGGTGACGCATCAAATATATATTGGAGTTCTGATTAATGCAACTCATCCTCGTATTGCGAATTCTGTATCTCTTCACCAAAACGGGAAAATAAACATAAATTTATCACTTTATCACAAAAATCATATTTTAATTTCTTAGCTTGTAGATGAAAACAACCATTGATCACTACTGTCTGGTAAAAAAAGTATGACGTCATAGCTTCATTTCTATACCGTATACTGTACAGCGTATACCCGGTTCGCCGAAAGTTTGAAGTGACGTCACAAGGTGCTGCAATACTGCACGTGCAAGAACGCAATGATGCCCTTGCCTGAAATGTTATCAATATTCAACCTTCTCATTTTGATGCGTATTTTGTATTAAGTATTATTGGTTTCGAAAAGAAAGAGTTCTTTTACTAATTTGTAGGAAAATTGATTTTGTGTACAAAATTTTCATCACGTGCGTTCAGTCTGAATCGCTCCCCTTCTCTTGCTCCGTGAGCACCGAAACACCTATCGCAAATCATGACGTTACTTGAAACTTTTGGTGAACATTCTGAAAACAGTTGACTGTAACAAGACGCCTCACATTCACAAGTCGCCTTAGTTGGCGGTGCCTTAACCAATACTATGTGTCGGAGATAACCTTTGGCTTCAGCAGCCGACCAGGAAGTCAGTGATGATGAGGTAACACCCAAAAACGTTCCGACAAAAACTCGTTGTTTTTAAAGTGAAAATTGATAAAAACTTTGAGAAGTGGCACTAAAGATACACGTCTTAGGGATGCAAACCGAGATCATCGAGAATGAAATTCCAAAAGCCAGCAGCTATTTCTGTGCAAACATCACATGTGCATATATATCAGCCGTTCAGCTGTCCGCCAGTGACGCAGCATTGTTTGAAGAATGCTAAAACTGATGGGGAAATATTGATACGACCGAAACTAGGTAACTCATTTGAATAAGTTCTTTTGCGCTTCTCCAGCCACGAGGTATAAACAAATCAACGAAAATGCAAATGAGGGCGACGCGTTTAATTCTATGAAAATTTTTAATTTTTAATAATTATGTTGCAACCGCGGCGTTTAAGAAGGCGGCACTGCCGGCTGTTGCTGAAATTACGAAATTCTGGAAAAATCTGGCTACACCTGGCTATACCGCTGAATTCCACTTCGAGGCTTTACTGGAAAACTGATGAAATCCGACGACGAGAAAAGAAAGATGAAACTGGTTCGGTTCGACTTGTGCAGGGTAAATTCGTTGGACTCGCTGCGAGGAGACTGGTTTCTAATATTTTCCATTGATCCAAAGGAGTGGTGTACATATACGAGAGTAATTACATAAAGAGATCGCATTGAAATTACTCTACATTGCGAGATTACTGCGCACGCGTGTACAACTTTCAATTATTGCAGCCTCGGAAAAAGATAACATTTTTTGCACGAATAAGAACTGTGTAAGTCGCAATACGTTTCCATGAGGGGCTGAGGAGCGAGGGTGAGTACAGCTGGTCCGAAGCTGAGAGTTTCTTCTCCTTGAGAAACAAAAAGTCCAAAGTCTTGTTCTTACCTCAGATAGGTGGGAAAGCTGATCTGATAATATACGAAATCTTCTCTAGGTGCAGAATGAAATTCACGTGACCAAAATGAAAGCCCGATTTTCGAAAACACGATTATCATTCCTTCATTTCATTATTGCCTTTTTCTGCATCCACGCAGATATGCTTCTGCATGAGTTATCGACTTGCAGCGTATACATCGTACAATTTCCAACTTATTTATGATCGTGTCCATTGTTCAAATAATATCGTCAAAGACAGCAAAAAAAAAAAAAAAAAAAAAGGGGGAAAATGAGCACTGCACGTATACCTAGGCGATGGATTAGAAAAACCGAACAATAAAGCGATCGCACGTTGGCAGAAGGAATCTTGCATCGACTGTGAGAGAGGCGCGGTGGAAAAAAAAACTTGCAATAAAATAATTAATAACAGGAAAAGTTTTTTTTTTCCTACCGCTAAATGTGTAATAAAACAAACACTTCGATACGTGGGAAATTAAACGACTTTTAAATGCCCGTCGTGGTCGTTATCTCGGACGAACAATCGGTTTTTTTCGTATTAGTGTGCGCCGGAGAGGTCGGTAGATCTGCATGCATGCGTGCCGAGGTGCTGCCGAGCAATTGCTGTCGAAGAAAGACCGAAAATGGTGCGCTGAGTGACGGTGTCAAAGAACTCGTTTAATGCGGCGAGAGATTTCCACAGCACGAGAGGAGGTGACGTTGAAATACCAGTCTATAACTAGCATCATTTTATGGCTGATTAATGCGAACGAGAGGTACGAACGGCCAGTGGAATGACCAACGATATTGCCGTCCTTCGGCCATCAGCGTGAACGTAACGCTCTCCAGAAGGAGGTCCTCCGACTGAGCTCTGCCTACCTGCTGGAGAATACGTCGAATCACATATCGTTCGGTTTTCAAGTCGATTTCGTTTCGGATGATTTTACAGTCATGGTGTATAATCGATTCCAAGGATTGTATCTTGTTGGAATGTGCTCACAAAGTACATCCAGCTTAGACATCTACCAGATTATATAGCTCTGCGAATGAAAGCCAAGAGGTCTGGGAAGAGAAAAGAGTTTGATAATTTCATTTTTGATCATTACTATTATTTGGTCATTTTAGTGGTACGACAGTTTCCCATCTTCCTGATCTCTTTGAGAAGGTTTTATCTCCTCTTCCTGTATACTATAATGCCCTTATAGAACATTGTTCAGAGCGAAGTCATTTCTTCTTTCTATACACTACAACGCTCTCCAAGAGAAATTTAGTCCAGGGCGAGAATACAAGATTTACCTAATAGTCTTATAATTTTGTAATACAAGTGAAGTATGTAGTGTTGAGGGTCTGTGGACGCTGCTGTGCCCCCTTATGAATGTAATGATAAAGCTGTTACGACAAGCAGATGCATGCTGCTGTTATGGAAGAATAGAATACAATACAGATCCATTTGAACCACTGCAGTTAACAAACGCGATAGACACTCTTGAAGTATCGTTTCATCCATTAAAATAATGCTCTTATAATTCTTCCATCGAATCTACGAGTAGAAAGACTTAATATACGAGACCGTGAATTCGTTGTTCCAAAAAATCTCGAAATTTTGTGTACTGTATCGAATAGGCATTTGTTATGCAGACGCAACAGTTTCGTAAAGGTCACTTTTCCCAACACAGTGACCAGCTTACCTTTATGTTTCAAGAACGCCCTAAACTCGTCTACACACTCGTTATATAGACCCTTTACCTCAACCTGTTTCACATGGAAAGTCAGAGACCAGACCCCAGTGCACCTGTTTCGTATTTTAGTTATGATAGATGTTTGAAGTATTTCTCCTGCGGTCTTTGGCGTGTAAACCAATTTGCCAAACCGTCTTACTTTCGAACTGACCCTCCTCTTTTCTTTGTTATACTAGTTCAACGACACATGTTCATTCATCTAACTCAATTATTGTCGCTAAAAACAACTGCTCTTTTCCCTCGTGTGATTATTTGTGCGAGAGCGAGCGACAGCCGATTGAGTGACTTGCATCCCATGTGGATGTTCCAGAACTTAAATGAAATAAGATCAGCTTGGGCATACTTTATCAATAATTATATACTACACAACAGCATAAAAAACAATGTGATGAGGTTAGATGATTTTAGCTATATTTTGAGTGCTGAATACGACGGCCTTAACCATTTTTTTTTCGAGAACTTCTCGTTTTCCATATTCAAAATTAAAATGTTATCAAATTTTTCCCTTTTTGTCGTTCACAAATAACTACACTGATACTGATAACAATACTGAACGCGCATATGATCAGTGGTATCATCTTGATTATACTAAAATTCGCATTCCAGATAGGAGATAAGGAAAATGGACTATAATCGAAAAATCAACATCGATATTAAATTCCTCGTTGAAAATACTTATAGTATTATATGTATGTTCTCATATCTTTTTTACATGATCTCAAATTGCTGTGAAGTGTTATTGCGGGAGACTACAATCTTTTTTAGCGGAAAGTAGATACATGAAATCAATAACGGTACATTTGATTATAAAACAGTCACACAGCATACCTTATCACCAGTACAGGGTATCAGCTATCAGGGTATCAGTTCATGATTGCTGTTAACGTTTTTGATATCACCTTCTTGATACCGGATGAGCCTACTCTCATGGACAGGCGCCTGTGCTTACTTCCGACACTTCTACCTCGCTTCTTCCTCTTCTGATTCATATAAATAGCAATTTATCTTCTGAATTCCGTAGTGAGTAAAACATGTTCCTGTTGATATACATATGTACGTTTGCAAATTACTTCTGAAAATACTATACTGGCAAATACCAGCTGTTTTTTAATAATATTTCATGAATGCGAGGGAGGTTAATTAGTTAAGTACCATTATATAATTCTGTAGCGAGTGAAGTCCGGATTTATCTGAAATACTGACCTGGTTGAATTACAGCCTGATTCATTGATCAGTAATGAATACAAGTAATGTCCCATAAGTAAGGTACACATTTTTTCTACAGCGAACAAAACGAGCTAGCGGCTTGAAAAGCTAGGTGGTTATTGTAGGATGGGTTAAACGCGGGGCAGTATTGGGGCTGCGTTGTGTGCACTAGCATTATGTTGTGACCTTTGAGAAGACGAGAAGTCCTAAATTTACGTATGTATAGGACGATTGAACTGCATGCGATGATAATGGATGCCGCGGGTATTTCAGTCTTCGTGTTGACAGATATAGGACTACTCATCTTTACGAAGGTCACAACATATAATGCTAATGCACACAACGCGACCCCAGTGCTGCCCCGCGTTAATTAACCCATCCTACTATAACCACCTAGCTTTTTAAGGGCTAGTTTGTTTTGTAGAAAAAAATGTGTACCTTACTTATGAGACGTCCCTCGTATTAGCGTCACTGGATGTAACCAGTTTGTAGCTACATATTCCTACTACAGGTTATGTCTTACATGTAATCAAAATTTCAATGGGGCTTTTATGGATTCAGAAGGGGAACAGACTAATCTTTTCCACATATTTTTACTCGCAACTAATGAATCGATTTTACTCATCTTTAAAGTCACAAAGTCAGTCTTCCCATATGAGTAGTGTGTAAGTTGATATAGAGGTGTCGGATTATTACTTTTGAGTATTATTAAATCACCTGAGCGCCAATGTTGCTATATAGATGCATATCTTGATTTTAATGATTTCAGATTACTATTTGAGATACAATCTCAAGCCATTTCTAAAACCAAAATCACGTATCATAATGGTCTTTAAGATCTTTGAGGTCACAAGAATACCGAGTATAGAATAACAGAATGAAAATAAAATTTAAAATTGTTCAGCAAGTTGATTAAAAAGGGCATGGGGAGATTTCAAAAATGAGATTTATGAGTGTTTTCGCTTGTTAACTCAGTTTTTGATTTTTTTTCTTGTTTTGGTTTGCTTGTCGATTCATTCTCATATCACCTTTAAAAAACAGGGTGACCAGTTTCTGGAAAACCGGGAAAGTCAGGGAATGTGAGCACATCTAGAGAAGTCAAAGAAAAGTCAGGGAATTTCGAAGAAAATTTTATGATGTGAAATTATTGTGCAATTTTCTCTGTCAGACACAACTGAACATTTTTTCTAAATAATTTGTTTGTTATGAAAAAATTGGAAAAATGACTGGAAAAATCTGGAAAAGTCAGGAAATTTTTTTAGGGAAAAAACTGGCCACCATGAAAAAAGACTTACTGATGTTACTGAAAATTATCAGCTATGGCGAACTATGAAATTCTAAGGTCCTAACATCCATCCAGCGGCCATCAAAACAGAAAAACTTTCGAACTTTCAGTAGGTATACATACGTGAAAACTTTTCAACCCGGATCATCGGCTTGGTGGTAAAGTTCACGAAATTCGTAAAATTGAAAAAACGGTTTCTAGCAGAAAAGTCGATTTCAAGAAGATATGTGAAGTACAGCAAGTATCACGGAGTCCTGAGGTCCTAACAGAGGCGTCGCTGGATTTTTTTGGATGGGAGGGGGAGTAATGTTTTTAGTAGTGTTGATTTACATTCATCCGCGGTGGTGGATTTTTTGGGGGGAGGGGTGTAGTATGTTGTATCAGGGTGTCTAACAGTCATTTAACTCATTTATTTTCAGCCGTGGTCATTTAAAAATTTAAAAATCAGCAAATTTTACCTTGAAAGAGAAAACAAACAATTTAGAATTGGAAACTTCTATTATAATGACCAGGGCTGCAATTTTTATGTGAATGCATATTTTTGTTTATGGCGTGTTTTAAGTTTCGAAAGATCTTCACGAATCACAGAATTCTGAGTTGAATAAGCAGCACTTCATTCTGCATATTTCGCATATTTTGCATCAATTCTGCTTATTCTCCAATATTTTTTCCCCCAAAAAATTTATTCTTTTAGTTCTGAGAATAATGTCCGACTCAAAAAAAAAAGTTAGTGAATCAGTAGAAAAGCTTTTAGAAAAATATGTTCTTTTGCATGTGGGATACCCTTTCTCTTGCTAGCAGCACATTTATCAATCATCGAGAAATTACAAATAGGTGCAATATCTCCTGGGTACATCTATTAAAAGAAGATTGGACTTTTAGGGAAATACTTTGCTAGATAATTTTGAAATTGGATAAAATTGTCTCAGTGTATCCAACTTAATTTCTCCTTTGAAATGATACCCATATTATATTTGCATATTTCTGCATACAATTTTGGCGCATATTTTCGGCTTATTATTTAGACTGAATTCAGTGCATAAAATATGCGCATATTTCGCTAATTTTTGTGCAGAAAAATTGCCGCCCTGATAATGACGATAAATCGAAATATCAGTTTACAAGAGTCTTCACATGTATGACATGCTCATGTGAGTCGCATGATACGTGATCACCATGCGCGTATTAAGGTAGGTGAGCTAAATAAGGCCCTAATTTAAGGTCTTGGCTTTACAGGCTTTTATGTAAGTGATTTCATGTTTTTCCTTGTTTTTGGTAGTCGAACTGAAATATTTACAAATTGGCTGTCTTGAAATTTTTCTGTATTGCTCTACGTTCCTCAGATCTTCCAACAAAAATACACCTTTTTCAAAACTTGATAAGACCAGCGCATCAAAGAAGGCCGGGCCTAAAACCTAATAAGACCCAACCTAATACCTAATAAGCTCGATCTGAAATTTGGTAAATAAAAAGTTAAGCAAGGTTTCAATAGAAATTTATAGTAAGTTATAACTGAAATGATAATCAATTGATCTTACCAGGTTGGACCTTATTAGGTTACATTCCATTATTTTTCTTGAGTATCGCATACCTCGGTTCCAAATTGCTCAAATTTCACTTTTCTGGCGTCGATCGCGCACTAACTACCACTACAACAACTATCCAATGTTTGATTTCTGAATAAATTCCATTTGACTCACATAATATTCGTAAATCCTCCAAGTTACACGAAAAACATATCGGAGCACTTTTTACCTTACTGGTAAATTATCAGCCGGTATATCTCGCAGTGGTGGACTAATATATAGGTAAAACAATTGGACAGTGTTGCCATATCATGAAGGAATAACTTTGCTGTACGTCTTAATGCAGTCTAAAGCATAGCAGCCAAGATCGGTACATTGGGTGGTGATCCGGGCCTTATTGGGCTCATCTACCTTATACAATAAAATTAGTTTTTTCCCCTATGAAAATGTAGTATTATAGAACAATAAGTATTTTTACCGCAGTCGTAGCAAATGGGAAGAGGAGGGGTCATTTATTTCCAGATTTCGATTTTGTTAGACACCCTGTGTATGTGTATTGCGAGTTAAGTGGATGGTACCGTACTACTAATTGCAGTATCACATAGTACTAATTCGTTTACAAATTTATTATAACTGTAAGTATAAATATAATTGCCCTTTGAATTGGGGTGGGGTGGTTTTAATCATCCCCCCCAAAAATGAATAAATAAATTTTTTGGGGTAAGTATTACCCGTCTACCTTCCCTCAGCGACGCCCATGGATCCTGACATTCTTTCAGCGATCCTTAAAACACCTGAACTTTCAAACTTTGTGTGTCCCCTCGACATTTGCAAGTATAAGCTACAGTTGAGAAATTTCTGTAAGCCATTACGTGAACTTGAACGCCAAACTGACGAGACATCCGACTTGAATTCGATTTCTCGTCGCCCGGTCGTGTTGCAGGGAAGTAGAAAGAAACGCGAAACCGAGGTTTGCATTTTCGAAAAGCAACCTCGCGGCCGTCGAATTTCGTCTTCGTTTTTTGTCGCCGTAACGTCAAGACCAAGAGCGCCTTCCGAGCCGCCATGCCGGGCTGCGAACAAATAAATTAACCCCGATCGCGCGCGCGAAATTATTCACGCTTCGACTGCACGTCAAAATCCGTTCGCGTTCGACTCTCGCAGCGGGAGCAGAGAGGAAACGTACATATAAATTCGCCGTCTCAGAAATATTGCGAGAAAAGAGAGAGGTTATGGCCAAAAAGCGTTATGTATATACTCGCAGGGATGGATGGATGGATAGGGTTGAGCCGAGAAGGAGAGCGGACGCGGTCGTCGAAGCACCGCGGCGCTGGTGTGGCGAGGGCGGCGGCGGAAGCAGCGGCGTGGCGGAGAAGAGTTTAAACTTAGCGTATCTGTCTAATTGTCAGGGACCGAACCGAACGACGCGAAGCCTGAGTATAGAGGCTTAATCACTCAACTTCCTTTTGCGCCCCTCTAGTCGCCGGTGTACACCTCTTGTCTGTAATCAAAGGACGAGCGGGGGAGAGTGAGCGCCTCCACGCTATATAGTCAATTCCCAATCCCTTCGTCAACTGTTCTCGATAATCAATAATAATTCTCAAATAAAGATGGAAAGAGAGATGCTAATGGTGTTTCCTTTTCGTAGTTGAAAAACAGAGAGTGCCAGTGCGACCTAAAGCGAAGTGTAGAGGAAACGAATGGAAAGGAAAACGTGCACGACGTGGCTGAGAAGTTTCCCGCGTAGAGAGTGGTCGGGTGAAGGTGTAAAACTTCGAGGGGATAACGAGCTCGATATGAGCTGACCGGAACGATACACATTGTGTACGGCAATTTCGGCAATTTTTTTCGCCGTAATTGGAGGGGCGCCGGTTCGAATTTGAGTAAACGACGTCGACATTCGCGGTATGTATTCGATTTTTGGATCAGCGCGAATGGTCGGGAGCTAATTACACCCCCGACACGGTGTTCAATTTCCGCGTATTCGACTCGAGGCTGAGCAACCTGAGAGCGTACTGTCGAATGACAAAAAGACGTTCGTGTATGTGCCTCAAGTTTCGGGCTGAAAGTTTTGCCGCCTTCTGAACAACCCTCGCCGGCTCTGTCTTAATTTTATTAAACTTTTCCAACTATTTGCGCGTTCACCTTTATGGCGGGAAACTAAAGCCTCTCGAATTTTCTTTTATACATTAATCAACTCGTTTTCTCGTCGCTCTCCACTCTTCATTGCCCCCATTGCTCCATTCACCGCATGTGTACACTAACAAGAGTATGTACACCGTGTCGATATAAATCTTCTCGCGCATTCCGTCATGTCCGCTCGCGTATTCCGATTCCTTCTCTTTTTTTTGTGTTCTTTCCAATCCCGGTTAGAGGAATTACTCTTATTTGTCTATATTTGTCAGTGAGCCAGCTTGGCGCCTCCTCGTCTCAAAAAGAATGTTTAGAACTTGGATTGAACTATTGCCTCGCTCTTTTCCCATTTTGTGGAATAATGTACAGAAGTACCTACGAATCAGCGTGCTGAAGTATCCCCAAATTAAAACACAGAAGTATCCACGAATTGATGTATCTACAAAAGGTATATATTATGTAAGAGAATTTGGAAGTCGAATAATTTCTTGTTCAAATTCAAACAAGCAGTCCCTTTGATATTAATAAAAGGCGATGAGAAGTTGCTCTATGACCGAATGGTATTATGCCCGCCTCGCATTCTTGCGACGTGGTTTCCCCGCTGCTGGAAAGCTAGTGAACCGGTTTCATCTCTCTCCCCGCATACATCCTAACGAACAGAGCAACCGCAGTACCTATCAAGGTGGATAGATAGCGTGCTCTGCAGTTCCCCGCTAGTTATCAGAAACAAGGCGTTATACTTGCACAACACGTTACCGCCGGTCTGAAGGTTGGTTGTGTGTTTCGCAAGTCACTTACTCAACATTGTGAGACACGTGGCTAATAACGATTCACTTAAGCACAGGTCTTCGCTGAGGAAGAAATACTCTAAACCATGGAGAAAGCAGAGAAACACTGCCGCAACAACCCTGACTACTTAGGAGATGTGACAGAATCGTTACCCGATATCGGATATGGCGCTAGAAGAAGTAATTGGAATGTTCGGAGATTACTGACCTCTAGAAAATAGATATCTGTTTTCCCCCCTTTAAATTCTGGGAGCCATATTTCATCGGTAAATGGTTGTAGGTGGCTGTTACTTGTATGTATTTCAAGGACTTATTCTGTTACCTGAGAAATTCTCTAGTGTATTCAACTGCGGAGAAAGCAATAGTCTCCCTGCTATATACCGATCTACCCTTATATCAAGACTCCATAAGACACATTAAGATGTCAAAACCTATGCCAAAGCAGGGATTGGGAGTGCATTATTTTTGAATACGATCTGATCCGATTAAATCTTCAAACTGTAATAAATCTTGGTAGGATCCCATTCGTTCTTTGGAAGACGTGTGATACAATTCATTTGCTCTCTCAATTCATTTTGTCGTCTCACAATCATTCAATCGCTCTCATTCGCTCTCCGAGGCAGTGTATATGCATTCGATCCGATCCCATTCGCTCTTTCAGGAAACTAATTCAATTCAATCGCTCATTCGCTCCCTTCGGCTCTTCCACATTATTTAGAAATTTAGATAAAATCGTCCATTTTTTAAAGCAGATGCATAATCAACTTGATAAATTATGATAAGTTGATTTATAG
Source organism: Acanthococcus lagerstroemiae (assembly GCA_031841125.1). Classification (NCBI taxonomy): domain Eukaryota; kingdom Metazoa; phylum Arthropoda; class Insecta; order Hemiptera; family Eriococcidae; genus Acanthococcus; species Acanthococcus lagerstroemiae. The sequence goes on along the minus strand of CM063113.1, from coordinate 44,958,182 downwards.
TGATGGCAGTCGGCAGTATGGGCTTTGAAGAGTGGCGATGTTCAATGAAATGGTCTCACATATAAGGGAATAGAAGCAACATTATGATTATGGTATTTTTTTAAAAAGATTTTATCTGAATTAAGAATTCGCTCTTTGTTTTCAGAGATTTCATTAATTAATTCATTGATTCATTCGCTCCTTGATTCCTTCTCGGTAAACAAATTCCCTTTCATTCGCTCTTTAGTGCAAGAAAAAAGGACCATCAACTCCTCCCATGCAATCCGATCTGATCCGCTTCCAATTCCTGTGCCAAAGACTCATTAAGACTCCATAAGACTGCGTTAAGACTGGTTAAACCTGTTTCATTACTCGTCCGTTTCATCACCCACTTATGACGCTACGATAAATACTAATTACATTAATTTTTCTTCCGGGAAAGGAGGTGGGGACAGCTGTTGAGTTAACGTTGCCATGAAACATTACTAATTCTAATTCATTGATTGTCTCCACGAGTCAACCATTTTCAAAATATTTCGATTCACATTTTTATTTTCTTTGCAAGAGACAGTGTCCCCTATTTCCCCGTCATATGTTCACATCTCTCTGCCATGCATTGAGGCACCAACAGTTAGCGATTCCTCATGGTTTCTGTTTCCAGTGTGGTCTGATTTTTCCTGAAACAAAACAAATTAAACTGTACTTACATTATTTCTTTTCTTTTCATCTGTCGCTCTTTCTTTCTTTCTTTTTTTTTCCTTTCCTTCTCTGCGTCCTTGTTTTCTCTTATATCATTTCTCCAGGCGACCGTTTCCAGCAGAGTGCCCCGGTGCCGTGACTCCATTTGGTTCTGTACATAAATCTATCCCTGATTCGGTAGCAGAGAGTGTTGAGGAAGAGGGGGAGGATAAAGAAGAAGGGGAAAACAGTCGATCGGCGTCGAGCTGCAAACCCGTAAACCCTGCCTAATTATGGTCGCCATTTTTTCTCACCCGACAAATCTGAAGTCGTTTAATTGAACCAGATATATCCGAAGATGAATGATATTAGGATTTTCATTTTTACGAGGGAGCTTATTGCCGGTATTTTTACCGCGCCAGATTCGAATCTAATTTTTTTCGAACAACGAGCGAGTTTTTTTTTTCTCACCCTTCTTTAATCGTTTCAAATTTTGAGCTCGGTCTTAATATCAGCATCTCTCCGATCGTTATGTAGTTCTGGTAAGTTTAATACAGCTTCGGGAGTTCTCTCCGTCTTCGTTGTTTGTACTCGGTTTCTCTCTTTCGCTCGGTTGCATTGTTTAATACTCGTATCTATTTCCCCGGTTTAATTGTATTCGGAATTTTTATAGCTCCCGTAAGATTTTTTAAATGGATTTTCGTATACTTTTTTTTCTCTTTCCGAAGCGAACTCGAAACCTTTTAATGATTATGACAATATGATTAAGGTTTCATAAATTTTGGAAGAATGCGTTTGCGGAAGATTATTACTTTTTAGTGAGAGAAAAGGGGGCTTCGATCGATGCATTCGAAGTGGGAGAGAGAGGAAGTGATAGAATTTTTTCAGGCGTGAAGAGAGAATAGTGCTGGGATGCCTTGTGGCTGGATTGGTCGTGCTTTCATCTATTTCAGAAGCCTCCAACCTGCGGCACGAACTATATGCATTCTTGTTTGGTTACATCATTTTGATTTACCTAGCAAGATCCCCCCCCCCCCCCAAGAGAAAATCGCCTAGTGGTAAACTGAAAGACGATTCTTTTCCCTAATTTGCTGAATAAAAGAAAGAGAGAGGACAATATCTTCATTAATACATTATGTACATGAATAAAAGCTAATTGAATAAAAATTTCTATTTTTACTGAACGACAAAAATATATACATCTCAGGAATACAGTTCCTATTGTTTATTGTTTGTAGGGTCACATCAAGTCACTCTAGAAGGGAATTGTTTCATGTACTAACTAGATACACATGCTGATTGAATTGTACTGGTAAAATTTCTAAATTGGTAAAATAGAATGAATTTCCACCAACTGGCTAGAAATAGTAACTATGATATGAGCCAAGTATACACTTAGCTTTCTCTACAGAACCGAAGAAATATTTGATATATTATACTGTCGTTTTTCAAACTGTGTCTTCTTTGCTGCCCTTGGATGCCCCAGATTCCAGAAAACCCGAACATCTAATGTACATGGCATGTAGGTATAGCATGAAATATTGGTCCCCAACCCTCCTCTCTCAAGTGTTATGCTTTTAAAAGTGGAGCCAAAATAATAACGAAGACTAATTCAGTGACCACAAGAACCTAAATTTTGATGTGCCCATGAAAATTAGTTCCCCTTTTCCTCTTTCACAAGTGCCACGAGTTCGATTGTGGAGTCGATATAATACCAATTATGAATTTAGTAATTCAGAAAACCTGAGTCTTAATATACATAACGTGTATTTAATGAAAATTTGTTGTCCCTCTTCATCTCCTCCTCCGAGTGCCGCAATTTTGAATTCGGATTAAAAACAATATCAAAACCAGATTCAGTGACCCTGAAAACCAAAATGTTTATGTGTGTAATGTATGTAATGAACATTGTTTGTTCCTCCTTCTTCCCTTCCCTCCAGGTGCCACAACTTTGAACGTACTGTCGAAGTAATATCACAAAATTAGTAAATTTGCTACCTTTAAAACCGGGCTTATTTTTTCTTCCTTCCCCCTCCCAATGAGTGGTCGCTGGCAGAATTATGCCTAAAAACGAATGAAATATTTTCCAATTTTCATTGAGAAATATAACCGAACCGCTGAATGATCCAGGAAGATAAGAAAAGAAAGGGGAGGGGAACTAAAACAAAAAAAAACACTTGTCTCCCGAGGATTAAGCCACATGAGCCTTATGGGAAATCGGTCTCTGGTCGTTTTTATTAATTACTGTTGCAAATTTAGAAAAAATCCATCAAAGAGAAACAAAGCGAACGAATATACGTCTTTTGTCATGGCGGGAGGGGGGTGGATAGGCACGAGTATATGAAAACAGGTTGGGGTGATGGGGTGTCTTTTCCATTCGCACAAGTCGCTAAGATCGAAAAAATATCGAAAATACAATATATACTCCCATAAGCTCTGTGTTAATGTACGATAATGGAAACGGTCATTTTGAACCCTCAATTTCCTACATTCTGGTGTAGTTACAGAGAATTTGCGAGAGACCTTTTTACGCGGAATTTAAAGAGCTTTACGTTTTCCCTGGAATATTTTTCATCTTAGGCCTTATTAGGCTAGATCTAGCCTCTACTCTGAGTTTTGTCCCCATTTTCCCTCCAAACGTGGATTCAGGAGGGAGTTTCTCATGTTCGTCTCCGAACTCACCAAACGTGCGAATTTTCTTTAATTTTCCTCTTATTGTATATTACGTAAACTAGCTACCAAATGGGCCCTTTTTCTCTATCCCGGTGCACAGTGTACAGTTTCTGGCGGGTCGAAAACCATCTCGAGTACGCGAGTTCGAACGAGAACGATACCGAAGATGAATCTGCCATTCGTATACGTTCTCCGAATTTTGCAGGTCCACGCATACCTAAAATGACCCCTCCGGCTTCGATATTCTGCGGCGACACTATTCGGTATTCGAGATGCGAGCGACCAGAAAACTTTGCTGCGAAAAAGGAATACGCAGTGCGACGAAGAGCCCACGCCGGCACTGGCACCGCGGCCGTCGCCGGCCGCCCGGCACTCGCAGAATGAAGTCAACAAATTTGACGGGTTTATGGTAATTAGGCATGCAACCGAGTAGACGAACCGTCAATGCGGAAAGTATACCGCAGGTGTTTCAGGAATTTACAAGAGAGAGAGAGAGAGTGAGAGAGACTTCGAGAAGGGCTATACACGGCTAACCTCTCCCGGCAACCGTTGTTCGTTCCAAGATTTTTCTCTCCAACCCGTGAGCGAGAGTGAGACAGACTGAGGGAGAGCGAGTGAGAGGTGCCAGCCCGCAGCCAACAGCGAAAAATACTCGTCAATATTCGTTGATTAAGACCAAGAAAGCCTCTGTACGATGGCGGTAAAAAATTACACGACAACTCTCCGGTTTGTATCTAATCAGTGTTTCTATTGTCTATGATATGAAAATGAAGGGGGACGTATTTTTTGAATTGATAAGTTATTTTCGCGGCCGTTCGAAGGGGTAGAAGGTTTCACGTAATGGGGAAGATTGTAAAAAGCTCGAGGGATCGAAATTCTTCGTAAGTAGTGTTTAAATATTTATAATATTCGTGCTCCTCTTCTTCTTCTTTTTTTTTTTTTTTTTTTTTTTTTACGCTGAGTTTTTTCGTTTCGTGTATTCGATGACTGCGCGTGTAAAGCACTCGGATTAAGAAGAAATTCAAACAAACGCTTTGATTTTTCGCTTTTAACGAAATGAAAAATGAAATGATGACTTTTGCCTGACTCGAGTGCAAAGAAATTATCGATTGTGATTGCTCGAGCCGATGCCGACCCGAGAGTGTTTCAGCCGTTCCAGGTTCGCAAATCTCTTTTGTTTTACAAAGCCGCGCGAAATTTGCCCGTTGGCGAGCCATCGAAATGGTTCTTTATAGGTTCTTCACTCTCGTCTGTTTTCTTTATTAATTATACGCCGGAAAGTCGAGAACTCGAAGGAAGCTGGGTAAGGGTACGCGCAGACGGAGAGCTGAGTATACGTTTTTCTTTTCGTCATCCATTTGGCGAACATTTCCAAAAAATAAGTTGATTACCTTGCGAAGTAAGTGGGTGATACAGTGGGGCGGCCGCTGAAGAGCAGGAAGCTGTAATTTGACACCTTTATCTATACGTAATGGTTTTTTAAATAAGAAACAGAGCCTATATCATTGGAAGCAGAAATTACCACTTGCTCGTACCTGTATAGTCAAATTTTGAACTTTACTTCCGTTTTTGCCTTAAGAACTTTTCCACAGTACCATTCATGACAGAATTTCGAAAAAATAAGCAAAGTGAGGGAAACGTAATATTGCAACTGTGAAGGTAGGCGGTCACCCATTTCATTTAGGGAAGACCTAGTAGAGTGAATACGAAGTTTTCCTGTGGCGGGGAGGAATGTGATAGGTGAAGATTTTGCAGGTGGAATTGTGGAGGATCTACAAAATTTCGTTCAAATTTTGACGCGACAAGCCCCTACCCCCTCCAAAAAAGAGAGAACGATAGTATACAGTACACTCTCGATTATTTGAACTAATAAGGGAATAGGGTCGTTCAAGTAATCAAAAGTTCAAATAATGCGGAGTCTTTTAAATATTATTATTTATTGGGGAATATTGAACTGCACGAAAGGTAAAAGGCGTTTGAACGAAACGTAGAAGCACGAAAAAGTAATTCAAAATAATGAAATTGTCAGTAAAGTTAACGAAAACCGCCTTACACGAAATGTTTAATGTTTTTGAATGAAAAAAGAAGAACTATGACGAATTGTATGATAGACACGATGCCAGACAGACAGAGAAATTGACAATGTGAAGCACCAGGGTGGCTGAAACGACCTCTCCTTTTTGATCTAAGAAGCAATTCATACTGTAAACTACCACTTCTAAATTACTTTTAATTAGGCCAGTTTTCTGACTTTCAGTTTACATGCCGTGGAGTGAAAGGGTTGGAAGATTCAAAGCCTCTAGAGGGCAGTGCAAATCCAAGGTCTCTAGAAAGCTGCTACCTTGTTTGACCTTTCCCGTGCAAGGAGCATCAGTTATTCATCTCCCACTGTAATCCGCATGATTTCTCAATTCCGAATTGCAAAGATCAATATTAGACTGACCTAACTCCTTGGATTAAGAAGGCTCATTGTCACTGGCATGCTTTTGCATGCAATAGAATGTGAAAGCATTAGCAAATCCATAGCTTCCAGAGGGCACTGCAAATCCAAAACCTCTAGAAGGCACTGTCATTGAATAAGCCAACATTTTCGCAACCATCAAAACTAACGCAAACCCAAACTGGTCTATTTTTAGTTCGCCTAAAAATTGCTAATTCAATAATTTTTCCTGGTTTTTCGGTTAGTAATTTTTTTCCCGTTCGATGTTTTATTATTTCGTGATTATTTTATTTTTGCGTTCAAAAGTTTTTCTTAATGTTCGTGTATTATTTTTTCTGGTCCCTTTATTTTATATTTTGTGAAATAATTACTAACCGCTCAGTATCTTTCTTTTTTTCGTGAGTTCTGAGTTTCCTTTTCATGCTAAAAAATCATACCCTTATCTATTTCCTTTCTGCGGTAGAAATATATTTATTTGAACTTTACATTTGAAACAATACAGAAACAAAGGGATTAAATTACATTTCGGTAAATTAATTTTTTCTGAATAATCTTGCAGAAAATGGAGAGATCAAATTATAAGAAGGAAATTTTCAGGTTCAAATAATCCGAAGTTTGAATAATCTAGGTTCGTATAATCGAGAGTGTACTGTAGTGATGGACCAATAATATTTCGTCCAGTTTCACTTAACTAACCAAACAAAATACAAAAAAAAAAAGAGACCAAAAATTTTAGTTGATTATCTGCTCACAATTTCTAAAATTACATTTTTCCCCTTGGCTCTGAGATGGACGATGTATCCCAGTATCTCCTTGATTCACGCCATTATGGGAGGCATTTTATCCTCTGGACGTCTTTTTTTTATTGAAGTTTTTGGTCAAATTAAAAATTTTCTTCGTTACCAAATTCTTGCGAAAAATGCTCCCCTTCAAATTTCTCATTTGGGGGAGAGCTTCCCTGAATCGTTACAAATGATAGAAATCAAGTCTTCTGCTAATTTCCATCCTTATCTTGAATCAAATTGTGGAAATTGCCTTCATGGCCTTAGAATAACTTCTACTCTCCTCCCCCCTCAAAAAAAAGAAGAAGAAAAACTAGTCAAGACTGAGATTCTCAACAATTGTGAGCTGACTTTAGGTATCCTTGGAAATGGTTTCACGTGTAAATTAATACTCAGTGTACTGAAACCGTGGCATCCCCTTACCCTTCTCTTCCTTCTCATCCCTCCCCTCTTCAACCCGGGAAAGAAAACGTTGCCAAAGAGTTCAGATCTAGAAACCGGGACTCATGATTCTTTTCCTTTCAAAAAGATAAAATCGAAAACGATGCAGAGAAGACATTGTCTTGTATCTAGTTACTTGACCTTACTCTTCTTCGCATCTTAATCAGTCATAAAGCAATTAAAGCGTCTTACAAAGTACTAACATAGTCTTAACAGATCAACCCGACACGTAGACTATGTTCTGGTTAGTAGGTAGGCACAAAAACTTCCGAATAAAGTTGTACAGCTTTTAATTGACAAACAAAACAAAAGAAGAACTCCTGTTCCATAATTTTTCCCCGGACTTTTTAGTAAAGAAACAATAATGGAATCACGAAATTTCCTTGCGACAAGGAGAAAAAAATCACCGTCTACTTAATTTTTCTGGCTGTGACGGAATTTTCCGACTTGTGGGTATAACTTTTCGAATATTGGGGTTCCCTATTCCCTCACACCCCTCGCTTCTCATCATGCCGGCCCTGTAATGGATGGTGAATCTCAAAAGAGGCTTGACAACAACTGACACAATCAAAAAGTTTTGATGAATTGTAAAAAGTATTCTTAACGTATGAAAGAGCCTTGAAACAAATCAGTAGATTTTTAGAGAGTCTTAATCAGTCTTACAGGACGTAATAAGTCCTGTCGGGTTCTAATTAGAGTATTACGAAAGCTAAAAAGTTCAACGGATTCTGAATTAGTCGTGGCAGAGAATCGAGGAGTCCTATCCAGAATCAATGGAGTCTATAGAGTTTCACTGAGTTTCAAACTAAATCTTAACTAATTTTAATGTGTATGAATAACGCTTAGCTGGAGTCTTGAAGAGTTTTGAACGAGTTTCAGAAAGTCTTACCTTGCTTATAACAAAATTGAATCAGTCTTAATGAATTTCAAGAGTCTTCGGGAGTATTTACGAAGATTTTGTAAGTTTTGATGAATTATGAATAGTATTCTTAAAGTGTAAAAGAGTATTCAGATATTTCAAAAGAACCTTAAAGAGTCAGAGTCTCAACGTACAGTCGTAATGAGTCACAAGAGGTCCTAATAATACGAGTCGTTAAGAGTCTTGAGAGGTACTAATTAAATCTAGCTTTTACTAGTCTTAAAAAGTATTGACAAAGTCTGAACTAGTCTTAACAGATTATTGAAGATTTTTATCAAAAATCAAGAGACTGTCTACCGAGTTTTACTAGTCTTCAAAAGTGTTGACAAAGTCTGAACTAGTCTTAATAGATTATTGAAGAGTTTTAACAAGAATCAAGAGACTATCCACTGAGTTTTAATCAAACTTGACCATTTTTAACTAGTATTGAAGAGTTACTCTGAGTTTCAAGCACAATTTATCTGAGGGAGTCTTCAGAAGCATTAACAAATTTTAATGAGTCTTGACAGAGCCCTAACAAAACATTAAGGAATTTTGAACGAATCTTGGAAATTTATTATTCTCCAAGAAGAGGAGGGGAATTATATTTTTTTAATAATACATGATCAGAAAGACGATGTTTATTTTAGTATTTTGCAAGTGGAAAGTAGCACTTTTCAGGCTGACTAATGCCGAGGATGTTATTACAACGTTATCATTGCAATTGTTGCTTCCTGATATTATTCGCTCTCGGAATTGTAGGTTTCCTTTTAGTTGGGAAAATGCATATCCTGAATTTCTCAGCGTTGCTTTTTTTTTTTTTTTTTTTTACAAGATAAAGCGGTTAATGATTTCCCATTTGATCATGTATTGTAAAAAATATCTTACAAAACAACAGCCAAAAGTGAGTTTACATGACTCGGGGATTGCTTACTCACTACGCTCATTCGCAAAGTTTCCCTCGCATATGAACACTCACTTTTGACTCTTGGTTTGTAATATACTATTTTTTTCTTTCGTTTTTGTTTACAAAGTTGAGGTTGTGGAACTTTTCTTTTCTGAGTTCATGTAAGCGTTTGCAAGCTGACACTACTCATGTACTACCGATAATCTTCCGCGTACAAATGCAGCTAAAAACTTTGATTTCAAACCGACCTGAGTGTTTTCTTGAAAAAACAGTTCTCTGTTGGCTGATTATTCCTCAGTCCCGGCATGTTTTGGTTGGCATAAAAATTCAATCTTCCCAACCCCAATATAATAAGAAAAATATACTCGATCGTTCTAAAATCCCCAGCCGACCAAGTCGAAAAACTTTCGTTTCAATGAGGCTCTGAGACCAGCATGAAATCCAGGTCTTCAATTCAGAACATCGTTCCCTGTGACGCCTCTTGCGCTGTGAAACAAACGTGTCATTTGAGTAGTCACGCTAGAAACCTGGAGAGAGTCAAGCCATTTCCATCACGGATTTAGATCGCAGATCAGGGCTCCACCACACACTTCTCCCGAACATTCAAGCTGTTACCGAGAATGAATTTACAACTGCTGAACTTGAACCAGCACACTGCAGAGCAGGTAGAAAGGTTCGCTGCTATCCATTTCTGCTGGCTGGAAAAGGGCGAACCAGCTCGCACCAGCTGAAAAAGAATAATTCCGGCGATAAATTAACGTTTCCGTTACTCGCACATCTTAAATCCTGTCCTCGTTTACGCGTCCGATTTGCCGAAATCATTTCACGTTCGATTTCACTCCCCCTTCTCTCTCTTTTTTTTTCACAATCAGTTTAAGTAAAACGATTTTCCAGATTTTTCTTTCGGAATTAAGGGTTTCGCATTAATTTTCGAAGGAGAAAAGAAATAAAAGAAAAAAAGAAAAAAGAGTATAAAAGAAGACTGAACTAAAGAGCGAGAAAAAAAAATTCGAACGAAAAGTATAACCACCCTTCGGGCGTAATCGTTCATTAATAATATCGTAAAAAATAATAAAAAGTTTTTAGCGCGGATAACATGCAAAATATCGCTTCGGGAAATATTAAATCTTTGCGGTTGTCTTGGTTTTTCTTTGCTCCCATTTTCACTCTGTCCCGCGACCGCGTCCGTGCGTCGGGGCGAAACGTTCCCGCCAATTCCCCCTTTTATAAATACGTTTAAAAGTATCTGTCGCTGTCATTGTAAAAAGTTCTGTGCGAATCATATTGCGACTATTCGAACATTTTGAAACAACTTCTTTTTTCTGGCTCTCGCTTTTTTATTCTCATTCTATATCGTTCGTCGTCCCTCCCTACCTCAGTTGTCGATATTTTAGTCGTTTATTGCGGCCACGATTTTCCGACTCGTTTCCCAGCTAGGTTGTGGAAAGCACCGGATGTTTGGGTAAGGGCCCTAATGAGTTAGCCCGACTCGAGCCAACATTCTTGAGGAAAATGTCTTCTCGTTTGATTGTTGAATGAATCGAGTTTCCGGCGTTGCTTCTTTCATTATCGAAAATCTGGGCCGCATGTAGGACAAACCTAGAGGGGAAAGAGAGTCAAGCTTATGAAGAGTCGGCACCTGCAGTTCTGAAACGGAGTCGAGCTTGTGAATAGTCGGTATTTGCAGTTCTGCTCGTCGCTCGGAGTTGTATGGAGACAATACTTCGATATCAGTGACTTCCAGTAGTGATTGAGGACCGTAGTACTCAGCCCTAGTTCTTAGTACGGTGTTATTGTTGAAGAAACAGTGTAGACTGTCAAGCGTTAGTCGGTTTGAGCGTCGAAGCGCCGAGTTCGCTGTGCACACCCGCGCTAACACCAGTAAACACGAACATAAAATATGGTATGAAGCATTCGCTTAAATCAGGTGTTTCGTGATGTAATTGTTGTGCTTTCAACGCCGAATACTGGCGGTAGATAGTGGATCCAATACAAACGGTAGACAACAGACAACCAGTACCAAGTATTGGCTGATTACTTATGCACTACCAGCTCATAGTGTTGGGCAACCCAGCATTTTACAGACTTGTGACTGCAAGCAATGCTCACCAAAATTACGATGAACATAAGCTACACAATGGCACGCTAAGGATTTGTGGTACTGGGCAGTCAGTACTGGCGACTAGCTAAGAACTATTATACCAATAACCTTTCAGTAGTAACGAACACCAGGCGTAGCAGTACGCATTTCTGATTAGTGCGGTGTTATTCTTGGGGGGGGGGAACATAGATAGTGAAGTGTTAGCACAGTACTGACAGTAGATATGAGTCTAACGTAAATATTATACTCAGTATTGGCTGGTTACTGATGATTCACTAGCCTTGGACAACTTAGCTCGTGATGCCTTAAAGCACGTATTGTCTGAATGAAGGCAAACTACAGGCTGTGATGATGGGCAACCAGTTCTCAGAAAACTTACACTACATATTGGCCACACAATGGCGCAATAAGGCTTTGTAATAATGGGTCGCAAATACTTGCATAGCTTAGAACTGTATTCCAGCAATAATTTCTAGTAGTGACTGACCTTACAATTGCAGTATTGAGCAATTCAGCATTTTACAAACTTGCGACAAGCAGTGGCTGAATAACGCCAAACTATGGGTTGTGGTAATGACAACTAGTACTCAGTAAACTTATAGTGAATATTTGCTACACAGTGGCACGCTAAGGTCTTATGGTAATGGGCAACCAATACTGGCGACTAGCTAAGAACCATATACCAATCACCTTTTAGTAGTAACAAACACCAGACATAGCAGTGGTATTATTTCTGATTAGTACGGTGTTATTCTTGGAAAAAACAAAAAACAAAACACCTAGACAGTGAAGTGTTAGCACAGTACTGACATTAGATATGAGTCTAACGCAAATATACCCGGTATTGGCTGATTACTGATGATTCACCAGCCTTGGACAATTTAGCTCGTGACGCCCTTTGATACGCATTATCTGAATGAAGGCAAACTACAGGCTGTGATAATGGGCAGCCAATTCTCAGCAAACTCACATTACACACTGGCTATACAATGGCGCAACAAGGCTTTGTAGGCTTTGTAACAATGGGTCGCAAATACTAGCAATAAGCTGAGAACTGTATTCCAGCAATAATTTTCAGTAGTAACTGATGTTTACAATCACAGTATTGAGCAACTCAGCATTTTACAAACTTGCGACAATCAGTGGCTGAATAACGCCAAACTATGGGTCGTGGTAATGACAACTAGTACTCAGTAAACTTATGATGAACATCAGGTACACAGTGGCATACCAAGGTTTTGTGGTAATGGGCAACCCAGTACTGGCGAATAGTTGAAAACTGAATACCAATAACGCCTTCTAGTAGTAACGAACACTTACAGACGGTTCAGTGGTTTCATTTCTGATTAGTACGGTGTGATTCTCAAAAAACAAACGTAGACAGTCACGTGCTAGCACAGTACTGATGGCAGATGATGAGTCTAACGCAGATGTATTCTGTATTGCCTGATTTCAGAGCTTTCGGGCAAGATAGGGCAAAAAGTAATGAGACTAAAATTCGATTACGCAGGCCACCTAATAAGAAAAAAGGAGTTTAACTGAACTAGACAGATTTTAGATTGGACACCCTACGCATCAGTTCGGAAAAGAGGCCGCGCAGCTGTAAGATGGAGTGATGACCTAGTAAATGCAACAGGTATGTCATGGAAGAGAAACGTGAATAGAAAAGTAGCGTGGAAAAGGATTGGGGCGGCTTATGCCCAGAGGTGGGCGACGTGCCACTGGAAGTGATAGTATTGTTAATTATAACAGTAGTATAAGTTACGTACGTAGACAAAGTCACGATAGGGAAACCCAGCACTTGACACCCATTGACACGCACTGCCTGAATGAAGACAAAGTACGGGCTGTGATAATAGGTGACGAATTCTCAGCAGAATTACCCTTCACATTTCACATTAGCTATATACAGTGACGCATTAAGGTTTCCTAATAATGAACCGCAAATACTGGCAACTAGTTTAGAACTGTACTCCAGTAAGGATTTCCAGTAGTAACTGACCTTACAGTCGCAGTATTGATTCAGTTCCTTATTAGTGCGGCGTCATATTCTTTAAACACCGAGGTAATCAAGCGTTTACCCAATACTGGTGGCAACGAGAGGCCTAACACAAACTGCCAGCCACAGAAAACAAACATTGATTGAATTGCTAAGCATTGGCTTCATAGCACCGAACTTAAGACCTGTGGCAATGGGTGACCAATACTTGGCAAACTTGCACTGCAAACATCAGCTGAACAGCGGCGTACTACGGACCGGTTGTAACAGGCTACCAATATTCGGCAAACTCGTGCCAGAGGTGTACGCTATTGCGGAGCAGTGCTACACATTTCCTGAGTGCTAGTACTGCGCCTTACAGGTGGTGTAGCACCTTCACTGACCGGCGGTGTCATCATCCTAGGCGTGTGCCAGTGTGCTGGCTGTCGGTTATACGCCACTGCTGGACATCGCTGGTGCGATACCGCACCCGTTGTTGATTACCAGCAGGGTCGGCACTTTCCTCGACAAATTCCGCTGTTCGGGCAAGGAGACGGGTCCCTTATTCGACGAATGCGCGTCTCTCGATGACGCACAGAGGATGAATGAAGCGAGGCCGCTAGCATCGGTTACCACACACGATCAGATTCGATGAACAGATTTGGACCGGGCGCAATCGGACTGCGATCTCATTCATGCGATCATCAATGGTCGAGTACGTTGGGCGCCTCACCGTTCCGTTTGTGCATGCCTTTCGTTTCCCACACCTCGAGCTCCGTCTTCGCGGCCGGAGGACGACCGTTACACGAACAGGTTCCAGCTTCCAGGTTGAATGGAACTCGACGCCGTCTGACGGACGGCTAGCGTGGATCCGTGGAATTGGCGAGTATCGTAAAATCAGAGAGACGTAATCGTATCGCGAAGAATGCCGGCAATTCGAGCTTCGCTGCCATAAAACTTACGAGTGCGTTTTTCGTCGTTCATTCGAGTTCCATTGACGTAAACGTGTAGGTACAGCGTTTATTACGCACTCGAATGGAGCACCACTCACTGTACGTATAATTGTGTCGAATATTTAAATGTAGAGGTATTTTCCGTCGTGGGCCCCCCTTCAATTTTGTGTAATTGAAAAATAACATTTTAACCTACATTGAAAATAGCGTACGAGTATGTGACGAGTCGAGAAAAGGAAAAAGGGAAAACCTCTCTCGCGTTATGCAGCAATTTAAAAATACGTTTATAAACTGGTTTCGGTTGTATTCGGTAGGAAACGGTTTATATTTCATTTTTATTGCCCAAAGAAGACCGGACTCGGGAGCTTTTTTCGCTGGCGTGTAAGTGAATTAATTAGACGTAGACCGCTGATTATCGTTTATGATATCTTAAAGCGTCCGATTTTGTTTTTTTTTTCTTTCTTCTCTTCGCCTTTTCTGTTTCGTTGTTTTAAACGGGCAGTATTCTTCGGACAATAAAACTGTTATTTTTTTTGGAGATGCCTTGCATTCTCCGGGACAAACCGCGAGTCGAGCCAACGAATTTGGAGAATGAAACGGAGCGTTCATTCATGCTCGATATCAAATTCTTGATTTTAACGAGCTTATTTGATAGACATAAAAATGGCTCGGGCGTAATAAACCGATGATAGATACGAATAATTTGGACTAATTCGCGTCGTGTTTTTGTATCTCTTATATCGAGCAGATGCGTGCCCCGATCACCTCCCGTGAATTTTTATTTGTTCGGGACGTCGTTCTAGGCGCCATTCATCGCCAGGCCCTGGAAAACTAGAGTGGAAATTGAGTTCTGGACACTGTTCAGGGAACAGCGTCGGGCATACTAAAAATGGTTATTGGTAACTCGTAGTTGATCCGGCCAGGCTAATAGGGCGCTTTGGTCTCCGCTGTATCTAGTGACTTCGAAATTCACTCGCAAAGTATGTAATTCATAGTACGGGAGATCAGGGTGTGAAAACATAGAGATGAGGTTTCTTCTTGCCAAATATTCAAATTGTTGCCCTCCTGCACCACTCCGAAGTTTTTCGACGTTCGATGGCTAGTCAAGTTGGAACTCCGACTGATACAGTGGTAGATTTAGCTCTATTATGTAAGGTCATCACACTTCCTCATAGTGTATAACGGGAATTTGGTATTCTTAGCCACGCCCCTGTGCCTTGTCCATCTGCCCTAGAACCTTTCATATTCCAAATTTGTAGTCAACGAACTGAATTAAAGGGTAAGTATCTAAGAGAAACCATTATAGATATGCATTGAGAAAGTATCACGTCAATGGGTGGGGGAGATCTGAATTTTTTCCTTCGAAGCGATGGCATTGGCTTCTGTTACACTGCTGATGAATGTTTGTTTCAACCACTGAGCAATTTGAACTCGATTAAAATTGACCAAAACCAACCTAATCTCAGCAAACCTTTTCAATATTGGCCAAATTTAATTAGAACGGACCTAAACTAAACAAAACTGAACACCATGAAAAATTGCCAGAATCAACGAAAACAAATTATCAAAAACGACTACAGTTGGCCGAGAAGGATTAAAACAAGCTAAACCAATCATATTATGAATGAACATCTGTGATAAGTCCATGTTAAATTTTTCAAGTGTCTCCTTAGCTGTGAGTACAGTCCTTTTTGTATCTTCGATATTTATCTGTAGGGTTTGTGCTCGATACCTTTTCATTTAAAATGTAATAGTTGTTGATGTAACATGGTTCCTTATTTACGGCCGGCGATCTTTCATTTTCTCACATGTTGCAAGTATGAAACTTCTAAATAAGGAACTCTGGACCCCCCTTCCCTTCCTGGAAATTGAAACACGAAAAACATCCAGTAAGTGCCGATAAGTTTGTTTTAAAAAATTGATATTTTTTTTTAAAGTGTGGATTTTGCCACCTGGTGCACGTGCTTTAGTGCAATTGTACTTTCGCCGGCCTTGTCTTTATCTTCATTTTTTTTTTAGGGGAGAGGGGGAGATTCTGTACCGGAAGAAAAGAAGATTTTTTTCTTCATTACACCCTGACAGAAAAAGCAACGAAAATTATAAATTCCAGCGAATCTTGGACATTAAGCAAGCGGATGGAGTAAAAATAGCAAAAAAATAAATTGAATTCAGTGTAATATTTGGGAATAAAAATAAAGTACAAAATTTCTTTGATATTAAATTTTTTTATCGTCCAACGTGAGTGAAGTTTCAAATGGAGCTGTACACGTACTTAATACTAACATGGTACTTTGATTATCGTGTACTTTGTTATTTTCATTGGAAAATACATATATGAGCGAAGTTAGCTTTATTTATATCTTGACAAGGAAAGGTCGCTACATGCGTTTTCAATGTTATTTTGATTCCAACCCCCTACTCCAATGTTGCCACAGGGCCCTGTGACTTGCTAAAATTGGTCAAGTTGTATAAAACCGCTTCAATCTCATCTTGTATTCGTTTCTCAAGCGGCTGATTTCATTTTTGATGTTGCTTCAAGCCGAACCCCTGCCTCTGTAGCACCATGAAATGTTACTACCTAAATATTTATATGTGAGTAAAATTCAAAACTTGTTTGCCGTTTTTGTTTCACCCTTTTAGGTCAAGACTCCCGTAGTGCCACAGGGCCGAGGGCTTATTCCTCCTCCCAAGAATAGAGTCCAGTGGCGTCCAACAGCATTAAAAATGTCTCGAGAGTGTACGCAGTGCACCCTGAAATTTCTTAGAAATTTTTGGGGGCACCGCTAGCGCACCCCTGATTGAACTCATTCGAAAATCTGTTTTGGCAAACACCAACTGAAAATGGGTGATTTGCTTGAACTTTCCTATCGTCGCATTCAATCGCCATCATCAGCGAATTACAATAACAGTTCCCAAACTCGAACATACCGCGCGAGTTGTATCCGCATTATCAACCCCGGCGCGAGTTTCATATTAACGAGCTGTACCAGGCCTACGCTCGTCCACCGCGAGCCGAAATATCGAAAACCCGAGAACGCATTCGTTAATTAGTCGCAGCCGGGACGGCATCCGTACCGGGGCCGGAGAGCGACGCATAAGGAAATGTATAATTCCCCGACTGACGTTTCCGATCACCTCAAAGCCGAATGAATGTTTCTTATATACGCTTCTTATTCTTCCTCTTTTCTCCTCTTCCTGCTCTTCAACCCTTACGACACGCGGGCTCCACGTGAACACCCTGTCGTGTAATATAAGCAGCGTGTAACGCCGTCACTGAACTCGTCCTCCTCTGTATAACTACCCCTTCGTATCCAATCTAGCCACCTACTCCAAGCCTGATCGATTGATTATGTATTCACTCTTGTTTTTGAAACCGTACACCACGTTTTCCGAACGCGTATAAATATCTTTCAACGCGAACACGCTTTCTCCTTTCTCGGAGGCGCCCCTCTGCTCTCCACCCACCCTGTGGTCAGAATGGCGTTTTCCCTCTTTAGCAGATTTTCTCGCCGTTATTTCAGCGATAAATGACGTCGTATTTATTTTGACCAGACGAATGTGGAAGTAGAATGAGTTCTGGTTTTGCTGGGTTCTGTTCGAGGCTTTTTCTTCTTTTTTTTTTTTTTTCCAGTCGCGCATATACAGATTTGGGGGTTTATATAGCCGGTGATTCGAAAAGATATACTGGCACGTAAGGTGTATGAAATTGGGAGCGCATGTTTCAAATCATCTTGTGTAACGATTGTGAGGACAACTCACTTCTATACTTTAGCGTTCAGTTCGCGTCAGTTGGTAATAATTCATGTTAGCAGTGAGGAGTGGGGATTTTAATCGCTTTGTGGTTCAGTGGTATCATGCCCGCCTCGCATCCTTGCGACGTGGGTTCCCCAGTGCTGGAAAGCTAGTGAACCGGTTTCATCTCTCTCCCCGCAAACATCCTAACGAACAGAACAACCGCAGTACCTATCAATGTGGATAGATAGCGTGCTCTGCAGTTCCCCGCTAGTTCTCAGGAACAAGGCGTTATACTTGCACAACATGTTACCGTCGGTCTGAAGAATTGGTATTGTATGTTTCGCCAGTCACTTACTGAACATTGTGAGACACGTGACTAATAACGACTCACTTAAGCACAGGTCTCCGCTTAGAGGAAGAAATACTCTAAACCATGGAGAAAGCAGAGGAACACTACCGCAACAACCCTGACTACTTAGCAGATGTGGGGGAATCGTTACCCGATGTCGGATATGGCGCTAGAAGAAGTAGTTGGAATGTTCGGATGTTACTGTCCTCTAGAAAATAGATATCTATTTTCCCCTTTAAATTCTGAGAGGCATACTTCATTGGTAAATGGTCATAGGTGGTCTTATTCAGTTATCGAAGAAATTCTTTAGTGCATTCAACCACGAAGAAAGCGATAGTAAATTACGCAGTTATGAAAAAAGTTTCCCTTCGCTCTAAATATACCGATCTACCATTTTGTCAAGACTCCATAAGACTTATTAAGATGTCATAAACCTATGCCAAAGACTCATTTAGACTTCATAAGACTGTGTTAGGACTGGTTAAACTGATGCGATACTCGAAAGGGTAGTCTCCGGGGCCAGGGGTGCGGTGTCTGGACCAAACATGAAACACACATTTTTGCTTAGAGAAAGAAATAATCTAATGTGCAGCAACTATGAGAAAAGCAGAAGTAAACTACCACAATACCCTGATTACTTAGCAGATGCGGCACAATCGCGACCCGAAACGTGGGGAAAGCCAAGGAGAGCTTTCGCAACTGTAGATAGTGGATGCGACAGGATCGCTAACAAGTACCAATGGACCTTTAGAAAATGGAGTTTCACTAGGAGCCGTATCTCATATGGTCATATGTAGGTATTCGTAACTCCGGCAACTCATTCTGTTGTCGAGGGTTTGCACAATGTTTTTCGAGATTTCATCATTTCGTTTGTTTCTTTTTAAAAACTTCGACATGAAATCCCAAAGGTACATTGTAAGTTTTTACTCTTTCCCCCTTATGAATTTTCACCATGCTCATAATTTTTGCTACGTATAGTAATGGAAGGACGAGCCGCTGTATTTTTCTGAATTCGCGGTATTGGAGAGATTAGCCTACTCAAGTCACTGTAGTTGACACAGTCCAACAATACCTCTAGTCCTTCAGCTGGACTCCATAATCTAGAAGGATTATCAACTCGATGCATCAGCGTTGCCGGTGCGTTCTTGCCAACCTGACCTGCTGACGCCCCGTCGAAACACCACCCGCACGTCGCCGACTCATCGGCCAGCGCCGAGTTGAACAACCTTTGTTAATTTACGCGAAAAATTCTGAACAGATTTTTCTCTATCTATGCGAACTACTCAAGAGAGAAAGAGATAAAAACGCACAGTGTCAACTAGCAAGAGAGAGAGAGAGAGAGAGAGAGAGAGAGAGAGAGATGGAAACGCACAGTGTCAACTAATCGTAACATCTCCATATCCGCGCTACACCATCGCTCAAATTAAGAAATAATAATAAAATTTAAAATTATCTCGATTGGCTCGAGCCCAGAGGCAGATGGATTTCTAGTAAATTATACGCGACTGAATTATGACTTTTGTTCTGCCATTATCGCTGAAATTGGTTGTTGTTTTTTCTCCCTTCTCTTTCCTGTATTTTTTTTTAAAACTATTTTTTCGTCGTTTCTCGGAGTTACACCGCCATCTTGTTGAATTTAAACGTGTAAATATGTATTAAAATGTTAATATAAACAACCTAACGACACCTCCCCTGCGCTAATGAAAGAGATAAACGAATTAGAAAACGACGGATGCGTACACCGTGTCTATGGCAGGAGCAGAGAGGGTATATTTCGAAAACATTATTTTCGAAATAGAACGAGACGGCGGATTATTCGCTGACACCGAAATAGAAATTTAAATACGAAAGCCTTTTTACGATTTATTTGATTTATTGAGAAACGCCACACTGATGCGAAAAATTTGGAACGGACGTCTACTCACGAGCGCTCTATACACGTCAAATTATAGTATCTTGGAGAAGACTTACCTACTAAACTGCATATTCTCGTTTTAATGTGCACGTACACAACCCACAAAATGAAGTCATAATAAACGAAGTTTACCTGCATGCTTTCTGCAATTGTAAATAGAACCCACGTAGGAGGAAAGAAAAAGAAAAGTCAGGTTAGATGATGTATGGAAAATCAGAATTCAACTCCCAATTTTGCGCTCTGGAAGGTGTATCGTTTTGGAATGTGCTAATACAATGTCGATGTCTTCTGGATAGGTAATTGAGCTTGGAGAGGGACTAGGATATCCGAGCAAATGCAGAAATACTTGCCTGGGCAAGCCAAACTGCAGTTTTACAATAGAGATAGGGTACTACGTCATTTCCATCATCGTTTCAATCATTCTGCCTCTTGGCCCATTCAGACTGTAATTTTGACTCCGATGAAAGTCACTCAGACTCTTTTTTGAACTGTTTAACACTCGTAAAACATAATCTGGATTTATTCGACTCTTTCAAACTCGTTTACATCATCCACTTCTGTTTCAAGACTCGTGAGACTTATTGGAGTAAAAATTGTTAAGCCATTCTGACTGTGCTAGGACTCATTCAGACTGATTTAGGATTCGCTTCGACTTATTCCGATTCTCGCGAGACTCATCCAGACTTTCAATGTTCATTCAGGTTCTTTCAACACTAATTCTGAATAAGTCATGACTGGTTGAGACATATTCAGGATCTTCAGTTCTGTAACTTGTTGAAATTCATTCAGACTATGGTCAGGTTTGTCAGACATGTTTGCACTCATTACAGTGGCTTTAAGATTCTTGCCGATTCCGATAACACTCATTCAGAATTCATGGACTCTTATTAAAACTCATTTACAGTCTGCTAGGTCTTACTCAGGTTTCAAGGATTCATTTTGACTTGGTTTTTGAACTTCTTTAGCGTTCCTCAGGACATCTGACTACTTATTCAGACTCTGTTGAGACGCATTCAGACAGTTTCAGTTCAGTTTCTGTTGCAATTTGTTGAGGCTCATTGGCACTCTACCTAGACTCCTTGAAACTCTTTTAGAACTGTCTAAGATTGATTAAACTCGCTGAGAACTCAGTCACACTCTGAATCAGTCTCAACATTGATATCTAGACAAAGTTTGACGTAATTTGAAAGTTCCAAATTACGCCAAACTCTGTCTAGATATCTATGTTGAGATTGATTTACATTAACCTATTATGATTTTATTAATACTACGTCTGATCTTGAGATTTCCTCAGATGAGACTTATCTATATTAGTTCAAATTTTTCTGTGTGACTCGACAGTACTCGTAAAGATTCATTGCAATTACGTGAAGTCTGTTCATACTTGTTAAAATTCTCTGTGGCTTTGTTAAAACTCATTTTGCGACTTTGTTGAGACTCGTCCATATTTCATTCTCGTTTAGACTTACCTATTCCAACCACCCTGAGACCAGGAACGTACCGAAACCGATATTCCCCACTCTTTTTTGGTGGATAAAGGGATATCGACTAAATTTTTCCGATTGAAAGTATAAATTTTGCAGCTGAAGACCGATTTTACAAACTAACGAATAGCCGAAGATCTTAAAAATTAATTAGCAAGAAGGAAAGAAAGGAGAAAAAAGTCAGTTCTCTTGGAAGTTTACTGCCCAGCTTAGTTTACTGAATGTGGATTTTACCTGGTCAACTCTGGAAGACATTCAGGGGGCGAGATCCCATCCCTTATCGTTCCCTCCTACTTAGAATATCTCCATGCAGGCTTTTCCTCCGTTTTGAAATCTATTGAGACTCGCTTGGACCACGTCACGTTATGATGTCATGAGTTATAACTCAATAATAAGGATCAGTCACTGTGCGGCCAAGGGGTAACGGGCCCGCTTCGCAATCCTTGCGTCCTAGATTCGAGTCCCACTAACGCCGTAAAGCTAGTGATATTGGAATGCTTCCCCTACCATCTTATCGAACACAGCGGCTACAGTATCAATCGAGGTGGAAACACAGCGCGTCCTGTAACCCGTGCCAGTTCGAACGAACGAGACATTTTAATTGCAGGGCATGTTACCACCAGATCAGAAAGATCGGTACTGTGCGTGTGCTCGTTAGGGACAGTTACTTAACGTTGTGAAACACGTGGCTAGTAAGAAAACTGCGGCTACACACTTTTCGACACCGAGAAGGAAAACTCTGGCGCAGCAAAACTGTGGGGAAAACAACGGCAAACCACCCCTACTAATTTACTCTGGAGAGTCGTACGTCCGGCATCGGATACGGTGCCTGAAGAAGGAATAAGGATCATTTAGGCTTTGTTTGGACTAGGTGAGACTTAGAGCTTCTACTGAAACTAGTTCAAACGCCTGTAGAACTTTTAAAATTCATCAGAGTCTTGAAACTCATAATCAGTGTACATTTTTTTGATACTCATTGGGACCCATTAAGGTTCGTGTAGACTTATTTTGAATGTTTAAATAATTCTTGTAAAGACTCGTTCAGACTTCTCAGACAATGCTGCGACTCATTGAAACTCATTTTTAGGACTCTTATTCAGACTCGGATAATCATTTGGATTATATTGGGACTCATGATTAGACTTGGTTTAGACCAATTCAGACTCTATTCGAGCCGGTCATCCGCTAGGAGCGCTACAATCGGCAAAATTGAAAACGGGATCAGGATGATTTTCTTATTTGAATGTTAATTGAGTTTTCTCAAAATAAGTCGAGAACGAAGCCATTTAGCGGAAAAATTAAGAGAACAAAATTTGTGAAGCGTAAGATTTTCTGTAAGTTACCTCCTCTCATAGAAACTGATTTCGATCGATTTAAGGAAAGCTTCCGCCCACCACCCGTGTTGCCCACCATCCGCGACGCTTACCATTGGTCCCGTTTTCGTTGTGCGCGAAACTAGCGCTGCCCGGCCCGAATAGAAACACAGAAGTTGGTTACAGGGCGGCCAACCGTCATATTGAGAATTTGAGAAATGCCTGAGATATCACAAAAAAAAGTTCTTGAGACGGAATAGAATTGTCGGAAAAGGAAAAACAGGTGCCACAAACGTGTAGGAGCGCTAGTGTTTCTCAGTCAAATCATTATTACCATGTTTCTTTCTCCCCCCCCCCACTCCCTTTCAATTATAATAATAAAAAGTCCATGAATATTTATGCCAGGAAGTGAAGATTGATGAACGATACGAAGGGTCTGATTACGGTCTGACTTGGGTTTGACTCTGACCTGACTAGTTTGACCGAAAGCTGCAGCTCTGCAGCTGGCGCTGGGTGCCTTGTTCTCAGTTGTTAGAGACATTTTGCTGAAAAGTAGAAAGTACCTTAGCATCATGGGACAGAACGACCCTTTTTGCAGAACGCGCCGATGAAAATAAAAAAAATCAATGTTTATAAAATCAGTACGGATATTTTGTAAAAATTCTACTGGATTTTTTATTTGTTGAAAAACATTCAGTTCGAGGAAAATTTGCCATTTTGATCGGAATTCCTGAGAAATACCTGAACCTTCCCTGAGGTGAGCTTCAAATACCTGAGATCCTGAGGAACCCAAAAATACCTTCAATCTCAAGCAAAATCCTGAGGGTTGGCCGCCCTGGTTGGTTATAACGATGCTGCTTATAACGATCTGATTTCTGAGTCCGGCCAGAGGTAATACTAGAGAAACAATATTGTTTCAAGCAATCTATTGGTTTTAACGATGGAAAGCTGAGTTCCCTTCAACATCCTTGTAACCGATTTCTTCTGTACTTCGACATATTATTCGGATGTGAATCAAGACTTGGCAGAAAGCACCAACGTATCACTGATACCGCCCTCATTCTTATTCCACCGTTATCTGTGTACCATTACTCACAGTGGTGGACTTTTCTGGAGGGGACCATGATTTAAGAATTCGACATTTTAGAGAGGATTTGTTCGCTTTTCCTTCCCGCAGAAATGAAGCTTGAAGAATATCTTTTAGAGAGGATTCTTTCCTCTTCTCCATCCCGTCGGAAATGAGGACTTGCAAGAGTTTTTTATGTGATCATTTCGGCCAAAATATGCCGGAGGTACGATATCTGCCAAATGTAAAATACAGACCCCTTCTTATCTCCAAAGCTAGTTAAACGAGAAAGAACTTCGAAAAATGTTTTTCTCTGTATAAGGCCTGTGCTGAACTGCGCTACTCGGAAGGGTTATTCCGAACCCCCTCATTGAGGGTTTTCCTGGAGTCGATACGAAAGAGTACAGTAACCAGTCTTATGGCAGAAATGCTGGCAATACTGTTTTCTCGCATTTACATTGGGGGGCAGGTCTTCCTGGAGAAGTCCAACGAAATAGGTTTTCAAAAGGCGTTCAAGCTAAAAGCGAGACCCGAAACGATACACAGTCGCGTGGTCCTCGCTATCCTTTGGAGAGACATCAGACACATCGAGCGAGGTTATACGATACTCACGACCTCCTCTCTAACGTCTGGTGTGAATTTTTACTCTCGCCGACGTGACACCATCACGAAGCGACGACTCCCCGCAACCAGGCAGGGCTAATTAAGTCAACGCTTAAAGCCCGTATCCGTCTTCGCGTTAATTAACCCTCAACCCTCGTTCGTCGTACGCGAGGGTAAATCGACGTTGCGGATCAGGCTGTGCCGGACGATAATCTGTGCGACCTTTTTCTCTGCACTTTGGAAAACTTAATTACGTTTTCTCTCGTGCACGAGTATACATGCACAGGTATAGTTCGCATTTTCGGTTCCCACGAAGCGCGTATACAGCTATCCGCTTTTAAAATTCCGTTTACGTAAGCCCGTCTTACGTCAACGCGTTACACAGATCTCCGTGAACCGTATACACTTTTTATGTCGGACCATTTTTACGTCGACCGGTGCTAGCGTCGACGCCGATGTTTGTGTGTCCGTGTGTTCGGAGTGTGTATTCTGCATCTCGCAGAAGTCGTAATATTCGACACGCTTCTTAATAAGTTATTAGCGGGAGCCAGCGCCAGCGTTTCGCATCGCGGAAAAGTCGAGAGCATCAGGGGGTTGGGGGCGTTTGTTTTGTCGTAAAGCGAAAACGCGGCGAGCGAGCGAGAGAGCCCGATGGAAAAACGGACAAGCACAGCGGAGGAATGTAATACAGAAACCGAAGCTGTAATTAAGCACACTCGCTGTAACGACTTTTTAATGCAAATTATTTCCAATTCCTCCTTTGCGGACCATTTCCGTCCGTCGGCTTCTGCGCCATCTTTGATATTTACATTCCTTGTAATTTCTATAATAGTTAACGTTTCTTGCATAGCTTTTCCCCACTCCCCGCGCGCGAGGAGTGCGACCGAGACCGAGTGATATACAGTCGGAGTGTGACGGAGTGAGCGACTCTGAAGGGGGCCGTGGGGCGGTCTCCCTCATCGTTTCGACTGTGTTTAGGTGTGTATACAGCGTATACAGTGTATCGAGTACTAATAAATAGACACGAGTTTTCTTCGATACACGTTCGGAACAGAGTTTTGTTTACCCTCAGTCGCGTGTGTCTGTATCTTCGCCTTTGCCTTTGCCCTCGCTCTCTCGCCCCAGCCCGCCTCGCGTGTAATAAATTAACCTCAGCGGCCTGCCCGCTCGCGATATTCGTACCCGATAATGGCGCGTATAGACGAAAATTGAATTCATAAAAACGTGACGGCGTTATCGCTTTCCGGCTAACCCTTTTTTTCAGAGATTTCTGGCAGCGCCACGTCTTCGCCAACTAGCCCAAGACCAATCCACCCCCGAACGCGGTTCACTCCGCGCCAACTGCGCGACTATTATCGGCAGGAAACAGCCAAACGTCTCCGGAATTCGCGGCTTTGTGAGCCGGTGATATTGTTACACTGTGAAACTGCAAGACCGCGACCAAACGTGCCGCAGAGAGTGCAGTGAAAGAAACGAGTCTACAGAAGTCTCTAAGAGTTCCACGGAATCTTGAACTAGCTTGGAAGAGTCTTGGAGATCGTAAACTACCTGTGAGCTGCGAGATTGCGACTAAACGTGGATACACAGAGAGTACAATAGAAGCAACGAGCCTGCAGAAGTCTTTGAGAGTCCCACGGAACCTTGAACTAGCTTGAGGGAGTCTTGAAGATCGTAAACTACCTGTGAGACTGCGAGAGTGCGACCAAACGTGTCACAGAGAGTGCAGTGAAAAAAACGAGCCTGCCGAAGTCTCTGAGAGTTCCACAGAATCTTGAACTACCTAGTTTAGAAAGGTCTTTGAAGTTCGTACACTACCTCTGAGACTGCGAGACTGCGACCAATGGTGGATACTTGGAGAGTGCAATGAAAGAAACGAGCTTGCAGAAGTCTGAGAGTCCCAAGGATCCTTGAACTAGCTTGAAACAGTCTTGAATCTGTGAGACTATAAGACTTCGACCAAATGTGGGTACATAGAGAGTGCAATGAAAGAAACGAGCATGCAGAAGTCTCTGAGAGTTCCACGGAATCTTGAACTAGTTTAGAAGAGTCTTGAAGATCGTAAACTACTTGTGATACTGCGAACAAAGGTGGATACATAGAGAGTTTAATAGAAGTAACGAGCCTGCAGAAGTCTCTGAGAGTCCCGAGGAACCTTGACCTAGCTTGAAGGAGTCTTGAAGATCGAAAACTACCTGTGAGACTGCGACCAAAGGTGGACACACAGACAGTGCAATGAAAGAAACGAGCCTGCAAAAGTCTCTGAGAGTCCCAAGGAACCTTGAAATAGCTCGGAAGAGTCTTGAAAATTGTAAGCTACCAGTGAGACTACGAGACTGCGACCAAAGGTTGATACATAGAGAGTGCAATGAAAGAAACGAGCATGCAGAAGTCTTTGAGAGTTCCATGGAATCTTGAATTAGTTTATAAGAGTCTTTGAAGATCGTAAACTACCTATGAAACTGCGAGACTATGACCAAATGTGGATACATAGAGAGTGTAATAGAAGCAACGTGCTTGCAGAAGTCTCTGAGAGTCCCAAGGAACCTTGAACTAGTTTGAAAAAGCCTTGAAGATCATAAACTACCTATGAGACTGCGAGACTGCGACCAAAGGTGGACACGCAGAGAGTGCACTAGAAGTAACGAGCCTGCAGATCTCTCTGAGGGTCCCAAATTACCTTAAACTAGCTTGGAAGAGTCTTGATGATTGCAAACTACTTGTGAGACTGCGACCAAACTTGCCGCAGAGAGTGCAATGAAAGCAAGGAGCCTGCAGAAGTCTCTGAGAGTCCCGAGGAATTCTGATCTACCTTGGAAGAGTCTTGAAGATAGTAAACTATTCTGGAATAATCCCAGCAAGTCCTGAGTATGTATGGAAGCATCTTATAGAGCCTTCAATAAATCTTTGAAAGTCTTGGACGAGTCGTGAAAGGACTCGAGGGAGTTCTGATCAAGTCTGCAGCAGTCCTAATTAGACTGTTCGCGAGTGCTGAACAAATTTGAGAGCGCATTACTGAGTCTTAAGTCTTGAAAGAATGTTCAAGTGCTTTGATCAAGTATAGAAAACTAATACACTAAGACTCAATCATGTTGAAAAACAATCTCAAAACCCAAATCCATATTATTCCATAATAATTATTGGTTACTGATTCGTGATTGATTAATCAATTTGCTTAGTCAATCTCGGAAATAATGTTGACGTTGAATGATGGTATGAAAGCTCCGTTTAGTACATGAGTTACTTATATTCTGTTCTGTTCGTTATTAAATATGATTGCCAAAAAGAAGGACTGTTACTATCATAGATACAAAATGGTGGCACACCACAACTTTTTCCATCGGACCATGATCTAGTACAAGACGACAATGACAGGATAGAAGACTCAAACCTAATAAAACAAATGAACTTATAGTACCACTACCACCCTTAAATTGTAGCTAGACAATGTGACAAACAGGACAACTAACGCGAACAGAAAAACAGAAGAATTCTCAAAAATGAAGTGTGAAGGAAAACACTGAAAAATGCCGAAGACTTTCAGCCACCACAATATAAAACTTGGCATAAGAACCGAGGAACCGATGATATCAAACGAACAATTAATGACCAAATAAAGGCAAAAGACGAAAACAACGACATAGAAGTGGGTCTACATACTAGCCTGAGAACACTGTGACATGAAACCTAACATCAGAGAACCCGGTGAAAAACTTATATAAGAATAAAAAAACATGGGAGATCACACAGTAGCTTATACTACAAATCTCTGCTTGGAAAACAATGGACATGAACATGGCAATATGGACCTAACTAGCAATTTCAAAATACTAGTTATGGGATTGAATACCTCTGCGGCGTCAAGGCCCCTTACAAAACATATTTAAAAAAAGGGACCGAACGCCTGCTATGAAGAGAACGCAACCTATCAAACAACCAAGCAACTAACTACTACACCAAATTTCAAGGGGCTAGCATTAATTTTTCGGTGCAAGAACTTCACGGAAGAAAGAGTACGTGAATTTAGCCTGCCAACTATAGAGAAAGATTATAAAAATTAATTCTTTATATTCACAACTGTGTCCGACATTATTTGCGAGTTTGGGAGAGACGCTACTCTAGTAGTACAAAATATTACTGGGGAAGGAGAACTGTTAGAAAAAATTGAAATTACTGAAATAAAATCGGTATCAAAGGCCAATGTTATCAATGGAAGAACCATCATTGATAGTGAACCACTCTTGCACTAATGACGACTCTACAGATATTGGACTAACGGATCAGACCACATGAGCCCATACGTGTACCATACTTACCATACATTTACCAAAGGTACTTCTAAAGTGCTTTCTCTGTGGTATTTCCCTTACTATAATGCCATGCAATTTCGTAACTTAACCATGAGGATCTTGTGTTAGCTGTAAGACAGCTCTTCGATGATGGTGTGGTATCCAAGAACGTTCTGTTCCGTAAAACTTACAACTTGAAGATTAAAAAGAAAGTACCTACTCATTTACAAAGAAAATAAGAAACCAACCCACTTACGCCATGGACTAAAAAGGAGGTTTTGAAGAGTTTGCCTGAAGGTTGTGGAAGAATCAGAATCTTAAACAAGTCTTAAAAAGTCGGTGCATCTTAAAAGGGTCTTTCAAATTCACAGCTAGTGTTAACGAAATTCATTGTTTTACCCAAGTCTTTCCTTCTTCCTTCTCGTTCTTTTGTTCCTGAGAACGGACAAGGGCCTGCAGAACACACTATCTATCCGTTTTGATCAGTATTGCGGTCGCTCATAAGGAAACCAATCAGCACGATTTGTAGGAAACTGCGAGTCAGTTGTCATCTCGAAAGAATTAGAATGATCCAACTACTCAAGTGGTGTGAACTTTTCAATTCTGATTTAATCTGAGTTGCCTCTTTCGGGATCGCTCCTAGGACACTTTGACTACATAATGTACTTAATGATTACGCTAACACGCTTCTCACGCAAGACATGTTTCTTCTGTTTCAGATCTCACAACTAGTAGAAGACGTTCATAAGCTTCAAACGAGTATAGGTAAACTGCAAGAAACGACGGCCAATCAAATTGCCAGATTAGAAGAGGAACTAAGTCATAGGAGACAGCACATACTGCGTTTGGAGGCCAGACTAGAAACGCAGAAAGACTACGAGGACATCAAACGGCAACTATGGTGAGTCGAGCTCGAATCAGATGCATTCTTTCTCTGTTAGTGGACAAAGCTCTCTCGGCTCGGTCCTCCCACCGATTGAAGGCTAATTGAGAGCCCGACTCGGCCCCTCGGCTGCGGCCGATTCCATACCGCACCGCACTGATCTGTAATTAGCGAAATTCCCGGTGCCCTCCGTCGAGGCACGTATACGGGCATCGTTGATAAAGATCAATTAACGATTAATTTACGTTATTATAAAACGTAATCGTCAGGCTCTCGCATGTCTACGTGTATGTTAATCATTTTTACGCTAATGATACACGAATGTATTATAATTTTTGTATATGCGCGCACGCGGAAAACGCGGTGGTGCGAGCGTTTATTAGTTGATTAATTTAGTTTAATTATCGATGCAACTAATTGCGTCGAATAAGAATGACAATGTGATCGATTTCGATGGCTGCGCTTGTAAATGCGGCCGCGGATCGGATGGTCCTGGCGGGCGTTACTGCCGGAGGTCTCGCGTCTGTGCGCGTGCATGCCAGTGCTGGTTATTGTCGTTTTGTTCAATGTGCTCCGTGTGGGCGAACTCGAGCTTATTAGCTGGTACTCAGCGTGCAGCGTGTACCGCCTCACAGAGCTCATTTCGGTGCATGTTTCGGCGCGGTCGCCTGTGGTGTCGGCTCGGCTGTGAAGCCGTGTGCAAACATAATGGATAGCTGGTGTGATCGTATCGGATGTAGAACGGAAGCCCGATGGAGCTTTGATGGACGCATTCGACATGACCGGCTGGTCGATTGACTTAGACCTCGGGAATATGCCTGCTGGTTGGTGTATCCGTAGTCTGTTGTTTCGAATCTCAGCTAGTCTGTACAGTTTGGAACAGCATTAGGTTGTTGCGTTTCCTCCATCGTTGTATCACGCAAGCGGTTGGGTTGATCTTCCATTGACAGTGTATAAAGCTGGCGGTGTTGTGTTTTCAAAACGTCTGGAATGGAGGGTGGAGAAATGTGTCTCCAGTATCGATACGAAGCTGGCATACCTACATGATGACATGATTGAGAACAACGCTAACTACTTGAAAAGAGTAGCCCCTGGAAGATACTGTCACATAACGTGATCTAAAGAGTGAAAATTAGCGCAATGGGCGTATTAATCAGCTACTCTTGATGTTTTGATGTGCGACTGTAATATCTAACATGTTGGCAACCGGTAACTTCTGGGCTTTTCAAAACGCAGTGTCGCAAAAATATCTGAATTGCATTAATGTAGATTGTTTTTTGCCACTCCATGGAAAGTAACCCTTATCTACCTCTGTTTCCCATCTCGGGTGGAAGCCGTCAAACAGTAGATTATTCTTGAAAGAACGGTAATTTAAATGATCTTGCAGATCAGGAAGAATCTTGGGTTTCTAAATGTCGTAAATACTTAGCAGTTTTTTCCTTATGGTTATGGATATCATTCAGTTTCATTTCATCTACGAGTATGTTGTATTGACGCCGAGCCACAGACTGAAAGCCATCTCACCACAATTTCTTGAAGAGTACAGTGAATGGAATGAAAATGTTTTATTAGTATCGGTCGCCTATTGTACCACAGTGCTCAGTCCCATTCCCCTGTATCTTGATAGACAGAAAGTAAATTCAATATTTGAATCAGAACTCACGTATTAGGGTAACTTTGGTATGTCTTTCCTTGCATAAATATGAAGTTTCATACCAACAGTTCCTACAATAATTGTATCTCGTTTTCTTTTCTCAGTTATATGTACCTACTCATTTATAATGGACTCGAGCTCTGATAAACACGTGATTTGAATGCTGGTGGTGATAAACTCAGAACATTGAATAGGTACTGTGAGTTTCCTCAAATGAACCAGGAAGATTGACCTGAATAATCTACAGTTACTTGATAAGTCCTTCAAACTGTTAATTTTACAACCATTAAGAAGCTTTGTTCGTTTTGAAGCTTAGTGTATACACCAAGTGTAAACTGATACACTCATAGTGTACTCAAGTGTAAGTGGGTCGGGTGTTCACACTTGCTCATCACTTGGTCCCGAGTAAGTGGTAAAAGTGTAAACACTTTTTTTACACTTGAGTGTACAAGAATGCTCTACACCCATCTAAACGAACACGTGTTTACATCTACACTCAGTGTACATTTGTCAAAACGAACGCGCTGATGTGACACTGAGTGCAGGAGTGTATACACTAAACTTTAAAACAAACAAAGCTAGAATAGGCGCCGTAACCGTGACCAGGTTCGCTAGTGTCGACCTTCTGAAAAGGTGATCAAGGTTGATGTTCCCATAAGACGTGTAAAGTAGGTATACTTTAAAGCTTCCGTAATTGCTGAAAATAGGTTTTCATGAGCCATATAACATGTCAAATTGAAGCTTGATGTCTCTAGTTTATGATGAAAGGTAATTTAATGCACTTTACTCGCTCTAGTTGGATGAATAAGGGAATAAGTTGATTTCCAAATTATTGTTTTTCTAATGGAAGTTTACGATTGATACAAAACGCGCTTGTAAACAATTAATACATGGAAAATGGAGCAGTTTCAAGTTCATAAAGGAAAACTAGAGACCTCAATCTCTGAATTCATCTATTATAAGCCACAAGAAAACATAGAAAAAGCGAATTCAAGTTTTATGCATTCTTATAGTGATAACGTCCAGGATCATATTTTCAGCGCAGAGTTACCAACTTCGGAAATTCTCGGTTACGCCGCTTATTGCTTTGAAAGGTGGGTTCTGTGCTGGCCCAACAGATGATGAATAGGTTCTGCTCGGTCTTTCTGCACCTTCATAAGCTGACTATACAACAAATGAGTGGTGTCTTGATGAAAATGTGCTGTTTCTGCGCGTATTTAATAGATTTGGATGTATGTAGTAGGAGGTGCTGTATTCTGTAGCATTACAATATAGGTACTGTTCAAATGTATTATTGTGACATTAATCGGTTCATAGTAGGTATCAGTTTCCCTCGATCCGGTTGCCATTCCAATAAGCAGTTTTCACTATATTAGAGAAAAACGGTATAAAGTAAAACTAGTAAGTATGTTTGCCTTTTGCAACCATGTTGTAATAAAGTTCGGTTACTATTCATTTTTCTTTCAGTTAGTTGGTTTCACAATATTTTATTTTTAGGAGCGGGAGGGAATAATGAATCTTATGATAATTTATTTAGTCCCATGGCAAACCCTTAACAAGAGTTGAAACATTATGATGCCAGGCTATCAACAGCTTTAGAACTTATGAAACAGATATGTACCCTTTGGCAAGCTTTTCAAGCTCAAATCAGTCAGTACTCATACCATTTAGCAAAGTTTAGGTTTCTATGCATATAGGTACATACAGAGGTTGTCGAAGTATAACAGGTATTGTAGCCTTTGGCAAGCTTTTCAAGCTCAAGTTTTTGTGCATGTACATAAAGAGGTTGTAGAAATATACCTAGTCAAAGTCTACTAGAAACCCACAACATCATACATTTGACTCTCAAACAGGTACCTTATGCATATTTACCTACAGAAGGTATGGATGTTATAAGTATGGAGTACCGTGATGACTTTAGGCGACTAAAAGACCAGGGTTGGTTTGCCGGTTCACTGTTTTGAAAGGTATGTCCCACTGCTGGTGTTATTCTGAAGATGTCTTTGGTAGGTTCGAATTTCAATTTTACTGGCCAGCAACAGTCAAGCTATCTGAAAGAGTTGTTTTGAATGCTATACCTGGATCTTTAACTGGTATTGTGGATTCTTTTGTACTTGCTACATATGGTTTCTTCCAGTTTCAGTAGCGAAGCTGATGTCATAGATTAATGCCGCGACATTTACTTGGATGAGTTATTTAGAAAAGGCGACCTGAGTAGTGCCGGCCCCTGAGGTGAGTTCACCTACTAGAAGTGGGCACACAGTTCACACCACCTACTTGAGTAGGTTATAAGTAAACCGACATTGGCATTTGGTAGTAACAGACACCGTACTTTCCGAACGTTAGGATTGTATGAACGTTGAAATTGATTGCGGTATTGTGAGCTGAATTTTCAGCGCCAGAAAGCTAGTGAACAGGTCGGGCTCTCTCCTCGCAGGCATCCTAGCGAACAGATGAGCGACCGCGGTACTAATCTACAAATGGAGGTGGACAGATGACATACTTCGTTGTCCCTCATCAGTTCCTGGGAATATGGTATTGTGTTCGAAGAACACGTTACATTTAGTATCTGAAAGATTATTGCTATGATGTGTGTGTCCCTCAATGCTGTGAAACATGTGGCTAGTAAAAATTCACGTGTGCGTATGTCATCGGCGTAGTGAAGGAAACACTCTAAGGCAAGAAACCGTGGGGAAAGCAGTAGCGAACTATCTCGAAACCCCTACCTAGTAAGCCATGCGGCATGATTGCTTCGGTTGCAGACATCAAGCCCGATGTTGAGTGTGAACATAGTGGTATCTGTAGGTTATTGGCAATTCAACTTCACATTCAGTTTGTTTCTATCCATTCCATGCTACAACATGTCAAAATGGCTGCCGCTTAAAGTTACAGTAACCCATGTGCAACCTCAGAAGTAAACAGGATGGTATTAGTTGTTTTGAAACTTATTACCGTTCCCATCTGTTCGCCAAAATTGTAACTGGTAGCCATTTTCGACGCTATCGCCATATGTTACGATACATTTGACATCTTTGTACAGATTTCCCTGTGAAGTCAGATTAGAGTTCACTGTGATGCGGTTGGAAAGCGTTGAAAACCTTAACATCAGTCGTGCCTGGCAGGATTAGGTGTATATTTAGTGTATGTGTGGTTCACGTGACTTGTAAGCCAGCAGAGGGGAAGGTAACGTGCTCCCGCGGTTGTGCTAGCAGTGCGAATGAGGTATAGGTATACTGCACTGATGCTACAAATTGCTTCGAGTTCGATGCCTCTTGCAATATTTAAGAAGATCTGCTGGACAGCCAATAGACACGCTATAGTCCATGGTAATTACCCGGTCATTCCACGAGCTGTCCGTGCCAATTAGGCGACCCGTAATTACCGCGCAGCTTCACCAGAGCGAGGAATTTAATTTCCCCGCGCTATTTAATAACATGTACAATGTATAAGTTGTACACTTCGAATTTATTTTCTCGTATTCGCGTTTCACGTATGCACGAAATTGAAGGCAGAACGACGAATAAACCGATTCGCAATAATGTAACGTGCGTGTAAACTTATCGCCAAAATGGTTTTTTAAAAAAATCCGCGTAATTTAAATTACCGTGCCCTGCCCGCATACGTAATGGTTATGTTGTTGGCGATTTGAAAATATTTTTTAAATCGTATGCATTTCGTACGGGTTGCGAAAGTTTTAATTGAATTCGAAGTGCAAATAATTAAGTTATCGTAATAACCGAGCGTAATTATGACATTTTCCCACACCTCGGCCAGTATCGATCAATTGTATGGTAATTAGTTTTTTCGACCAATGCGAATAAACAACTTTTTTTGGCATGTATACGAATTCTTCGAAGTTACGTGGCTTTTTGGAAGAATTTTGTTTTCGGGTGTTACTTAATTCAGGAATGCAATTGGTTTACCAGGTGGTGGTTTTAATTAGTTTGAAAATATTTTTACTGATACGCGCGAACGAGGCGTAATAACGACGTCGTTAAATTCGACTCGGTGTCATTGTGGACGATAACAGAAAGCAAAAGTTCGCTTCGGTTTTTTTTTTTCTTCTTTCGAAGTTACGATGGGAAAATTCAGTTTCGATCAGTTCCTGGTGGAGGGCACGAGGTGACATTCGTTGAAGGGTGTGAAGGACAAATCAATTGTACTGAATTGCGAGCTTGTTTCGGTTGAATAGCGAATTCGAGTGTTGAGGGCAAATCTAGTACATCAGAAGTCCAATCTACAGGTAGAAGATTTCAAATGACAGGCAAAATCGAATTCTGATGTTTGCCA
This sequence comes from Acanthococcus lagerstroemiae, assembly GCA_031841125.1. Lineage (NCBI taxonomy): Eukaryota > Metazoa > Arthropoda > Insecta > Hemiptera > Eriococcidae > Acanthococcus > Acanthococcus lagerstroemiae. The sequence goes on along the minus strand of CM063113.1, from coordinate 44,922,774 downwards.
AAATGAAGAAGCGAGAGGAATTTGTTCATGGTGATTTTACTGTTGATGAGATTCAGTATGTGGCCGGTGAAAAGTATACCACCTGTTATTGTAGTTATAATGCCAAACGGTACCGCGCACGGATGTACCGATAGGGGGTAGGAGGCAATTTACCCGCCCTGTAGGGTCTTTTCACTCAGCCGTTGGGAAAATTTACCATTTTCGTCAGGCGGAGTTGGGAAAATCCAACAAGTCAATTTTTTTGATTCATGTCTTTGCTTTGGTACATAAACGAGAAAAACGTTACTGGTTGAGCGTTACTTGGAGCATCATGAAAATGAACAGCTGATCGAAAGCTTTGGCACATAAACGAAAAAATCGTCACTTTTTGAGCGTTACATCTGAGGCGAGAATCGAAATCAAGTCTCTTCACGGTGACAATTCAATTCAGTGGTTAACATTTTGATAGAAATTTAATTTTCTTCCAGCCATGGGTATACTTGGAGTAGGGCTCGGGGTTGGCCGAGTGAATAGTGCGCTGGTCTCGGAATCTGGAGGTCTCGAGTTCGAGCCCACGTAGCAACTCGCCAAGATTTCGACCAAGGCCGGTTTTTCGGCCAAAAGGGAAGAGGGCTAAGATAGCCCTAACAGCCATCCCGGCGTCTCTGAAGTGATGCTTGAAATGGCGGATTCCAGGGCTCGAAGTTATTGGTATACTTGAGCGAAAACCGTTACGCTCCCCCAAGGGCGTATGTAAACTGCATACACTGGGTAGTCAGGTAAAGGAAACAACATGTGAATTGCACATAGCTGCAAAAATCAGATTAAGCATTGAAATTGTAAATTGCACACATAAATAAATAAAATTTGGAATTGGAAAAGGTGTGAATTGCACACCCACTTACAAGATAGGCGCATCCGTATTTCTGGGAAGAAGGCTTCAAATCTAAAACACTAGAGCCCCAGAACTCTAGCAATATATTTTGAAATAGTGTGTAAACAGATCCATAGTATGCGTTATTTTTCCACGAGAGGAAGGGAGTGATTTGGAGGGAAATTAAATTTCCTGAGATGACTAACCTCTCAATTCCGCTGAGTTCTCTATTACTGAACAATAAAGCTTACAATTTCGAAATATCCACACGTATACCTTCAAAATATCCATATCTGCACATAGTATGCCTCTGAAATATCCATATCTGTGTATTCTTGAAGGAAACTGAGATGTCAGCGTTCCCCAAAAATATGAACGCGTTCAAATCCGTTCTCATTCATGTGAGGAGAAGAACGCGTTCACTTTTTTCTCGTTTGTGGAGGTGCTCCATTCGTGAACGCGTTCCCGTTCGCAAACGGGAGTTGACATCTCTGACTGTAGTCATTCCTCTCTCCGTTCTCTGCGTTCTCGTTCACGAAATGAAATGAACGCGTTCCTGCCCTTTCTTGTTCATGTGAGAAGAAGAACGCGTTCACTTCGTTCTTGTTTATGGAGGGGCTCTGTTCGTGAACGTGTTCCCGTTCGCGAATTGGAGTTGACATCTCTGACTGTAGCCATTCCTCTCCCTCCGTTCTCTACGTTCTCGTTCATGAAATGAAACAAACGCGTTCCTTTCTCGTACTGTGTGCAATTTACAATTCATGTTTCGCTACCGACCTTTTATAAGTGTGTACAATTTACACTTTTGTTGCATACATCCGTCTTTTCACAGTACGTGCAATTTACAATTTTCACATGTGGTTTGCAAAGTAGGAAGAAACCCCTCCACTGGAAAGTGTGTGCAATTTACTTTTTCCCCACCCCCGACACGCTCGAAAACCGTAACGTAACACTCCCCTTGAGACGAAGCCAGTCCGCATAATTTGCTCTTCATGGTGATAATTCAGTTCAGTGGTTGACATTTCTATGGAAATTTTTATTAACAACATGGCTGTAGACTGCAGTCGTGCATCAACAACATGGCTGCCGACTGTAGTCGCGTCGATATTAAAATCGAGACATGAAAATGCTGTTCTGTGGTAGCAGATCCGTCTGCGACATGTTTGATCAGTGTTTGAAGTTTAAGAGTCTCTGAACCCTGGCCATATTTTCTGAGATGATCATCTTTGGAATGAAATGTCGCAATTTTTACCAATGATTGGATTTCAGATAAGCCAATTACATCCCACTGCAGTCCCTCTAGTGTTTTTTCCAGTTCCAATAATCTGGGTTCGCCCACAAGTCCTTGATAGTTAAAATGTAAACATTTTTTTAAAATACAGAACTCCCAAATGTTATTTACAAATCTGAAAATAGAACTCTATTTCAATTTTTTGCTTGGATACTTGGGAATTGAGTGAGAAGTTGGGAAAATCTAACAAGTTAGTCAAGTTAGAGTTTTTTTTTTGTTTTTTTTTTTGCTTCGCTATTTGGAAATTTTGAGTTTAGTCCAGGGATGTACCAAATAGGGGGGGGGTAAAAATTGTGAAAGTTTCAACTGACTTAACTCAGAATTCCCAAGTATCAAAACAAAAAATAAAATAAAAATCCTTTTGACTTGTTGGACTTCTCCTACTGACTCAACTCAAAAGTCATAAGTATCAAAGCAAAAGAAGAAAACCTGTTTGACTTGTTGGGTTTCCCAACTTTACAATTCAATTCCCAAATATCAAAGCAAAGTAAAAAAAAACAACAAAAAACTTGTGTTGGATTTTCTCAACTGCTGAGTGAAAAATTCCTACGGGGGGGGGGTAAGTTGCCCCCCCCCTCCATATCGGTACGTCCCTGATTGAGTCAGTTGGAAAAATCCAATAAGTCAAAAGGTTTTTTTCTGTTTTGATACTTGGGAATTTTGAGTTGAGTCAGTTAGAACTATCACAATTCCCCCCCCCCCTTTCCTCCACCTCCAGGAAAAACTCTTCGGTACGTCTCTCATACCGCGCGAGTTTCTAGATGTTTTGAAAACAATCCAGCCCCGGGCGATACTACTCTCCAGTCGCACAGTATCCCGAAGTTTGGTGCACATACTCGTATCTAGTTGTTCACAGATATGTCAAGCTTTGCCTGCTCTCCGGTAGCATTCTTTGTCTGTGTTGGCCTTTGTCTCGACCATCACGAAGAAGAAGATGCAAACAGAGTGGTCGAAGTAGAAGGCCGACGAACAGGACACATCGACTCTGTACCATCCCAGAGCTGCTTCCCCGGAAGGGTCCCCCCCCCCATCGTCACCACCTTCCTGCGTCTGCACACGTACCAAACCAAACGAGGAGATGAGGGGTGAAGGAAGGAAGCGCATCCGGCTGTGATGCACCCGAATTCCAGATTAATGCTGGGTGAACGGTGCCTAGGTCAGGGTGTCCCATAGTGGCCCTGGCAAGACAGAGTGAATCCGAAGCAAAGAGGCGAAATAGAGGCCCAGGCCAGCCTCGATAGGTCCCTCTGGTCGCTGATGCGATACTCAGGGTAGTTCCCGGGGCCAGGGACGCGATGTCTGGGAAGCCAATTTGGCATGCGTGCCATGCCATACGCTCCACCAAAGGTCCTAAATTGAAATGCAGCATACCATCTTTTGAAAAGACTTGATTTCACAATCGCGAGGGCATGACCTGAGTGAAGAGCTGGACTCGCTTCATGTGTATAAAACAGTCAAAATCCTTCTGAATTAAGGTTAGTTGCTATTTATAAAAAGTTCGATACATTTTTTCGCGCTCTACGTCTACGGACTAAGCAGATTTATTTTCTGGCGTACAAAAATGATAACAATACGATATTTCGACGAGGACTTTGTAGTTCTGGGTAAATGACTCAGCACGAGTACACGTTATTGGAACGAGGGCGATGGTAAGAGAGAGAAAGTACCTACCTGGGGCTCGAGTACACTCGAATGCGACTGAAATTTGCTTAACGAGCATCCGCGATCCGCCATAATTTAACGTTCTCGTTCGGGTCCTCCCTTCCCTGGCGTACCACCATGACATGTCGAGTGTGTATGGCAAATAAATTAACCGATTTTGATTGCCAAAAAATGATCACATTTGTTAACCTTCTGTATCGCGCATCGCCTCCGAAATACCGATCCGCCGATATCCGATGTACCGGTTCTTTAGAATCGTAAAATCTATCGAGATATTCAAATTAAGAACATATTAAACGAAAGAGAAAAAAAATTATTATTAACGGCGTGTACGCGTAGTTTATGACATTTCGAAGGTATATTTATATCGGGGATAAACGATATTCGATACGTAACGTGGAAACTAGACGCGCTCTGGTCTTTACTGTCAAACTGTCTTTTAATTTACTACCTTACCTGGTTGCTTTTTCGAGTGTGTCGAATACGTTAATTAAGCATTTTTCAAATATTAATTTATTCTCCATATTTCCGTTACATAATCGCAATTATGAAAAAAATGAGACGACGATGAGCTGGAAGTTATGAATAATATCCGAACAACCCGATAATGAGAATTTCGAGAAAACAGCAAACGTTTTTCGAAGTAAATTCCACATGCATTGACAGGTTATAAAATGCGAGACTTATTGATGTCGCGGTGCTTGTGCGGGCTGGCACACACAGGATATGCAATACACCCATCTATCCGAAATTCGAGTTCGATTTCGAAAAGTCGGCCGTACAGTATGAGCGCCTGCTGCGGGATTCATTATAAGCGCTTGCGATGTACGCCCGTTCCTGACCGATGACTGTCCTGGAATACCGACCTCGTAGCTTAGCTCTCATTACTTGTTTTCATTTTTGCTTTCAGCATTTACAAGTCTGATAATAAACTGATCGAGAATATCGAAAACAACAACGTCTCGACGACAAGCACCACTACCAACACTACCACAGCCAGCACTACCACCGACTCGGAACCGCTGTCCGATCGCGTCAAAAGCGAACCATTCACTCAAAAGCGCAATCAAAGCATATCACCTTCCGAATCACAAAGTAAGTTTGGTGTACCTTCGCACATATTTGATATAGGTAGCGCAGGAGGAGTAGCTACATGTTTACTTGGATCAAAGCAGCAAAAGCCACGACTTCAACTTTTCTAGTAGCAAGCTACACCTCCCCCTCGTATAGTAGGATATTTACTCTGCTATTAATGCTGACTTTCACATTTGAAAAATTTGACAATAACTCCTACTAACTCACTAGAGTTGAAGTAGGCTGCAGAAACCCGTTTCCTGCTGTCTTCAAACACTCAGTTCAGAGTCAGTTTTCAAAAGAGCTTTGGATCCCGGTTACACAGTGCGCAGGCAATCGATACGTCCTCCGCAGGGACATCGAAATCCGAATCCACCGTATCCAAACCGAATCACTGTATTTGGCCGTGTTTGTTGCAGGTGATCTGGTGCGCGCGCCCAGTCGTTCCTCCGAGCCGACTTTCTCCTTCCCCACGAGCGGATCGGCGCCGCCCGGTCTGCAGAACGTTGAACAGTTCGGTTCCTTCCTCGGTGAAGAGATCGTCGCCAACTGGAGACGGTCTCTAGAGCGTACCATTATTAGTCAATCATCTTCCACGTCGCCGCCCAACGTGACCGCGGCCACGCTCTCGCTACCAGCTAGTAAACCGTTTCAGCTACCACCGTCGCCTACGAACACCTCACCCGCTCCTCATTCGCCGCGCGACACCGAGTCACACAAAACCGATTACTCGCACGATGCTCAAGAATCTTCAGAGGAAATTGGTGAGTAGTTGTAATGAATACCTTACTGGACACTACACATAGACTATGTGAAATTGATAACTATGAGGTAAATGCAGGAGAACAGTAGGTACCTGTAGGTTAAGTATCTGGAAACACCCGAGTATTGACGTTCGCCATTTTCCGTTGCTTCCCGACAATTCACAATTTGAATTTGGTACGCGGAACGTTCCGCTTAGTGAATTGTGAATAGTCGGGCACTAAGGATGTTGATACTCTGCATGTTTCTAGGTGCTGTACTATAGGTAGAAGAGTTTGGGGTAGAGCCTAAGTTGAGTATGCAAGTAATGCATTACTATGGGCAAACACAAAGAAAGGTTTTGTCAGGTAATTTCCATCGAATGATCGAGGTTTTGTCAGGTGATTTCCATCGAATGATCGAATACTCGAATGGATACTCGAGTCATTCAAACGATTATTTTATAAAGGTTGGATGTGGATGGTCAAAGCAAGTGTTGCAATACAAAACTGGAATCCTGCATCAAGTACATACTTGAGCGGAATGACTCAAGTATCTGCTTGAGTAGATACCTACCAGATGTTAGACTCGGGTGTAGACTACCATCAGTATGGAACATTATAGATGAGTCCTCATTTGAATAAATCGAATCTGCTCGGACTCTGATACTAACATACTGATGAAGTTATGTTCTCTTTCCTTTCTTAGTGTTAGCTGAAAGGCTATACTGTCTACAATCAAAGATTGAACACGATGGTTGTAGTGTGAACAGGATGGGATGGCGCTAATAAGACTGAAAACCATTGCTTAAATGATTTCTTTTTACTATGGGTGGTTTAGCTAACACAAAGAAGAGAGAATCTATTATGGAGTAATGTAGGTGCGCGTATGATACAACTACTCGCATGATACTTTCATGTTCTAGAATTTGTACCAAGAAGGTTCAACAGAAATACCACAGTGTGGTGTTAAGGCGATGTCAATGTATATAGGTACACAAGTTTTTATCAGGAGAGTATCATCTGAATACTCATTAAAGATGGTTACCACTGTGATATTGGGTTAAAATCGATTTTGCTTTTGTGATATCAGCTTGATGTCACTATAGTACCTATCTTCACTGAATATTTAGGTGATACCTTTCTGATACAAAGTAGCAAATATTACAATAGCAAGTAGCATGTAAATAACATACTGATGAGGTTGTACACTGTTTCCTCTCTTGGTGTTAGTTGAAAGGCTACTGTTTGCAATCTATGTGTAAGGTTGAAGACGATGGCACATATGGTAGTTAGTAGTGAACAAGACGGGATGGATCCGCGACGAATTCAGAATATTGTAGAGGAAGGTCAATGAAGTCAATCTCATCTTATGTGACATAAAATAAACTGGAAACAGAGGAAGAGCGTATGGCTCGGGTCCCGGGAGACTATCTCTTGCATCTGCTACTAATATAGATGGCGAATGAGATTGGTTGGTTACACGTTTCCAGCAACTCAGTTGCAATAGTCTGCAATCCTGATTGACTTTTATTAAAACATACAGAATTCACTCACTAGTTTTGCGACAACAGTTTTAACAAACGGTTTCCCGTGTTCGCAGGTCAATCAAAGTCAACGCGAACCCACAGCGAGCACTCGGATAAAGAGGGTCCGACGGAGACGCCGATCTCGCGCAACGACACCCCCAAATCGCTGGCGGACGCCGACTCGCCGGCGCCGTCGCTGGAGCACCATAGTCACCGCGGCGACGGCATGACGCCGTGCAAGTCGCCGGCCAGCAGCAGCGACCCGGAGCTGATATCGAACAACAATTCGCCGCACCTGAACAACAATACCAGCAGCAGCAACAACAACATACCGCCCGGCCTGATCAACGGACTGTGCGGCATCAACATGGGCCTGAACAACAACCTGCCGATGAATTTCGACATGCTGAAGTCGCAGTTCCGGTTCGACGATCCGCGTTCGCCGTTTCGCTTCGGCGACGATCCGGGCTCGATCGTCGGCCGGTACGGCGAATCGCTGATACCGAAAGGCGACCCGATGGAGGCGCGGCTGCAGGAGATGCTGCGGTACAACATGGACAAGTACTCGACGCAGAATCTGGACACGCTGCACATAGCGCGGCGGGTGCGCGAGCTGCTGTCCATCCACAACGTGGGCCAGCGGCTGTTCGCCAAGTACGTGCTGGGCCTGTCGCAGGGCACCGTCTCCGAGCTGCTGTCCAAGCCGAAGCCGTGGGACAAGCTTACCGAGAAGGGCCGTGACAGCTATAGGAAGATGCACGCGTGGGCGTGCGACGAGAACGCCATCTTGCTGCTGAAGTCGCTGATCCCGAAAAAAGGTAAATATGCTGTTCGGTTGTGGATTGTGTAAAGGCTGGATGGCGGGAAGCGGGAGCCAGCGGTCGCGGACGTGCTCTGGGCCGCCGTGTGTTGTTGGGCCCGAACAAATTGTGCCGAGCTGTTGATGCCGGCGAGCAGGAAACAGTCCATTAAATTCTGTATCTAATTGACCTAATAGCGTCGCCGGGATTGTGTAGTTATGGGGAATCTGGCCACTGTGTGTGTGTGCGTATATGGGATGTACATCTGTCATCGATATTATGAACAGACTGGTTGGATTAGGATTAGAGGTACGTGTTACTGTCAACGATCTAGGATCTAGGAGTTTGTGTGTGCTGTCGAAAGTCGATATTATTCGGGTCGCGTGTACCCGATGGCGTAACTCGTTATCAGAGTACGTGAATTATTTGGGAAAAGTTTTCGTGTTTTATGGTTACGGACTGCGCAACTCGAGTTACGTAATTTGGAGACTTTGAGAATAATCTGAAACGCGGGTTCTTCTGTATAAATATTTGAAAATTATAAATTGACTAAACATAAGAAAGTGGTTACATTTCTTACGGTTGATATTTGATACAATTTTAAATATAGAGCAAAGCCCTCGTCACGTTTCGTCTTTATAAAAAGTGTAATTGTATTATCGCTAGAACAATGATATTGCACGGCGAACGACGACGATCTTACCTTGTTAATGACGAAACATTAAGCTATTCGCCGCCATAAAACACCGTTTGATTATTATATTTACCGTAACAGTTATATTAGGGTGTTATATATTATGACTATAATTACACTAACTATATCCCAACCTATCGTTTTGATTTGTTCCTTCAACATTACGACCTGTCATATTTATGACTTTATTGTCATTAAACTCCGGTTCTGTCTTTTGTTTTTCTCTGCGCCTGAAATCTCAACTTTAATATCATTCTGCTTATTTACGACCTGTAATTGTAATGTAATATTATTTATCATTTTATTATTAGATTACCTGTCTTCCTTCTTTTGCTTCTTCCCTTTTTTTTCCTATTCGTTATCTACTTTGATTATTACGATTGATAAATCTTTATTTATTCATCATCTTCCCGCGCGAGTGGTTCCGAGCTTCTTTTTTTTGTTTGCATTTAATGGCCGCGTTTCTCTAATGTTAAAATTTAAACGGTATAGACAATTATTGTTATTATTTAGAAGCCTTTTCCCCTTCTTCTTTTTTTTCTCTTTTTTTTTCTTCTTTTATTATCATTTCCGAACGTAGATCAACGCGAACGACGTACGTAATAAAAATAATTTAAAAAATTAAGACGACTCTCGGGCTTAATTAGTCGGACGTGGTAAACTGGTTCGAATATGAAATTTCTCATCCACGCCCATTCGCGATTGGAAAATGGCCGCAAGGTGGGGAGCAGAAGCTAAACCAGATTGAGACGAGAGAGTATACGACCACCCAAATTTGCTTTTATGGTTGTTCGGTGGATAATTCGAACGTTTCCAAGTTAGTTTGGGGTTGCTTGGAAACCGGCTGAGGTTTTAGGCGTCGGCGTAGGCAATTTATTTCATTTTGGTGTATCGTAGTTGGAAAAGTACTAAAGGGATAGGCGTGATCTATGATTCACTCAGTTCTCTCCGGCATCTCCTTGGTGTGAGGACCAAAAGCCGTCATCAGTTGTTCAACATTGATTCAGAGACCTGACTCCTAATACTAGTCTTTGGAATGAGTGTACGTGTAGTATCACAGTTGAAACCTCTGAAATCAGCGGCGGTGCCTTCGGGATGCCCTGTTTCAAATACGTCGGGAAAAGTTGCCGTAGGCTCTCACAAACCTGCGATCCAGCCTTACAATCCACCACATTCCAGTATACCCTGCTTCCCGGCTAACTGAAAGTTTAAAATAAAAAAGAACTAGGGTACTTATTTTCTTCAGGTAAAGATCCTGGCATGCCGACTGTATTCACGCGCGGAGACTCCGATATGACTGAAGAACGCATCGCGCATATCCTGAGCGAAGCCAGCCACCTGATGAAATCCTCATCACATAGTCAAGACCAGGAAACGCGCAGCAACGAAGATAGTAAATCACCAAATCGCGGACAGGTACAGATAAACTATTTCAACCTTACACCAGATATTTTATACAACAATGTAGACTCAAGTAGTTAACAATAACATGTGAAGACAGTCGTCATTTTTTATCTCGGAAAAGCATTCTATCCTACAGAAAACAGTGTAGCAATCTGGGTATTTGCAGTCTAAGATTGTTCGGTTTACATGAGTGGCAAAAAAGGGCGAATGAAAACTTAGCAGGAAACGAGTGCGTGAAAATACGAGACTCAAAAAGAATAGTCAAGAAAGGAAGACAGTGAGAGAAAAAAGATAAGAATGATGGATTTTTTCCCAAGTGAGTGGAGCAGTTTTTCATGATTTGCCAATTTTCCTCAAGACGCTCTTAACCTAATCTAGTGGTTTTTAAATCTCAAATAAGTCTGGAGGTGCCTTAAGCAGTCGTAAACAGATCCAGAAGAGTTTTGAAGAGTTTGAACCAGTTTGGAGGAGTGACAAGCAGGGATGTTTGCTTACGCGTAGACAATAATTGTCTACATTTTGGTGTAAAGAAATGTAGACAATGTGTAGAACGTAGAAATAGGTAGATAAATGTAAACAATTCCGAAAATTATAAAAAAAGCTAATATAAATATACATGATGTAATCAGTTAATCACAAATTCACGATACTAAATCCAAATTTTAATTAATTTTACTTTGTTGACATTTGTTTACATTTGTGTACACTCACATTTATCTACACGATTTGTCTACATTACAGTGTCTGCATGTAGACAGATGTATTTGTCTGTGCAGATTTGTCTACACCAACATCCCTGATTACAAGAATGGAAGAATCTTGAGAATCCCTAGCAAGTCTTAAGCATTGAAAAGTTTTAGTAAGGCTAACAAATCTTGAAGAATCTTGAAAAAAAAAAAGTTTCTGTGTATGTAAAGAGAGACTACATCCTATTTTGGAAGATCTTGAAGAGCTTAACCTGATTTTAAATTAATCATGAAGAGCCTAGCTTGTCTGAAGAACTCCGAACGAGTCTAAAACCGGACTGAAAGAGTTTTAAAGAACTTCAGCAAATATTAAACAAGTTTTAAATAGTCTTGGCAAGTCTTACACCACATTTGAAGAGTCTTGGCGAGTTTCGAATAAATCCGGAAGTCTTAGAAATACTTCAATAAGTTCAAAAGGGTTTTAAATAGTTCTGAACAAGTTTGACAGAATCTGTAAGATTCTCGAACAACTCTGGAACCTCTAGAAGAATCTTAAAGAGCTCTAACAAGTCTTTTTAACACGTATTAAAGAGTCGAAGCGAGTCTTGGAACAGTTCGAGAAGAATGTTGGAAAAGATTTGTAAGGTGTTAGAGAGACACTTCTACTCCTTGGGAAGAGTTTCAACGAGATTTAGGTAGTTAGTCTTAAAGAGTTGTAGCGAATCAAATGAATCTAGAAGGGTTTAAAACCACCCATTTTACAAGAGTGTTGCAAAATCTTGAGGGGTCTTACTACAAGTCTGAAAGAATTGAACTAGTTTTGAAGAGTTGAGACGAAATTCGAAGGAGTCTTGAGGAAGATTTTAACAAGTCACGAACAAGTTTTGATGACTTTCGAAGTGTATTGAATGGAAATGAATGGAAAAAATTGACAAATATCCAGTGCGTCAAGCTGAAATCTGGCTCTTGAGAAAACGAAGTGAAAGCGGAAGAATAGAAGAACTAGAGGGAAAGCAAAACAGAAGAATGAGGAATAGGTCCTAGGGGGAGGGGGAGGGTTTTTTATTTATTCTTCGCCTGGAGTCGACATTGGTGTGAAAAATTGAAGTATGATGAATTGATTTTTGTCTCTTGCTCTTATGGATAATCGTCCGGTGATGATCGATGATGACAACTCTCTCGTTACCGAATGTGCTTTGAGCTTCTCTGTCTTCACCTATACATCATTATAACACTAATTTCGAATGGTAGCCATTTTGGCTAGGTCCGTTACTAGGAGGGGAAAATGAGGACATCCCCTCCTCTTCACCGAGAAAAATTTTTGCCTCATGTCAATAAAACAGAAAATCTATTATTAACCCCTCGCGTTCATAAGTCTTCTGTGCGCTCCCTCCCCTCCACAAAAGAACGTGATTACGGGCCTGATTTTGATTGATGGGAGTGCAGAGACGTACAGCTGGGAGAAAGGATCCAGGTTTCCCCGGTTACGAAACACGAATTCCCGTAGCTGGAAAATTGTTGAGATTGACCGAGGCGGAGGAGGACACTGAGGATCCTGGTTTGTTTCTTGTTGGACATTTTCGAAATCAACAATCAAACCAAAAAGATGAGATATTCCTTCATTAGTCTTGTCTACTGGCATCCAAATTCCTTGCTTTTCCTCCTTACAGACGATTTTATCCACCGACAAAAGTGTTTGACGGACGTCTCCCCCTCTTCTTAACAATGTTCCTGGCAAGATGTACGCAAACTGAATGTAAACCAAGTGTAACTCTTTTGAAAAACTAGATCAGCGTACATTCAGTTCCGTTTACAAGCTGCCAAAATGGCCACTACTCGAAATTAGCGATCTAGATGTAGTCTGTTTATCTTTCACCCGGACGGGCGCACTTGTTAGCCGACCTTCTAACCTACCACTTTGTGTATTTAGTGTGCTTCGCCAGTCAGTCGAGATGGCTTCTCGAGTAGAAAACTAAAGAAATACGAACACGACGACGTTTCGCACGACCAGGTGCTGAGAATATATCAAGAGGAGCTGGCCAAGCTGATGGGTCGTGACCATGCCTTCCCTGGGTGAGTATTCTGAAAACGCCGCAAATCGAACTTCCCGTGTCAGCACTCTGCTGCTGAGTTCTTCTTGGTATGTGGGAATTCTAACCAGTGCCCGTTTCATGCGCAGATTCATGTTTCCTCCGTTCTTCGGCGCCAACGGCGGTCCCGGCGCCGCCAGCAGCGAAGACATTCGTATGTCGTTAGACGCGTACAATCGCGAGCTAGCCAAGTTGCAGAACTGCCCGCAAAGTCAAATCAGTCAAAATATGTCCGGTCTGTTGGGTCTGCATCCGCAGCCCGCCAACAATAACAACAATAGTTCGGCCAACACCGGCAACGGCGGCGGAGTTGGCGCGAACGCCGGCAGTGGCGGCCAGCCACCGGTCAGCAATGGCGTCATCCAAGACCTGTCGTTACCGAAGGCCGAACGCAAGTCAGACGTTAAACTACCCAACGGCGACCTGAGTAACGATAAGCCGGAGTTCAAAAAGGAATCGGTGCCCACTTCGGAGTCGTTTTCGGAGGCGATGAAGCACGCTGGCAGCGCGTTTTCTCTGGTCAGGCCAAAGACTGAGCCAGGTTAGTTGTGATTATTGAACTCCGGATATGATAATGCTAGTGATTCGATAATTGATGACTGATGGCCTGGTGGTGAGGTGGAGTGATGGATGCTTGTATTGGTGCGAAATACGAATAGTTGGATATATAGCTTCTTACAGTATGAAGACTATCCTGTGCTATATGTGATATGTTATTGAACCGTACGTGATATTTACTCTGACTAAGATGTGGGCATGTAGCTATGCTTACTTTCAATGCTGTGGCGGGTGTATAAGTTGTCTAGTGTAAAGTGCACTCTGTAACGCGGAAAACAGATCGACCAAGCTCGAAGAGCCTGTGATCTTCTCTCGTCCGGGTACACTCGATGAGTGAGGTAGATTTTGTCGTATTGCAGATTCACCGGTCCCAGACCATTGATGATAATTTCCCTCAGAGCTACCCTATGTGTATACCTGACGTAACGTTGCATATTTAGGATGACAACCTATCCCATAATATTTGACCATAAATTTCGAGATGCCGAATTATTTTAGACAGAGTGATTCAAACTACCTTAATGCTCCAACCTTCCCTCAGAAATCATTTGTGGGTAATAGATGAACCACTTTTCCAGCCTGAAACTATCAAAGGTCACGAAGAGCGAAGAGATTTAACATATCTGGGTTGAACTAATGTCTTGACATGAGCTAACTGGAGTAACAAAGTTCAACGAGTGAATCTGTAACGGATACGCATTCGATAAACGTGTATATACAAATCCTGTAGTGTGTCCGCTTACTTGACTATGTTCAGTTTACAATCTCCGAGCTGAAAGTGACCGATCCAAGATTTGATTTCAATCTCCTATCTCATAAACTCAATCAAGTATCCGCAAATTATACTAACACTAAAAAATGATCTGTCGCAGGTTCAACGTCAGCCAGCAGCTCGCCGCTAGGCAATTCGATTCTACCACCTGAAGATTTCTCACCGTCGGCGTCCGTCAGTCCGCTACAGAGGATGGCGTCGATAACCAATTCGTTGATCTCACAACCACCGACTCCGCACCATCACTCGCCGTCGCAACGCCCCTTGAAAGCGGTGCTGCCGCCCATCACTCAGCAGCAGTTCGATCAGTTTAATAATCTGAATACGGAAGAAATAGTCCGTAAGGTCAGTATTATCGTAAGTGAAGTTCCAGTTTTTATGTAGCGTGTTTTTGCTTTTTTTGGAAGACGATTGTACGGGCGTTCGTTGCGTTCGCCAAGAAGAAGAGTGGGCAGTGAGGAGTTGTAAAGGAGGGCATAAAAGCTAACGGAGCCCTGTGTGGAATAACGTCCTCTCGTTCAAACACCTAGAGAGTACAAAGAACACGCGCTAAAAACTAACTAAAATCGTCTCGCAGACGATCGGAGGATGATGCATGGCGATTTGAGCTACCGTAGAGACCGCAAGCTTGGTTAATTCTCGTGCAACGGCGAATCGAGGTTAATACGTGTTCCGTTTTATAGGTGAAAGAACAACTTAGTCAATTTTCGATTAGTCAGAGACTGTTCGGCGAATCAGTGCTGGGACTGTCTCAAGGTAGCGTTTCTGACCTACTGGCCCGTCCAAAACCATGGCACATGCTGACGCAGAAGGGTCGTGAGCCGTTCATCCGGATGAAGATGTTTTTAGAGGACGAGAATGCGGTTCACAAACTGGTCGCGTCGCAGTATAAAATCGCCCCCGAGAAGTTGATGCGGACTGGTGGTTACGGCGGTCCTACTCGTGAGTATATTTCTTGTATTCTGATTTAGCTATCAGTCTCTTGATCCCTTCTCTTGCCTACCTTGGGTTACTGCATGCCGTTTCATTGCTTGAGGGATGGTGGAATTTAAAGCGTTTTCCGTTCGTCTTTTGCCGCATATTTTTCTAATCACCAGTGCTTAAAACAACTAGCGTGATTAAAAACTGAAGTGGTTAAAGATGGGTTATAGAATCCTGTGCCAGTTAGATACCCCAACAGCGTATTTTGAATATTGACTCCTCCGGAAGCTCCATTCAGGCTGCACTGTCTTTGCCGATCGTGAGCTACTATCTGAAAGGCTCGAGTGTCTGCTCAGTGCAGGCCTATGGTTGGGATGACTGAAGATATCATCATCCTACTCCACTGACTCTTATCTCCCTCCCAACCTCCACGTAGACGAACTTATCATATATCTCCTTTTTGCGCCATGTTAACTTGAACTAATCCCTCCACCTAAACGCTAATGATGTGAAAACGATTTTCCGCTCGGATACGTGTCAGAGGGAAATAGTTTTAAATACCTATGTGCCGGCTTATAAAACCAAGCTTATTTGTGTTGCAGCTATGACGCCCATGTCGCTGGGCAAACCGCTACCACCGACTAATTGTGGCATTTGTGTTACAGCGATGACGCCCACATCGTTGGGCAAACCATTACCACCGACCAACTGCAGCAAGGTGTCCTCCGTCATGGACCAGCTGAAGTCGGAAAACAGCTCGGATCGCACTAGCCTGCCGCATCACAACTTCCTGCACCAAAGTCCGGCCCAAGTGCACCCTCCACCACCGTCGCCCATTTTCTCCAACTCGGCGTCCCACCAGCTCTCGCCGATGGAGCATTTTAAAAAGTACAATCTGCCCGCTTCCAACCACCAGCCCTGTAACGTTATGCCCTCGTCGCACAATCTAAACGCGTTGCGTAACATCGGCCAGCACATTAGTCCTTCGGTGTATGAAATGGCGGCCCTTACTCAGGAGCTCGATACCCAGACGATCACCACCAAGATCAAAGAAGCCTTGCTGGCCAATAATATCGGCCAAAAGGTGAGTTTCGGATATTCATTTGCTGTTGTTTAACGAGCTGTTGAAGACGGGTTTCCAGCAAATAGCTGTGTAGGAGATTCAGCTTCCAGGTGTCGAGTTTCTGTTCTGAGAGGCTCTTGCTTGCCGGGGTCCGGCTCCCAGCAGTTTAGAGCTTGACCCGTAGAAAGATTCAATACATGGAACACTTTGACTTTTATATCAACTTAATTTCTGACAATTCAAGGCTCAGGTGGGAGGGGACGTCACGTGTCAATCGAGGGTTTTTAATTTGTAGTAAGTTGAAACATTTTCGCAACCAGTTAGGTAAATTGAGAAAGATGTTTTTGTTTTTAAACTGCAGTCAGTTAGAATGTACTAGATTGTAGCTCCCAACACAAGTCAAGAACGACCTCACTTTTAGAAAGGTATAACTTTCTTAAGGACTGACCTTTAGAAATATGACTTTTAGGGTGATTTAGAAAAATTAACATGGAAAAAACCATTAACTTATGGAAAAACTGTATTTCTGGATAAATTTGACTTCTTGAATGACTGATGTTTAGAGAACTTAACATCTAGATAGACTTGATTTCTAGAAAGAACAGATTTGCGGAAAACCTATTTTTAGAATGGCGAACTTCAACGGAAACACACGTGCCAAAACCAACTTCTGAAAAAAGAATAATTTTTGGAAAAGCATGGCTTCTTAATAAAACTTGCCTTCCGGAGGCCAACATTTTATAAATACTTGATTTTTGGAAAGACGGACTTCTAGAAAGACTCATTTCTAGAAAACTAGACTTTTTGAAAGATGAAAGTTTGGAGAGGCGTGCCAAGATTCTGAAAGACAGATTCTGTGAAAAACATACTTTTAGAAAGGCGAACTTCAAGGGAGACACAGGTGGCAAAACCAACTACCGAAAAAAGACTGAATGTTGGAAAATCTCAGTTTCTTAATAAATACATGACTCTCAGAGACTAACATCGACGCTAATATGAACAAACCTCGTTAGCACAAAATAATTTTTTGCGAAATAATCAAACAAAAAACTGTTCTAAAAATTCAATGTAAGTGCGCTTAAAAAATGGGACCACTTGGTTGGTCAGATGAGTTTCACGAAACTTACCTAGGAAGAAAGTAGACACATTGGGGAGTAAAATGACACTCATCGAGCTCTCTACCTATTTACTTCCGAAAAACGTAAAAATCCAGAAAACAATTTTATTGTTCCCATTTGCTATTTTTCGCTCTCCTTAAAAATAACATTTTCGACCAAGTGGTTCCTTTTTCTAGACATCCTCATAGTTGTCACAGAACTCATCGATGTTTGTAAAAGCTTGGCTTATACTTAACCTCCGGGGACTAACATGTAAAAGGCTCAATTTCTCGACGGACTTATTTTCTGGAAAGGCTGAGTTCTAGAAAGATTGACTTCTAAGAAGATTCACTTCTGAAAAACAGACATTTTGAGAGATGAACGTTCGGAGAGACGTACCAAGGTTTCGAAAGACAGATTCTGTGAAAAACATACTTTTAGAAAGGCGGACTTCAAGGGAACAGGCGTGGCAAAACGACTTCCAAAAAAATACTGAATTTTGGAAAAGCTCAGCTTCTTAATAAATACTTAATTATCAGAGGCTAACATTGACGCTGATATGAACAAACCTCGTTAGTACAAAATAATTTTTTGGGAAATAATTAAACAAAAAACTGCTGTACAAATTCATTTCATTAGTTGTTGTTGTTACTTTCTGTCCCAGAACCCATTGATGTTTGGAAAAGATTGGCTTATACTTAACCAACGAAGACTAGTATGTAATAAGCTTAACGTCTAGACTGACTAATTTCTAGAAGAGCTGAGTTCTAGAAAGATTGACTTTTAAGAAGATTCACTTCTGAAAAATAGACATTTTGAGAGATGAACGTTTGGAGAGACGTATCAAGGTTTCGAAAGACAGATTCTGTGGAAAACATACTTTTGGAAAGGCGAACTTCAGGGGGAACACACGTGGCAAAACCGACTTCTAAAAAAAGAATAATTTTTGGAAAAGCTTGACTTCTTAATAGAGTGTGACTTTTGGAGACTAACATGTGAACACTTGATTTCTAGACTGACTTGATTTCTGAAAAGGCAGACTCTAGAAAGATTGATTTTTTTTAAGGACTATCGCTTCTAAAAAACTGACTTTTTGAGAGATGAAAGTTTGGAGAGGTGTATCAAGGTTTTAAAAGACAGATTCTAGGAAAAACATACTTTTAGAAAGGCAGACTTCAAGGGGAACACACGTGGCAAAACCGATTTCTGAAAAAACACTAATTTTTGGAAACGCTTGACTTCTTAATAAATTGTGACTTTCGGAGTCTAACATATGGACATTTGATTTCTAGACTGACATGATTTCTGTAAAGGCTGACTCTAGAAAGATCGATTTCTTAAAAGACTCGCTTCGGAAAAACAGGCTTTTTGAGAGATGAAATTTTGGAGAGGTGTATCAAGGTTTTGAAAGAAAGACAGATTTTAGGAAAACCATACTTTTAGAAAAACGAACTTTGAGAAAAACACACATGGGAACAGTGACCTATGAAAAAATACTGATTTTTGGAAGAGTTTGGCTTTTCTATAAATACTTGACTTCCAGAGACTAACATGTAAGCACTTGACTTCTAGACTGACTTAATTTTGGGAGAGGATGACTTCCAGAATTACTGACTTCTAAAAAGGATTACTTTTGGAAATCAGACTTTTTAAGAAACAGCCTTTAAAGAATGCGGACATCGGGTTGGAAAGGTAGATATGTGGAAAAACATATACATATTTCGGAAAGTTATAAAAATGCAGACTTGGAAAGACAAACTTCTGGAAAGAATGGCCTTTAAAAAAACTTGACTTTTGGATAAATTTAACTTGTCGATTAGGCTGAATTTCTAAAAATGCTGACTTTTAAAAAGATAGACTTTTAGCGAATTTGTCTTCTTCTTGGAAACACTGATGTTCAGAAAAACGGAATTGTAAAAAATCTATCTTTTGGAATAACGGATTTGTAGAGAATCGAAATTTTAAAAAGATTGGCAGTTAGGAATACTGAGTTATAGAAAGTCAGAAAGACAAATGCATACAGACGAGTCAAGCTCTGAAAAAGAAGCTGACTTGAATTGAATGAGTTCCGGGGAGTTCGTAAGCCAGTTCCCTAGTCTCTACTTACCTACTTGAACTTGAGAGCTGTTAGCCAGTTTATCTTCAAAATTCATTTAGCTGAACATTCAACTTCTTCAGTTTTGGACTGGGTATAGAAAACTTATGTTAGGTGAAGAGGCGGAGGGTTTTTTTGAACAATCTATGTAAAGTTTATATTGTTACGGCTTTCATATTTTTCCACAATGAATGCGTGATGTTCAAACGATCCTATGTAGCAATTTCAAAATTTTACAGAAGCAAAAATTCTTTTCATTTAAGGTGGGAAAGGATGGGGTTAGGCAAAATGGATACTCGATCATTCTCTGAAGCCTCATACACATGACCATCAAAGAATTTTAGGCCTCAATCATCCTCAAGCAGAAAAAATGAAGTTTGAATAGTACATGTCCATCAAAATATTAGGCAAAACACCCCAAGTTTCATCAGGGTCAATTCACCCGGTAATTTAAAATTGATTATCGAGACAGATTCTTATCAAAAGTTTGTAACAGTTTGGATGTTTTGCGTGCATTGAACGCTTGGCATGTATGCATGCTGCGGTCTATGAGCTGAAATTAGAAATACTTTAGGCTGCATGGTCACATCTTAGAATAGTTTTCAATGATAAAAGCCTGTTTTGAATAATTTAACACACGGGATAGTTTGAACTTCACGCCGTTAACATTTTTGTTTGTTGGAGGGGATGGAGGGACTAGAGTATCATACAGTCCGTACCGGACGTCTATCTGTTCACAAAATTACCCGCAATCTGCGACTTAATCCCTTCGGATCTCGAACTCAATCATTCGGAATCTTTGGCAGGTTTTACAACCCCGTCAAGTCGCACTACCATATTCTTCTTTCCTAATTTTACTCTCAACCCGAGCCCTTGAATCCGCCCTTTCGAGCATTACCTTAGAGACATTATTTTGAATACGGCTCGTTATTGACGTTCACGTGCGCTTTCTGTTTCCAGATATTCGGTGAAGCGGTGCTCGGTCTGTCGCAGGGTTCAGTGAGCGAGTTGCTGTCCAAGCCAAAACCGTGGCACATGCTCAGCATCAAGGGACGCGAACCGTTTATCCGTATGCAACTGTGGCTGTCCGACAGCCACAACATTGAAAGACTGCAGGCGCTGAAGAGCGAACGCCGCGAGCTGAACAAGCGTCGAAGAGGCAGCGGCCAGGACAACAGCAGCGACACGTCGTCAAACGACACGTCCGAGTTCTATAACAGCAGCGCCAGCTCGCCGCCGTCGGCCGCCAAAAAGCAGCGCGTGCTCTTCTCCGAGGAGCAGAAGGAGGCGCTGCGGCTGGCGTTCGCGCTCGACTCGTACCCGAGCGTGGCCACCATCGAATTCCTGGCCACCGAGTTGGGCTTGGCGTCGCGCACCATCACCAACTGGTTCCACAACCATCGGATGCGGTTGAAGCAGCAGTCGCCGCACGGCAGCGAGTCGTCGATGAGCCGCGAGACACAGGGTAGCGGATTCGATCCAGTTCAGTTCAGGTTGCTGCTCAGCCAGCGGCTAGGTTTCTCGGCGCTGTCGCTGCCCTTCACCGGTCCGTACTTCCCACCCAACCAGGAGCTGGCGGCGCTGATGTCCAGGAGCATTCTGCCGACCAGCGAGCAGCTGTCCGGGCTGGACTTGAGTTTGAAGCGGGACCTGAACTCGATGAACTCGGACGACGAGGACGAGGACATGGACAACGACAGTCATATGGAGTCGGACGAATCCGGAGACGAAACCACAGTTCCTGAGATCACGCCGTCGATAATCGAGTCGCGCAGCTCGAGACGGAAGCCGGCCGCGCCGCAGTGGGTGAATCCGGACTGGCAGGAGGAGTCCGAGGTGATTATAAACGGCGTGTGCGTGATGCAGACGGACGATTTTCCGGCCGCCGACCGGCAGCGCGAGAGCGAGACGGTGCACGTGGAGCCGAAGCCGGCCTCGGACGGCGAGTCGCCGCGCGAGGCCGAGGAGAACGGCGACGAGCACGCGGAAGCGGAGTCCGAAACGAAGGACGAGGTGTCGTCGCGGACCAAAGAGCAGCACTCGAACTCGGAGGACAGCGACGAGGACGAACCGCGGCCCTCCGAGGACGGCGTGAAGCCGGAGAAATGGGAAGAGAACTATTGAGGTACGCACACACGCGCCTTGTGTGCCTAATTTTTTTGTGATTGCGAACAAGACTTTCTGGGACCGCACGCGCGACGACTCTCCAAATATGTTCCTAAGCACGGCATTATCCTATTCAGAATTTCTACAATCAGAAGGGGAAGATTTCTAGTCGTTTTTATTGCAGTTATACTACTACTTATAAATAATTTTTTTACGCTCCTATATTCGACATCCTATATTCGCGGTCGCTTCGCGATTGTATATTTTCGTTCGTAATTTTATGGCTGTTTTTGTAATTTTATTTTTTTCGTTCGTTATTTCGGATAAACGATTGTAAAGGATTTTAAATTATTGTGCCCCCTCCCCACGTTTACGGTATTTATAAATTTTTTTCGTAATTTTTACTAACGAGTAAGATTTGTACGTAATTTTAAATCACGCGTCGTTATTTTTTATTTTTTTTTGTTGCTGTATCGCGCACCATAGTTGTAATTTATTTCACCGTTAACGAATTTTTCGTATGTTATTCGTTTACAAAAAAAAAAAATCACGCTATACTTCGCATTTTTTGTTTTTATCTCTCTTTCTCTCTTTTCTTTCTTAACTTATGCATTTTTTTTAATTTTGTTTTTTTCTTTTCGTTACGTTAGTTGATAGTTACCGTGCGTAAAAAATTTTCTTAATTTAGAATTATATAGGTTTTCGTTTTCTTATTTTTCGACCTATATGAAAACAATTATTTGTGTATTGTTCCCCTTATGTTTTTTTTTCTCTTTCTTTAATCCCAAAGTGCAATCGATGTTATCTGTTAGATTTCTTTTTTCTTTTGTTATATTTGTTACGATAGTTAATTTTTGAAGACGTCGAGAATTTGTAACATTGTATACAGTATGATGTATATTCCGATAAGCTCGTTCGTTATTACCGCCGAGAGTCATCGTTTCGTTTCGAAAACACAAATATATAATCAAAAATAATAAGACTGTTAACTGAGTTATAAAGAAGAAACGAGTATATTAAGATGTACATATCAGTAATTTTTTTTTCATATTTGTTTCTGATTCGCGTCCCCGCTTAGAATTCACAAATTTACCCTCTACTCCGCCGTAGGTCTTACATAGAAACCCAGTTTCAAGTTTTAGTATTTCCCTTTTTCATCTACTTTTCGTTAAATGGCTGTAACTCGAGCACAGTGCTTCTTTAAATGTGTAACATAATGTTGAGAAGAAAAAAATCTTCATATTTATTTATTCTGTTTGACTGGTAATTGTAATGTTTATGTTTACATATTGAAAAAGAGGATCGCATCATGTTAGACGACGAATACCACAAAAAAGTAACTGTATGAAACTGAGGAAAAATGTTACGTTTTTTTCGAATTCTTGTTTTCATTTTAGGATGTTTTAAATATTTTCAGTATCAATACATTATAAATCATTGAATTATATACATAAACTTTAAAAAGTTGTAAATATATTCTAAGATTATAATTTTCTTCATATCATTGTTTTCCATAGTTAAATAAAATTATTTTAAATTTTAATCGATACTGTTGTTGAGCGTCGGGAAGGAGGAAGTGATCCTGTTTCATTTACAGAGATGTAACAATTTTGCAATGAACCTTTAAGAAATGAGTATGAGTTTTTTATTCTGCATAACTCAGTTCTTATTTAGTTTCCAACTAATGATCCCAGTAATTCGTGTTTCGTGTCAATAAGACTTACGCAACAAGAAATTGAAACTGAACTTGTCACAAGCAATGAACTATACGCTTATTACAAAAGGATTTTGCACAAGAGTATAACAAATCAAAAAGCTTCGACAAATGCGCCAAGAGCTCTCAACATCACAATTTATCACGGCATGGCAGATTGGCAGTAGTAAACTACCTATTATGTAAAATGTGATGAAAATGCTGGTCAAAAAATGAATCTAGCTCAACTTTGAAGGCTGACTTGGAGTTGTCTTTTACTATTGAGGCAACCAGGGGGGCATACATGGACTATAGCCCCCCCCCCCAAAAAAAAAACAAAAAAACCTGAGCATTTTTTCTTAGAATACTTTATTTTTTGAATAAAATTTACTCCTCCCCCCACCCACTTTACTCTGGCTCAGCCTCTACCAGAGGTTATTCTTGGCTGCGCCTGTGTGGTCATTCCCATGAGGTCCTGGTATCGAAGCTATCAGAAGGTGGAGGAACAGTGAAGGGATAGACATAAAAATTAAAGTCGGTAACATAAAGGCTATCTGACTGGATATTCATTGACTTTTTGAAGCATTTAGTTTTTATTCTAGGGTTCGCGACCGAAATAGTTTGAAACGGTTAACAGTTATCGGTCAAATTTCCTTCAGCAATTTAAATGGTTATCAATTATTGGTCAGAACATCCTTACCCTGTTGAATTGGTCATAACTGTTATGACCGTTTCAAAATCATAACTCTTCATTTATATAACCGTTTCATAACCGATTTAAAAAAAATAAAAATATAATATAACGGTCCAAATGGTTATTGGTCAACAACTAATTTTTTTAAACGGTTAATGGTGTTATCGGTCAACAAAATTTTTTTGTTTCGGTTAACGGTTATAACAGTTATAATAACTGTTATTTTGCAAACCCTCTACTTTATTCAGCTAACTTCAACATCAAGAAACAGTATTATTGGAAATTACAACACCATTACATCTAATTATAATTCTTTAAACTATCTTGCGCTTGTATCGTTTTTTCAATCATTTGCTTTTCAATTTTGCCCATGCTAATAGCACTAAACAACAGCATAAAAAGCAATGGGATAAGATTATATGATTTTAGCTATAGGCCTGCATTGAATGCTGAATACAATGGCGTAACTTTTTCTCGAGAAGGAACCTCTCGTTTTCCATATGATTCAAATTTAAAATTTTATCAAATTGTTCTCATGTTATTCCTTCTTGTCGTCTACGAATAGCTACACTGATACTGATAATACTGAACGGTGAACGGCATAGTTATTTGATCAGTGGTATCATCGTGATGATCCTAAAATTCGCATTTAAGATAGGAGATGAGAAAAAAATGAACTATAATTCAAAAATTAACATCGGCATTAAATTCCTCGTTGAAAATACTTAGATATAAGTAGAATAGAATCATATGTCCTCATGTCATTGTTTTTTTAAAATCTCAAATTGTTGTGTAGTGTGATAATTAATATTTAATATCAATGTTTTTTTCAGCTTTTTCTATTGGACCCGTTGAATGAAGTTTATTCTTGGCAGTGCTAACATTTGAACGCTGTTGAGCGTAAAAGGAATAACTAACCAATAACATTTGTACACAAAATGAGTTATTAGTATCGTTGGAAAGAGCGTAAAAAGTAGAGTTTTGTAAAACTGGGCCCCCGATTCAAAAATGTGTACTTACGTTGAAAAAAGCTTAGGTACCTGTAAACGCTATATCATAATAGTTTCTACTTTCTACGTCATGGCTCTTATACTTTGAATCACGTGTTCTCAAAAAAAAGATTTTGTTGGTTGGTTCCCTTTTATTACGCTTTAACACTAACAGCGTCCATTTGTCCTAAACCCAGAACCCAGATGACTAAGCGGCGGGCTGTTTTCGTGTGCTGTTGTAACTTGAAGTGATCATTATTTGTTCGACGTTACGTTCAATAAGTTCTTATCTCAATGTTCGTGTTTCAACGTAGCATATAGTTACAATTTCGCCTTTTAAATTGAATGTTCTTGTGTTTACTCTGATAAAATGGTGGGCTTAATTTTCACCGGTAATTGTCACCAAAAATTCTCTAGCCGTGTTCTCGAATGTACTTACTTATAAGTATAGTTTTACCTCTATGATCAATATTGTTCTTTGCTATATTCAGGAAGTGTTCGAGCATGCCTTTCGATTTTGTTGGAAGAGCCGTCAAAGCACACAACACAAAAAGGATCGAGATTGAATTCATCTAATTGAATGTGAATAATCGGTAAGAAATCAATTATCTATACAGGTTTTGTAGAATTATGAACTGAAGTACTAAGTATTTAATATGTACTACATCGCCTCAGTATGATAAAAAAGACCAGAAACTATCTAGGGTTATCGACTGATTCGTTCATAGAAACACAAACTTTTTGTGATTTTGTAAAAAACAATGACATGGGAACGTATGTGATTGTATAAGTACCCCTGTTCTCATCGAGAAATTTAATGCCGATGTAATTTTTTGGATTACCTACAGTTAGTTTTTTTCGGCTTTTGTATCTCTTACTTATCTTAAATGCGAATTTTTGTACTCATCATCAAGATGATACTATACTGATCAAACAACTATGCGCGTTCAGTATTCTTATACCAGTATCAGTGAAGCTATTCGTGAACGACACAAAGGAATAAAACGAGAGGTTCTCGAGAAAAATGATTAACGCCATCGTATTCAGCATTCAAAATATAGTTAAAATCATGCCTATAATTGTCATCTCATTGTTTTTTATGCTGTTGTGTAGTAGTGTAGGGTTAGTGGTTCCAAAAGGTTTTATTTTTGGGTTTATCTGATCAATTTTTTTCAAACATCTTGAAATTTTTATTGAGAAAAAAAAATGTATATTAAAGGATTAAAATGAGTCGATAACAAAAAATGGTTTATCACTTTTTCTAACTCGAGATATGGTAAAAAATATTTGCAGTGATTGACCATGTCATCTTACACCCGGGGGTTTAAGATGACATGAAGCCTGTTCCAAGATGACATGATTATAAAAACGTAGGAAAAGTCAAAATTATTTATTTATTAAAATATAATAGATTTATCAATATCCTATTATAATGGGAGTGGTCAACGTCGATTCAAGGCCCTTTTCTGCTTTTTCGTACTTCCTAGAATCCAATTCTTTACCAGCAGCATTATACGAGTAATTCTTTTCAAGAACTAAATTTATGGCCTTTTTCATATCTTCTGCATCAAACTGATCTCGAGTTGTTTTTCGTTGATATCCTCTACCCATTTCTATAAAAATATATGAATTAATACGTGTCATCTTGGAACCCAAAAAATATGTCATCTTGAAACCAACGTTTTCTGTATGTTTAATGTGGTATTTTGTCGTGATCAAAAAAAGTTATGATTATGAATTTAACGTCATTCAATGCAGAACTTATAGTTGTATAACATATTCGAAATTTACTTACCAGTTAAACAAATTAGTTTCTCAACAAATAAAAAAAATAAATAAAAAAACGGGCTTGAAAAATTTTTACTTTTGGCATTCAAAAACGTTTTTGGTGATATCACGAGACTGTTTTCTGATAATTATTTCGTTGGTACATTAAAATGAGTGTTATGTTGCCGCATGTCTGCAGTATAAGTTTCACCTAAATATTGCCTGCAATGGGCGAGATATTCACGATTTGCCATCTTGGAACTCCATTAATCCTAATGGAAACGCCAAGCTTTACTATATTTTAAAGTTGTACATTTATTTGTTCTTTGGAAATTAGGGGAACAAACTTTCGTGGTAAAAAATTATCGCTTTCCTTGCCTTCTTCTTCAAGTTCTAAGCTTCCTTTTTTGGCATTTTGATTCTGATGGCATTATTTTTGACACAGAACGAGAATAGATTAAGAACAGAAACACTTTTTGGTACATGACTATCAATCTGAAAATCACTCATTAAAATGAACTGCATGATAAGTGATGAGGTGCAGTATAGGTATGCTCTATCGTTTCTCATCAATCTATCGATTTTCAGCACCAAGAACATATGTCTGATTTGCTGTACATTGGAAGCTTGAGGTTCGAGAGTAATGCAAATACAGGGTTACAAAACATTGAATAAAAAAATTAGAAATAATAACTGAGGAATCGAATAATAATATATTGTTGAAATTGATGGTCAACTGAGAATGAAATTCCTACAATTTGAATGGAAGATTGGAGAAATAGAAATCCGCAAATAATCGGGAATCATTAGACAATTGTTATACCTACGTGAAAAAAGCAAACATCCACAGTTGGTCACTCTAAGAAAAAAAAAAACATGGCGGAGGTCAATGATACCCTCCGTCTCTAGTAAGCACCCTAGTGTTGATATTCGGTCCCTAATGATAATTTGGAGCTCTGTAGCCAAAGTTTGTTGAATCCGCCTGGAAAATATAAGCATGTGTTATATTATATTAAAAATATCTTTCAGAGAGCTATTCGTCAACATAAAAACAGTATCCATTACGTTCCAAAGAATGGTGTTATTTTGGTTGATGTGTATGCGCAATATAAAGGCGTGTGGGTATTGACGTCATCTATGGAAATCACTTGGTTTTATTTCTCCTCTTTTGATTTATACCCCTGTTGAATTCTCCTCTTCTTGCATAATCAAATGGCCCCTGTCATGTCGAGGTTGCAGTGGTCAGACTCCAGTATGAAAGATGCAGTAGAGAAAGTTCGAGCAAATAGAATTCTGTTCGTACAGTAAGTCGTCAGCTGTGGGTCATTCTACAAAAATTGGGCATTCTGACTTTTTTTTTTTTTTTTTAATACATCTTATGGCCACATACTAACAATAATTTAACCAAATTTCGGCTTAATTTAAACTCCTCAATAGGCTCTAATTTCACTTTTTTTTTTTTTTTTTTTTTTTTTTTGCTTTACGAGATGAAGGATGAATGAGAACATTCTATTACAAAAATCAGAAACAACACCTGTACAATGTTCGATTTTATTAGTATACTTCTTTCTCGCGCGTTTTTCAATGTCCCCTCTTGGTGCCATATTGGCCTGCACTGACAAATTCGTTTTTTAATTGTAAGAAAAAGTGTGTAAAAAGATAGACTTTATCATTCTCTCGGAATGTATCTCATTCCCTCACCAAAGCAAAAATATCGAAAAAATGAGGTAATGAGAATTTTATCGTTACAATAATCATAACTCGGTTTGTAGTGGCACTATAGAGCCAGTCACTCTTCGGTAAACTAAGAGTAGCCTATTAAAATAATACTATTCCTAGATGTCGATTATTAACGTTGAACAGCTGCTGCAGCCCGTGAGGGAATGAGAAAAATTGGATAAAAATGAAGAACAGTATCGTGGATCTGTATCTTTCTAAAAAACGTTAAACAGCAGATATATGACGCAATGACCATTAACGACATTACCAACTCATCGCAATGAAGCTAACAAAACTTCTCTTCTATCAGGCCCAAGTTTTTCCGGTTGAATGAGGGAATGAGATAGAAATATTGCGACACACGTAAATCACGCTCTCTGTATCACCCCGTAGCACAAGAATACATTTCGTGGTATTTCTGAGTACACAAGCATGTCACCTATATGAATTACTCATTTCTTTCCCGGAAATCTAATTCATTTTATTAATCAAGATTTTAAATTGGCGACGTAATGAGGGAATGAGAATGAGAATTCTTGTTGAAGTCGAAGGGGGGGTTATTGTACCTATCGTTCAGTAAAGAATTATTTATTTCCTCCTTTCTAACAGTATGTGTTTGGCATACGTATAAAAAATGCCAAAAGTAGATTATTTCTCTCACATTACAATGTCCAACTTTCACAGAATGACCCCAGTATGATATCACACTTCGAACACACAACGTTGGGTCAGTGCGATTTGAAGCTGTATCCAATTTTTCTCAAAAATGTGATTTTGATATCACTGGAAAGACCATTTTATGCTGCATCGAATAAAATCCACTGCTTTCAATAATTTTATTTTAAATTCAAAAAAAGTAAAGGTGCCATACCCAACTCCTCTTAATAAATTTAAGTGAATAGGAGCTAAGTATATTCAATGTTTACAGTTTTACAATCAGTAGAATGGTGTACATCGGCATAAATTAGGACTCTTCTTTACTAAGAACGATAAAATAAATTCCTAAATTCTTATAGGTATTGAGCTCATTCACAATCAGCCCCTGGTATATTTCAAAGAGAGATTGAGAAATTATTACAAGGCATGGAATTTGTTGTATGTTATTTAGATGGCATTTTAATTAGTGGTAATACATTTGAACATCACTTAGAAATATTGAAAAACGTGTTAAAGAAATGTCAAGATTTTGGTTTAACTGTAAATAAACGAAAGTGTGTATTTTTTCAACATGAAATTTCATTTTTAGGTTTTAAATTAAATAAATCTGGAGTATTTTCTGATCCAGAAAAAATTAACGTAATTGTAAATAGTGAAAAACCATCCAACGTAAAGGAATTACAATCCTTGTTAGGATTAATCACACACTTGCTTAAATTTATTCCGAATGCTTCAACTTTACTGAAGCCATTATATGAATTGTTAAGAAAGAAAAATCCATTTATTTGGTCAGAAGCTTGTCAGAAAGCTTTTAATAACGTAAAAGAGATATTACAAAAGTCCAACTTTTTAGTAAATTTTAATAATAAACTACCGATTAAAGTACAATGTGATGCCAGCCAGTGGCGAGTTTACCTATGGGCAAAATGGGCAATCGCCCAGGTTTTTTTTTATGTAATAAAAAATAAAATAAATAATAAATAATTAATAATCATTCAACTCTCTGTATAGTCAATCAAACCTTTTTATTTGGGTAGTACATGTTTGCAATGCGATGCGTAATTTGTAATTTTTTACATGTGTACATAGTGTTCTTCTACTTTATTAGTATGTTATTTTTACGTTGCATTGAATGTACCCCCGGCCCGTAGTAGGCGAAGGTGCTCCTCACCCTCTCCCATTCCTTGCGTTCTATTGCTATTCGGTGAAAGTGACTGTGTTTTAAAAACCTATCGACCTCGTCCCTCCACCTAATTTTTGGTTTCCCTTTTGTTCTTTCTTTGTGGCTTAAAGTCCAAAAAGTTGCTATGTATGCCCACCTGTCTTTATGGAGTCGGGCTACATGTCCCGCCCATCCCCATTTTTGATTTCTTATCGTTTGAAGAGTGTTCCTTATTTCTGGTAGTTTTTTTCTAATTTCTTTTATACTAATGCGGTCTTTTATTTTTATACCTAACATGGACCTCATCATGGAGTTTTGTGTAGTTTCTATTTTATTTTCTAATTTTTTGTTGAGTGCCCAGGTTGAGGAGCCATACGTCAGAACCGGGGCGACGCACATGTTGAATATTTCACTTTTGTGGGCGTTTTTGAAGTTACCTTTAAACATTTTTTTCAGTGACCAGAATTTTTTCCATGCCAATGTGATTCTTCTGTTTCTTTCTTTTTCTGTTTTATTTTCCAAAGCAATTTGCTGTCCTAAGTATATTATGTCCGAAACTTGTTCTAGTTCTTTGTTTTCAATCTTAATTTTGAGGGGGTTGGTTTCTGTTGATAAAATTTTGAATTTTTCGAAGTTGATTGTCAAGCCTGCCTTTTCCCCCTCTTTGTTAAGCTCTTGAATCATTTCCTCTAACTCGTTCCAAGAATCAGATATTATGGCAATGTCATCCGCAAATCTGAGATTGGATATTTTTTGCCGTTCATCATCAAACCTTTCTCTTCCCAATTCAGCTCTCTGAAGATTTCTTCTAAGGCTGCAATGAATAGGAGGGGGGACAGTGGGTCGCCTTGGCGTACTCCTCTGTTTATTTGAAAGTATTCTCCTGTTACGTCTGTGACGATACGGCTCTCTGGACCTGAGTACATATCCTGTACAATTTTCGTTAGTTGTTTCGGGACACCTTGTGAATACAAAGTTTTTAGGATGTATGGGTGTTCTAGTGAGTCGAAAGCTTTATTATAGTCAATGAATGCAATATGCACGTTTTCAGAATATTCTTGGGATTTTTCAATAATTTGGTTTATAGTGTGGAGATGGTCTAACGTCGAGTAGTTTTTCCTGAATCCTGCTTGGTCTGGAGTTTGGTGGGGTTCCAAAAAATTTCTAAGTCTCATTTCAATTAGTATAGAATAAATTTTTGAGATTGTTGGGGAAAGGCTTATGGGTCTGTAGTTTCCAATTTGGTGTCTATTTCCTTGTTTAAAAAGAAGAATAATATCAGATAGTTTCCAGCTTTTAGGGATTATGCCAGTTACCAAAATTTTGTTGAAAAGTAGAGTTAATGATTTTATCATCTCCTCTCCTCCATGAATTATGTGTTCGTTTTTTATGCCGTCACCACCCGGAGCTTTGTTTTTTTTCAGGTTTTTCACTATGTGTCTTATCTCTGATGCCAGAAAGGGTGGTTCTAATTCACTGTCCTTACTCCATAGGCTGGTTTGAGATATTGCTTTTTCCGTTAATTCCGAAGAGTAGAGGTTTTTATAAAAATCAGTGGCTATTTTATTCATTTCTCTCCGTTCATAGACTTTGGTGCCAGTTTTGTCCATGAGGTGTGTGGTTAATTGAGTCCCTAATGATAAGTTGCGGTTAAGTTTTTTCATGTTTTTTGCATTATCCAGGGTTTCATTAATCAGGCTCGATTTCCAGTGCTCTTCTTTTTCCTTTTGAATATTTTTTATTTTTTTCGAAACCATGTTTAATTCCACCTTGTCTTGTGCGCTTTTGTTTTTCTGACTTAAAATTTTTCTTCATACCTTCCAAAGGTTGTTCAAAATTTCTCTATGATTTTCCTTAATATCTTTTTGATTTTGATTTTCATAGTTATTTCCAAGTGTTTTTGAGCTTTCCAGTATAGCATCACAGAGAGCTGCGTAGTACTCCTCTACATTTTGTAGGTTTGTCCTTGTAAGTTTTTCTAAAGCCTTAGGGATATTTTTTTTGTAGCTCTCTGAGTTGCTTATATCTGGAGTTTTTTTCTTGGTTTTTTTATAGTACGATATTGTTTTTGATAATCTTAAAGTGGTCTGTATGAGTCTATGATCAGAGACAAATTTGAATTTATTTGATACTTCAAAATCGGTAATATTTTTGTTTTTACTAGGTGTTAGGACGAAGTCGATTTGGTTTTTGTATTCCTGATTCGGGCTGATCCAGGTCTATCTTCTTTTCTTCTTAAAGGAGCCATTTATTATTTTCAGGTCTAATTCCTGGCAAAATTTAATTAATTTTTCGCCTCTTATATTACGTTTTCCGTAATTAAATTTTCCTAGTAAATATTCTTCTTCAGGTTTACTTTTCCCTATCTGACTGTTAATGTCGCCAAGAATTATTAATTTTGTCCTTTTTTTGCTGTTTAGATTTATTTCTTGGTACGTTTCGCCTAAAAGTTCATAAAATTTTTCCACTTCCTCTTTTGATGAAGCTGATGTTGGAGCATAAACCTGGATCAGACATAAGATGTTATGGATTTCTATTTTCATTGTTGCTATTCTGTCAGATATCCCTTTTAGTTCTACAATGTTATTTTTTATTTTTGGGTTTATTAGAAAGCATACCCCTTTTTGCCTTTGGTTATTTCCAATATGGAAAAAGGTGTAGTTGTTTTTGGTTTGATAGATTTTTTCGTCGTTTCTTCTGATTTCTGAGATTCCTAGAATATCTAATTTAGCCTCCTCCATAGCCTCTACCAGGGATTTTAGTTTTTCTTCTCCTTTCAGAGTTCTGACGTTTAGTGTGCCTATTTTTAGATCAAAGGTTTTATTTTTGTTGGTTTTAGTTTTTCTGTTTACTACTATTCTGTATAGTAGGTACCTCGTTTTCCTATGTTTACCCATTCAACGCTTGAAAAATATTAAAAATCCAGGGGCGGCAGACATTCACTTGCCCAGGGGCGGAAAACTCCTAAATCCGCCACTGATGCCAGCCCTTTTGGGATAGGAGGTGTTCTGATGCATGTTATCGAACCTATTGCTTACGTGTCTCGTACTCTTACTAGTACAGAACGTAAATATTCACAAATCGATAAGGAAGCGCTAGCAATCGTTTTTGTACTTAGCAAATTTCATAAATATTTATATGGTATACACGTTTTATTTTGGAAACGGACCATAAACCCTTGACTTTCATTTTTGGTGAAAAGAAAAATTTATCTACAATAGTAATAAATCGCCTTCAGCGATATGCAGTGATTCTTGCTGGTTATGATTATGAAATAAAGTAAGTATATTAATTCGAAAAAAAATTTAATTGCAGACTGTTTATCTCGCTTAAAAGAGAATAACGTAACGGAAATTGAAAAAAAGGAGTCCGTGGATTTTATTAACATAAATTTTGTTACTGAAGTTTTTAGTAAAATTAATCCAAAGATTGTAAGTAAAGAAACCAAAAAAGATACAATATTAAGTAAAGTAATGGAGTATGTACAGACTGAATGGCCTTATGCCCGTTTAAGACACGTGCCTGACAATCTTGAAGTTTTTTTTTTTTTAATGTTGGGACTTAACTATTGGAAAAGACTGTTTATTTTATTTACATAAGTAGGTAATACCTAATTAATTGCAAAAAGCTTGTTTATCTGAACTGCACCAATCACACTTGGGTGTACAAAAGATGAAAAGTCTAGCTCGCTCCTATTGGTGGTGGCCAGAAATGGACCACCAAATCGAAAAATTAAGTACTGAATGTGCAAGTTGTTTAAAAGCACGTAAAAATCCGTCGTTAATTAAGTTACATAAATGGCAATACCCTGACCATCCGAATGATCGTATACACGCCGATTTTGGTCACATCGATGGAAAAACTTTTTTGTTGATCACTGATCAATATTCTGAAGTTTATTCTTGGCAGTGCTAACATTTGAACGCTGTTAAGCGTAAAAGGAATAACTAACCAATAACATTTGTACACAAAATGAGTTATTAGTATCGTTGGAAAGAGCGTAAAAAGTAGAGTTTTGTAAAACTGGGCCCCCGATTCAAAAATGTGTACTTATGTTGAAAAAAGCTTAGGTACCTGTAAACGCTATATCATAATAGTTTCTACTTTCTACGTCATGGCTCTTATACTTTTAAAAGGATTTAGAAGACGAACTTTGAAAATATCTGACTTTGAATTTATCAATGTTTTAGATTCCAAGGTCAGAATTACTAATTACTTTTAAACTCCTTTTCAAGAGAGCATACAGAAGAAATGCCTGAAAATCACTCTTTTTTATAATTTCATTTCAACAACTCATATAGAGCTTATTCTAAAGAATTGATCCGAGAGATGAATTGTTTGAAAATATCCGACTCCGTTGTAAAATTTAACGAGGATTCCTATTCGTCAGAAAGTGCTTCTCAGTTCTTCCCTGGGCGAGCAGAATAAAATGAAAGCCGAACATCACGTTTTTCTTACACATTTCCCCCCAACATCTCACTGGTGTAAATGTGCCCCGTGGTCTAGCCTTCTCACTCATCGGGCTGCTCTCATTTCTTCCTGGGATGGACCTCCCCCTCTGCCCTCTATCAAATACACTCCCGGTTCGATTCTAGTTGTAAATAAGTAGCAGTTTTGTTCGTTGAAGGCGAGCATTCAGAACTGAAGTTGAAAGAACATGAAATGGAATAGGTAACTGTGAAATGCTTGTTTGTTCTTTATAATCGATATTGTTTTTCGGTTTGGCGAAGGTAAATCCAAATTTTCTTCTATTCCTTAGACTACGTCTACACGTAGATTCTACAGTATATTAATACCCATACTAGGTATATTAGTTATTTATAAAATCTTCGAAATATTCTCTTCTTTTTCTTTTCATTATTGTCGTTGAGTTTAGTTTCCAATTTTACATCCGTGATGTTTTTCCTATAAATTTCTGCGTGGTTCTTTGTTCATGCAATACCGGAATATCATCAGAGCAGTCACTAGAATCTGACGAACGGATCTCACGATAGATCAGTAGTTTCTTGAGTGTTAGGACGAACTGTTCAGCAGTGGGATTATTGTCACATTTTCTTCTTTGCCGTGCTACACTGACCCAGGTATCTAGGTGGTCCTGTAACAGCGTTCACGTCAACAAACAGCAGTCTGTGCTCTCAAAGTGATACTATATTTTTGAAGCCGGTGATGAAACCAACCTTTTGAGCTAATTTAATGATTAGTGAGTAGGCTGAAGTTTGCAAATTGCAGATGTATCCTTCAATCTCCACTGCCCGCCACTGGGTTATTTCATCAACATTAATGTCGTTAATGAGTGAACGGTTCCGCTCGTCATTGAATCTGTTCCTGTAACTGAATTATATTGAAAGTTTTGATAAATGTTCGACGATTGGGAATTTATATCGTTAACTGCAGCATACAAATTTAAATTCGGGCTTCAAGATATACATACTGATATATTTTCAGCGAGAGATTCCATTCCTATTTCTCAGATGTTCTGTAAGCTCACTGAGTGTCGTGATTTTTTGTTTCAGTCTCCGTTAGGACATGAATTTTCTTGTATTTTTCATCCAGCAGTTTCCATGACAAGTGCAGAAATGTTCTAGCACGTCTTGGAGTGTTTACATCGGGAGTGGAAAATAGTTTCAAATGTACTGGATTTCGATGTCGACTGGTCTGGTCGGTGTTTGCGGCGTTTCATGCTTAGGAGACTTTGAATCTGTTGATAAATTGAAAAGAATACAATGATATATGAATCATGTAAAAACTACTACTTCATTCATGTACATAAAGTATGCTCATCAGATTTTGAATATTTTTACAGGGCGCGCTGTTGCACATTAACTTACAGGCCAACTGGCTTTCAAAGCATTCAGTTCATTTCTGAGAGGGCAAGGCTCAGATGCTGGGAGAGAAGCAGAATTATTGGATTCATTTACAGAGGGATACTACAAGAATTTTGTGTGTCATTGTTATCAACAGGTATGACGTATGACCTATGTAACAACTTCATTGATCATGGACATTCGATTAGTCGGAATGCCAGTATACGAGGTATTCACTTGTGAAGGAATGCACTGTAATAGTTCTGGCACTGCAAGAAATGGAAGTCCAGATTAATTCACTAAAATCTGACAACATTCACGCACCAACATCAGGATAATGACCAACTGGTGTTTCGATCGTTGAAAACATTAATCATCACTAGAATTTTGTACTGGGGTACACTGTTTACAAAATTCTTCCGCTCATTCATGAGCTGTTTCTTAGCTTCGACATGCTCCGCACGTTCAGCCTTCATATTATGTTTAGAATGTGACGAATTGGTACGGAAGGTTTGAGCCCAGTATATGTCTTTCTACAATGATAGTGTTGTTACAAGGAGCCCAGATCACTAAATTGGAAGTAAACTTACTAGAAATAAAGTACTCACAATATGTTTTTGTTCTTCAGAGGATTGTACCCTGGACTGTGATGAGATATAATCGACATGCTTCTTTTTCGGATGTCTGAAGCGAGTTGAGCGTGAGAAGAATTCTTCATCACAAACTTGGCCTTTCTGCGGTACAAATGATTGGTTTGAAAAATGACTGAAGGTATGTATAAAGGCTGCTGACAAATCAAATACTAATTAACTGTTTCTTCGATTTGACGTACTCCACATGGTTCTTTCTTATATACCTGGAAAGGACGGTCGAAAATTAATATACGGCAGCACAAACCACGTATTTCTGTAACAATTAGTTTGTTATCACAGACGTTAAGATCAGCATTTCGGCAATAAGTAGGCGAGATTAACCGCACTTCAAGCACGGTAGACTAGTTAGTCATCTGTCAGTGTAAAATTAGTAATCAGCAGCTAGACTTGAAGAATACTTACACAGTTCATTATATGTTCGGCGTTAAATTATAATTTAATCAGCATAAATTAATACTCGTAGTGTATAGACATACAGGATGAATGAACGGAAGACAGATAGCAAAAATATGATAAGAATGTTTTCGCTAAATCTGTCAAAATAATCGATTATAATCGATAATGAGCCTTTAAACGATTATCGATTACCAAGACATCGATTTTTTTTGCAAAATCATGCTGCGATAATGCAGTCATAAAGCAGTGCAGCTGCAGCTCCGACTCATGATTACTTGAAAACTTGAAACTTTGACGACTTTGACCAGGGATTCAAAAGTCAATCGTTTTCGGCTTAAAACTTAGCATAAACTTTTTATTTGATTGAGTTTTTTAAGCTGATTTGGAAGCTGTTCAACAAAAGGGAACCAACTAGCAAAATCCGCTTTTTGAGAACACATGATTCAAAGTTCAAGAGCAATGTAGAAACCAGGGCTGTGATAACGGAACGGATTAGTTAAGTTAACATGGTATTATTACCGCTTCCAGGGATGATAAGTCAGCCATAAGCTATAAGATTTAAGCCATAAGCTGAAGGTTTTTGGGCAATTAAGTCAGCTATAAGTTTAAGCCAAATGTTCTGTAAGCTATAAGCCATAAGCATAAGCCATATTTTTTCGGCTGACTTATGATTTTTTTTGTTTGTTTCTCAAATCTGAAAATTTTAAATATATAAATTTTATCTTAACATTTTTTATTTTATGATTTTCAAACTAATATCCCACACACAATGTTAATGGGCATTCATCACCATTTCTTCCAAAATTGATAACAGAAAAACTTACCCTGAATATAGCGCTCATACCAATTGCTGGAAATAGAAATAAGCCATAAGTTTAAGCCAGCCATAAGTTTAAGCTTTATTGATTAGCTTATCATCCCTGACCGCTTCATCCCGGTAAACGGTTCTGGTAAATAACGTTACAACTGGTTATGGTATTGTTTCGGTAACGTTACGTTAAGGTATCCGTTACCAATGTTAATTTAAGATAATCAACCAATAAGAATTTCACATTACGCCCACTTTGTTGCTTCGTTCTATACGTTTATATTTCACTGAAGAACAAGGAACTAATAGTTAAATATTGTGGAGCTTCCTAATTTTTTATTTGTATAGAGGCGCCGATTTGGTAAACATATGCGTTGGGGGGGGGGCGAAAAAGTAAAGTTGTTCATTTTTTAGTCATGATAGATGAGAGGACGTGGAACATGTACGCTACTGCCACAGGTGTTGATCAGATTATGTAAATTATATAAGTAGTGAAATAGGTCTTATATACACTGTACCCTACATAATCACGTTCACAATCACAATTCAGATTAGAGATTAGAGCAAAATAAAACAAATGAAGGAATGGTGAAAAAAAATCAAAAGATGGAACTTAAACACGTAAATTTTACAAGATAACACAACTCAAAACTAGTGATTCTTAACCCATGTATATCTTAGCAATCTACAAATCGAAATTCAAAAGGGGCTTTAGTTCACTATACATTAGGGTTAAACTGAGAACTTCTATTGTTATCTACTGATAGACTGATACTGAGTCTAAGGCCCGTTTCACACTATGCCGTGTTGCCAGAACGGCAGCCCTGAAGGCGGTCAAATTATCACACAAAAGTCGGGTCTTCACCCTTCACCCAGTGTGCGTCGTCTTGTTTAATCTGAACGCACCCCAAGATTTACCCATTTACCGGGTAAAAATGTTTCCGGTATTCCGTGACTGATTCTTTTCGTTACGTTCCGTTCCGTTAATTATGTTCTGGTAACGTTATCTTTCCGTTAATCCGTTAAGTTAATTATTCCGGTTCACAGCCCTGGTAGAAACTATATGGCATTGCGTTTACTGATGAGCTTTTTTCAGCGTGAGTACACATTTTTGAATCGGGGGCCCAATTTTGAAAAATTCTGCGTTTTACGCTCTTTCCAACGATACTAATAACTCCTCAAATGTTAGTTGGTTCCCTTAGGTTGCGCAGGTCGGGCCGGCAACAAACTGATAACATATCTCTCATTTTTTACTTCACCACACTTCTAATAATTTTGCTACCTGACATTGCTGACATATTAAATTTTTAATCGCAAGTTCGAATATGTAGCTCCCTACAGTTCAAATTTGAAGCATATTTGTCATTTCTTGATTTTATAATGATTTTTTGAAAAAACCCCTATTTCCCATTTATGTTTACGGCAATTCCATCTGTGATCACTCAACCTTTCTTTAGAAAGTGCACATTAGCGCTCCTACATTCCGTTCCACATCCCAATTATGTCTGATGGTGCATTTACACTGAGGCTGTTAGCATTGCTACAGCAATGCTGCCAGCCTCAGTGTAAATGCACCGTCACTCGCACTATTGAAAAGTAAAGGTAAAATCAGTGAAGGATTCCTTTGGGACTCGGGACTCGAGTCCTTTTAAAATCGGGGACTCATGACTCGGATTTCGAGTGTAAACAAAATAAATGACTCGTGACTGGGACTCGAGTCAGTTTTGGAGACTCGATGCCCAACCCTGCGTTTCGCTATCTTCAGGAGGGGAACAAACGAGTAGAAATTACTGTACCAGTGGAACTGATTATAATTCAATTTCTTAGTGATGCTGCAGTTAAGTTTTAGGGCAAACTTTCTTTGAAAGTGAATTTCTAATCGACTTAATGATAGTTGAAGTTTGCTACACGCTTACGAATAAATCTCCACGATCACCCATTCACAGCACTGATAAGACGCAATCGTGCCAACATTTGCAACTCCTAATTTATATCCCAATAAATATGGACGGGTGAAGCTTCATAAGCACTGTGTATTAAAACTTAGAAGTGGTTAGAAACATCGGCGCGGGGGCGAATGCAGCAATACGACATATTCTACTAGAAAATGTGCGTATGATGCTGGACAAAACGATTCTTTTGTCATTTTGTCAGACTAGCATTTCATTTTTTTTTTTTTAATTTTAAATTTTTATTTATGTCATGAGTTTTGTCGTGTTTGGTGTTCTGCCATTTTGTGTTATCATGGTTTTTGTTGTATTATGACAAAACTATTTTGTCATTTTGTCAAAATGCCAATAGGCACCTGTTAATTTACAGGTATTTTTACATACAATGCAATTCCACCAAAGGTTGCATAGTAATCAATAACTCTGCATTTTGAAAATTAAAAGAATTTGAGCTTCC
This sequence comes from Acanthococcus lagerstroemiae, assembly GCA_031841125.1. Taxonomy (NCBI): domain Eukaryota; kingdom Metazoa; phylum Arthropoda; class Insecta; order Hemiptera; family Eriococcidae; genus Acanthococcus; species Acanthococcus lagerstroemiae. The sequence goes on along the minus strand of CM063113.1, from coordinate 44,882,591 downwards.
AATGAAAACATCCAGCAGAACAGCCGCAGTTACATTGCTGTCTGGCGGCGAAGTTGAAATTTGAAAACTGACTTAGGTTGTTTTTATGGGAAGTTCTTCAAATTATTACCTCATTAGGGACATGAAAGGATAAAGAATACACAAACTTTAACAAATAACTATAGCAACTTACCTACTGAGTTTTCCTTTGAACGTAAGAATGAAAGCAAAAGACAAGAATGAAAGAAGTAAGCAGACAGCAAGAAGGCAACTTACATACTACATAACAATAACAGGAGAATGCAGTGATGGAAGGAAAAGGTTCCTCCATAAGTTGACTCATCCTTAACATTCTCTAGGTCAATTTACACTTGACAGACTTGTGTGAAACCTTACAAAATTCCAGCTGCTCAATTCATCTTGTCTTACTACTCAGAACTCTGTTCAATTAATCTGAAACATAGTCTTTTCGACCCTCCGGCCACTGATGCGATACTTGAAAGGGTAGTCTCAGGGGCCACTTTGGCATGCGTGCATCGCCATACGTTCCACCACACCAGTCTTTTCGAGTATTTAATATTTACCATTTACTCTAATATGAGAACAACAAAGAAGAACTTGTGATGCTTATTTCTGTTTATTATTTAATGAAAAAAAAAAAAAAAAAAAAAAAAAAAACCTAAACCGCGTTAATGACAAAATGCCGTAACCAAATTTTTTTGTTATTTTGTTTTGTCCTTCGATTAATTTTTTGTTGTGTCATTTCCATTTTGTCAGTATGACAAAATTTCTAACAATTTGTCATTTTATTTATGTATGTCTAACAACACTGATGCACACACTACATTCAACGTGAGCGCACGTATATAAATATTCCGCTGAGATATATGTTGTGTTGTTGTGTTTACTTACACGCCTATGTTTTCAAACACAAATAACGTGACTTGACCAGTCCATATTATACTGTACACTATGGCCGAAGACTTGAAAAGTGAAGTTGGACGCTGTTCAGCAAAAAGGGCTTGAGCGACAAAATCTGTTTTTTGAGAAAACGTAACATTAAAAGCCAATAAATAATGCCAGTTTACGGACATAGTGTTTACTGATAAGCTTCTTTCAACATGAGTACACATTTTTGTATCGGAGGCCCAATTAAAAAAAATTCTACTTTTTACACTCTTCCCAACGATACTTACAACTAATTTTGTCAACAAATGTCGCTTGGGCGGTTTTTGCATAACTGCGTCAGTTTCAGCTAATTCCACAAATTCGTGTTCTCTCCAATATTGGAATTTAAACCTAAATATAGAGAGCGCTCTTGTGCTCAGACTGATAAGATGAAACCGGAATCACGTAGAAAGAAATGCCATTGAAACCCTACTGTGCACATTCAGATGCTAGTAACACATCACCCAAGTAATTTTCCGCTTGGATTTATTTTTTTCATCATTCTGAAGACTTTCATATACTTACACACCAAATTATAATTCTCGACAACCACTCCTGAATTAACTACAATTTTTCAAAAAATTACTTTGCCTCATTAAACAGCATAGTAAATAAGAACCAAGATCCCGGTTTTGTTAGTTACATATTCCGCCACCAGATGTCAGCTACTTTTGAGTTTAAATTCCAATAAGTATATTTCGATTGGTAACGATCTGCAAAAAGCAGCTTTACTGCGTGATAATAGTGGACCAGTGAAATTTCTTTCTGCACTAGAAGGTTCCTTTTTTCACGAGTGAATTCAAAAATATCGATATTATTTCGCTATTCGAATTTTATATTGATATTTTCGATATATATCTTCAGAATTTCTCCCTCCCTCGCTTGGAGAGAAAAAAATAGATGGCATTCACTTGGAATCAAAATTGAAATTTAAATATTTAGGTATGGTGTAATTCTTTTCGGGGAATATACATAACAAAACTCACAAAATTCGAACGGATTTTGGTGGATTTACCATTTACACCAAGTATTTTTGTTATATGAATAGCAAAAGCTGTTCTAAGGAAAATGTGGCAAAACATGTTAACTAACATTGTCCGGTGTAAAATACTTTGCTCATAATATCCGGAATCGGATATTAATCCGTTTTTCCAAAAAATTGCTAATAGCAGCTATCAGCAATGGCTATTCCTCCTCACTTTTTCTACCTGAGTTCAAGTCCCTCCGACGCCGAAACAGGACCAATAATGCGGTTATACATTATGGGGGAGGGGCCTATATTTATTGATTCCAAAATTGAGCGTGGATCAATTTTGACGACAGATTTGAATTCGTCTCGTAATGTTGAATAATATTCAGCAGGTTCTGGCCCCGAAGCTCTCCGAAAAAATTTTCGCCTACAAAAATGCCTGATGTGCATCTGGAGAAATTTTCAAAAAGAAAAAAATTGGGATAACTACCTATTCTGACTCAGTTTTTCTCGCTGAATTCAAATTCGTTGTTCAAATCAGGCGCTGGCCCTCCGTTCTCCAGATAACATCAAAAATGGGGGTACACAAGGGAGGGCGTTGTACTGGGTCAAAAAATGAGATTAGTTCAATTTTGACGACGGATTTGAATTCATCTCAAAAAAATGAACAAAAGATGAACAATCTGCCCTCGGTCCCGGCCCAGGAGCTCGCCGAAAAAAAATGCCTGATGTATAGTATCGAGAAATTTTCAAAGTTTTTGAAAATCAAATAAATTCAGATAACCTCCTAGTCCGGCTCAAGTTTTTCTCGCCGAGTTTACATTCGTTGTCCAAATCTGGTGCTGACCCGCCGTTCCGCTGATACCATCAAAATTGAAGGTAGGGTACAGTGTGAGAGGCTGTACTGGGTAAAAAATTGAGCTTGGTTCAATTTTGACGACGGATTTGAATTCATCGCGGAAAGTTGAATGATTTTCACCCTGTTTCGGACCCAGAAGATCTCCGAAAAAAATGCCTGATGTGTACTATGGAGTAATCAGAGACGAAACTTGACTTCCAGATGATGGGAGGGGGGTGGAGAAGGAAAATTTGCCGACAAATTTTCTTTGAATACTAAAAATTCGACGAATTTTTTTCTTTTAAATGTGAAACTTTGCCGATTTTTTAATCAGAATATTTTTTAATTGAAAAAAACACAACAACAAACGAACAAACAAATGTTCTTAGAAAATGAAAAATTCAAATGAACAGTTTCAAAATTCGCCAACTGCCAAATTATTGGGGGTGTTTCACCCTCTTCCTATAGATTCGCCCAGCAAATGCAGTTTCGAACCTTATCCCCCAAGCACTCACATTTGCGCACATGAGCATACTCTAGTCTAGGAGGGTAAGCTGAAAGGATGTTAGGAATACTTGAAAGGAACACCCAACTTCCTTTACACGTTAAGGTGGTCGGTATTCACTCTTGGTGATATTTTCTTTTTCTGAATTTCTTCTGATTTGTTTCCTAAATTGGTTTCAATAAAATCAATCAATAAAAAAAACAAAAAAAACACTATAAAGTCTTAGGTCGATTGGATTAGGGGAATCCGTGCTACAAGCTCCCTTTCGTTCTTATGAGAAAAACACACACATGGAGATTTGTTCCAGACTAAATTTTCCTCCGATATTCACCAGGACTAAAACCCGTGAATTAAACAGAGAACATTTGCTATCGAATTCAGCTTGTGACATTGGAAAACAAAAGTTGTTTGCTTTGAACTTTTGGATGTTAATAAAATGTTCAACTTTCTCAAATTTCAGGCCCTAGGTCGAACAGAGAATCTAGTAAAAACCGCATAGTCATTGAAATTCAAAATTCAACATTAGCTATCGACTTTCAGATTTTCGAAATGTCTTCCACATTTCAGCTTTGTTTCAACGTTTCAGATAACGTTCGATACTCAGCTTCAAACCTTCGGCTTTTGACTGACTAGTCTCTGACAGGAGTCCAGGATACTCCATTTTCAGAAACGAAATTATTTGACCTTCAGTTTGGGGAAGCAGAGAAGAAAAATTGGCCGGCAAGTATTTTTTTGGAAACTGAGAATCTTAAAAATTTGCCGATTTTTTAAAAGAAATATACATTTTTTATACTACTTGATCAGAAAGGCAATGTTTACGTTGGTGTTTTATGGACGACAGGAAGAGCCTATCATTCATGCATCAAGTGCTAATCCTGCATGTAAAGTAAACGTTCCTCAATGTAAAGCGTTTTTCATGAAAAAATTGCTGGCCAGTAATTTCATATCGTGTAATCGAACCCGCGTTCATTGGAAGATTTGACTGAAATACAGCGATCATCTCTAACCACTCGGCCACAAAGCGAATTACGAAATAGTGACTTAAGAATGCATTTAAATATTCACGACGTAGTACAGCTGTTACCGTTTGTTGTTAACCGTCGTTACATTTTTGCTGGCCACTACCTGTGTATGCTGTTTGTGCACGTGAACAAACTGAAGATAAGACTGTGATACTTTACTTCGCAGTAATTAACTGAGCAAATTAAATTTCTGAATAAATTACGCATACAAAAATCACCTATCTATAATTTAAATAAATAAATAGATTAAAAAGAAAAAAGAAAAATACAGACCATATCAGCGAAAAACATTGCCGCTTCTGTTCAAGTAGTATAAAAAATATCTCCCACAACAAGAGCCAAAAGTGAGTTTACAAACAGTCACTTTTGACTCTCGGTGTGTAATATACTATTAATTGAAAAGAAAAATAAACAAACAAACATTCATAAAAAGTGAAAAATTCAAATGAACAGTTTCAAAATTTGCCGACTGCCAAATTATTGGGGGGGGGTGTCTCAACCCCCCCTGTAGTTTCGCTCCTGGGAGTATTCTTCAAAATTTTCGAAAATCAAAAGAATTGAGATACCCACATATTTTGACTCAGTTTTTCTCGCTGAGTTCAAATTCGTGGTCCAAAAATCTGGCACTGGTTCTCCAGATACAAGCAAAAATGGGGGTACACAAGGGAGGATGCTGTACTGGGTCAAAAAATGAGCTTGGTTCAATTTTGATGACGGATTTGAATTCATCTCAAAAAGTTGAGCAATCTATGAAAAATATTCATGACTAATCTGATGAATATTTGTATTCATGAGAAATATTCATGAATAGTTACTTTGATAAATATTTGCATTCATTAGAATTATCGTGAATAATTTGATGAATATATTGTATTCATGAAAAATATATTCATGAATGATTTGATGATTACACCTACACAGGTATTTGGATTTATGCAGGTATACCGACCAAATCGATTATTAATAAATCCTGAAATCTTTCGTTCAATTAATATAAAAAATCCTATTCTCAATAACAAATTAATTTACATAAAAATTTTCTTAATTATTAACTATAGTAATTTAAATTCTAAATTTAACAATAAAACTAATTAATAATTATTTTAAAATTAATTTGCAAAATTAAAAATTATAAATAATTGAAAAATAAGCTAATTAAAGCTATTGAATTCATAATTCAAATATAGATTAAATCTTTTTTCTTATTAAATAATTTATTTAGAATTAACTAAATTAAAGTTTACAATTACTAATAATGAACATTCCAATTGTGGGGGTAATTTACACGTAGGCTATGAAATACTACTCTTCATATTCTTTCTTACGTTTTTAATAAATAATTTCGTCGTGAAACAGTATTGCAGTAAGAGATGAACAAGACTATAGGTATAGATAATAATACTTAATGTAACTTTAGTAAGAAGTCGCCGATTTGGCCGTATTATGTGCTAAAATTGAGGAGACAAGCAATCAGTAACTATAATCTGGAACGCTTACACATGTACGAATATTAACTTGGTCAGCATCGACCTATGTACAGGGCCCAATGCTTTTTCGAACTGCCATAAAAGAAGATTCATCATCGTTTTACTTTATTTTTTTATTATCACATAAAGAGAAGAACAATTCGGTTAATTTAATATGTTACAAAAATAGCAGGGACAGGGAATCTAAATTGGTACAAATTGTTGTGATTTCTTGGGAATTGAAACGAAAACAGTACATAGTGTGCATGTCGTTTATTTCTTAATGCAAGCCATGAGCGTCGTTTTCCTCGTTGAGAATCTCTTCTGTCATTTCTACCAAATGGTTCTCATTGATTACACCCCTATCCTCTTCAGTTGGCGCTTAGACTTTTTTTCTAAGTTGAAGTTTTTGGTTGCGCGTCCCCTCTCAGTGACTACGGGAATACCCGATCGGAAATCTTGGTGCCAAGGCCAAATTCCGGCACTGCCTGTTTTTATGCAGAAGATTGCACGTTCAAACCACCCACAAAATGGGGTAAAACCATGAGCATTTTTCAACTCTCTTAAGACTGTCTCAATTGTTATACAACCCATATTACTGTCATGTCGTTAAAGGAAAAATGTTGAAGTAAAGTATGCAACAAGTATAATTCTGGTGATTCTTTTATAAAAAAATCAAAGCTTTGTGCCTTGCCACGAGAGTTGAAAAGTATAGGGTACACTTGTACTCTCAATATATTTTCTTATTTCAGGTATCTCCTATGGGAAAATCAGGTGCAGAATGTAGGTACCACAATACAGGTTTCGGTTTATCTGAAAATTAATCAAAATGTGGTGGTGGTGTTGGCGGGGGGGGGGGGTAGATAGGTGGAGTCCCCAGAGTTTTCCTCCTTTCACTTCCTTTTTATATCCCCCATGATAGTCATGAAAAGTCATATTTTGTTTCCTAAATCCAGCAGACACCCTGAATGTAACTTCAATAATATAAATTTACCGAGTCGTATTCCAACTTTTTCATTTTTCTTATGGGATTTTTATACATGGTCTCAAGATGAAACACCCCCATTCCCATGGTAGAATACTCATGTTGTGCCATGGGAGCTAAACACATTTTTTTCAATAACTAATTTCTCCGATCCAGAAATGTCCTAATTAATTTTATCAAGTGTTTTAGTAAAACGTACCTTCTTCCTGTAGTACATATAAAAAAACAACTTCTTGGTCCTACGGTTCACCTTTTCCCCTGGACAAATGTTTAATCCGACAGGGAAATTAAGTCGAGAAGTAGTGCAAGGATATATCTAAACATATTTCATTAGAATAATTTTTTCTGATTTTTTGTAATTTTTTTATTGGACTTTACCTTACTTTTTAAACGATCCTCGTAATAGGGTTCAGCACTGCCAAGGTGAAACATTTTTGTACCGAGCAATCTCATTATTCAGGAGTGACAAATTGTCCCTAAAGATATATATCAATCGTTTACATACATAAATTATTCAAAGGAGTCTTCGAACCGCCTCCTTTGTATGTCGTTGTTCTGTTCCAGCGACCGAACCTTCTCATTTACAAATAACCTTTGTATTCAGTCATGGTTATTTGTGAACAACCAAATTCGCCCTCTTCTTCCCATTGTTACCTGTCAAAACATGACTAACAATCTCTAGTTGGTTGGCAACTTATAGTTGTTGTTCTGGAAGTCCGGTTTTCCCTAAGGGACAGGTATATCATCGTCGGGGTTTTCCAGTTCCTTTACTTTCGGATCTTACGGTCAATAGTGTTTATCTGTGGGTCGGCACGGCTGGTATTTTGACGCAGTCTAGTTTTCACTCGTCTGGAGGCAACAGCTCTCCGGAGCATTCATGTAAGGTACAGGGGTCACTAGGTTGGATTGCGTGTATGGCAGAGGAAGAAACACATGACGTAGGTACTATTTAATTCTAATGATCATCGAATCAAGTTTATTCAATCAACGGCTAAGTTACACAGTTTTCATTTTCGACTTGCTGATTACCTAGTATGAAGTTTCTAATTCGCAGATATTCGTTTAATGGACGGGACATCAATGCCGAGGAAGAGATGAGCACTGCGGCAACAGAACCAAGAAGTAAAGTAGTGAAAAATTCTATTATTTGAGGTATGTTGTGCACATTTTATTCTTGTATTGCGAGCACTCGGCGACGGCTTTTACTTTTTTCTTTTAATAGTTTTTGAGTTTGAGTCGGCATTTTAAATTTTCTAATTCGGCATTTTTAGCCTATTTCTATTTCTACATCTTTCTCCCCCTTGCTAACATGGTAAGGTTACCTAGTGTTCCACTTATTTACGTGAACATTTTTTTTTTTTCAAATATTGTAAAGCGAGCTAGGGGATGTTCACTAAACCTCCAGAGAAAGTATACAAATATTGTAAAGCTGGCAGTGAAGGATAAAGCCACTAATGTTAAATTTTGTGAAATTTAATTTTCAACATTTTTATTGAAATAGTTTGTGAAACATATTTAAATGAATTTTAAAAACTGGAAAATTTATTTGCATATATTTGAGTAAATATGCGTATTTCCATGTATTTTGTGTAAGGTACAGCGGGCCAATTCCTGGAATGTAAAAATGCGGGGCGAAAACTAGACTGTCTTATAACTCAGCCATATTTACGTTGTATTTTGTGACGACCGGCTCACAGTGTGTAGAACTACCTAAAGAACGACCTTAAAAAATCTAGCACAAAAATGGAATCAGTGTTGGGGGGAAAAAAATTCTCAACTTCACCAAAAAATCTCGCATTGATAATGTACAGTAATTAGAGCATTTAATAAAATTAAAATGAATAAAGATACGAGATTTCTAAAAGAAGATTTGAAAAGAGGCTGTTGAGGACTATCAGAATCAACCGAGGTGAAAATTTTGGATGGCTTAGAGGCCTTAGAATTGGGGGCCAAACGCGAGGGGTAAATACTGGTCGAGATTTTTCGAGTGATGAGGGAAATTACACCAGGAGAAAACTGTTATCAGTTTACATTCTCCGTAATACTATTCAACTATTGTAAGCCAGATTTCGTGAAATTAACGTACTGCAGGGTGTCTACCGGGTCCAAATTTTCCCTTGACTTTTCCTTGATCTTTCTCACTTTTTTCATAACCGTTTTACACACATACAAATATAATTTTATTCGTAGAACCATACCAAGGTGGGAGGGGGGAGCTCACAATAAATGGAAACATTAATAAATACTATGAAAAAGGATATTATGTAATTATCTGAAAATATTTACGTTACTTTACATTTATTTGTAATTAAAAAAAAATTGTGATAATAATTTTGAGGAAATTTAAACGAAAATTTTAAGGCTTTTCATGACCACTATCCAAAAAAATTGACTTTTCCTGTACTTCTTGACTTTCTTTGACCACTCTCCAAAATGCTTGACTTTTCCTTGACTTCCTTGACTGGTAGACACCCTGGCACTGTTTCTTAATAAAAATTTTTCGCATTTTTTCATAGACCTTTTTTTCCCCCCGGTGTCAATTTGGGTAAGTTTTAAATGTTTTCTGGTACTTTTTGAGTCGCTGAATATGATTTTGAGGTCAAAATTTATTGTAATACGAGTAAAAATGAATAAGAAAAAGGACCGTCCAGTTTTCTCCCCATAGCGTCCATTAAATGGCAGAAGCCTGGGTGCAATTCCTGGATAGAAACTTCCTTACGAATCTTCCTTTATTCTTTCATTATGACATCTTCACCCTTAGCATCATGAAAAGCTAGATTTAGGCCATCGATCTGTGAATTCCACTCAGTCATATGTCTAATATATCAATGTTTTTTTTCACAAATGTTCTTTTTGACCAGGAATTGCCCCGCTGTACCTTATATTTTTTATTTATTTATTTATTCTTTTCTTCTTTTACATATTTTGCCAAATTTAAAAAAATTGTCCAAGATACAGTAAGGAAAAAAACAACAAAAAAAATAACAAAAAACAAACAGGTGAGGAATAAAGAGAAAATAAGTTGGAAAATGTTTAATATATCAATGTTTTTTTTCACAAATGTTCTTTTTGACCAGGAATAGCCCCGCTGTACCTTATATTTTTTATTTATTTATTCTTTTCTTCTTTTACATACTTTGCCAAATTCACAAAAATTGTCCAAGATACGGTAAAAAAAAAAACGCAGGTGAGGAATAAAGAGAAAATAAGTTGGAAATTTTTTTTTGGCAATTCTTTTTTCGGTGGTTTGATATATTTTAGTTTTCTTCAGTTTTGTCAGGCGTTTCAGTTTAGAATAAAATTTGAACAACAATTATGAATGGGGATTTTAAAAAACTGTAAAATTACATTAATTATACATATTTTTACATACTTCTAGGAAACGTCATATTTTATGCATATTGAAGTCATTTTTAAGCATATTATGCCGACTCTATATACCCTATAAAAATTATAAATGTTTTATCCTGAAGTTCGTCCTCGTGAATTATTTTACGATAAATTTCATTTTATGATCACAATAAATTTCATTGTATGTAAAAATTTCAATGGGGATATTCACTAAACCCCTAGAGAAACTATCCAAATATCGTAAAGCTGGTAGTAAAAGATAGGGCCACTGTGAAATTTTATGAAATTTAATAATCTTCAAAACGTTTATTAAAATACTTCGTGAAAAATTTTTAAATAAATTTCAAGTGTGAAATTTGTTTAAATTTCTTTACCGATTAACGGCAATTACGTTATACCATAAAAATTATGAATAATTTTCAAAATCTTATCTTGAAATTCATTCTTATGAATATTACACGATAAATTTTGTTTCATGATTACGATAAATTTCATTTTATAAAATACTTTACGATGTGAAAATTTTCGAGTTGAATGAAATTTTGTCACATGCAGTGGTAACCCATTCCTAAGAAAATCTTTCTTTCGTCCACTTTTTTAATACAATTTTTTTCTTTTGCGTTGGATGGAAAATTCTTGTATCATTGATTCAGCATTTTCAACATTAGCCAGAAAATTGTAAAAATAACCCAGTTTTTGGAGTCAATAACAAGCCTTTTGCAATCACTGTTTTTTCTTCTTTTTTTTTCATTACCCATTTCTTTCAACCATCTTGAGTATTGTTTCATTGAATTAACTACAGAGTGCGTCCGTGTTGATAGAAAATTCCGCGTTAGTTGAAAATTTTGAATTTTTTGTTAATTCCTGTAAGTAACCTCCTTTTCAAGAAAAAGTTGCCATATAAGGATTTTCGCCCCCCTCCCCAACAGAAAATTTCGGGGCCTTAAAATAGTGATAATTTAATATTTCATCATACAATAACGCAATTTTGAGGTTATTTGGGATGAATTATGGGACACTATATAAAAACATCGCATTTCAAGCTACAAAAGTCCCTCTTGGTCATAAAAAGTGACCCCAACTCAATAGCAAAAGTTAAAAATGAAAAACATTTATTATGATCGTATATAGTGACAATAAGTCGTCTAATATTAAACTATTGTGCAAGTGTAAGCGATTCTTTTCTTGAATTGAGGCAGGGACGTACCGATGGAGGGGGCACGCAGCAGTTGAAAAAATTTACCATTTCAGTCAAGCGAGTGTTTTTTTTTTTGCTTCGATACTTGAGAATTGAGTTAAGAAGTTGGGAAAATCCAACAAGTCAGGTTTTTCTTCTTTTGCTTTGATACGTAATTCGGAATTTTGAGTTGAGTCAGCTGAAAAAATCCAACAGGTCAAAAGTTTTTTTAAATTTTTTTTGCTTTGATATTTCGGAATTTTGAGTTGAGTCAGTTCCAACTTCTAAAATTTTTACCCCCTCCCCCTCCAAAGGAAAAACTCTTTGGTACGTCCCAGAATTGAGTAATCGGTATGATGTACTGCTTTTGGCCTTCCTTCTTATATATGTATAGTTAAGAATGAAACCAGTGGCTTTCAACCCAGAGTGATAAGAGGTCTTTAGCTAGCATCACTACTTCACAACTAGCACTCTGAAGCGTGAAAAATGCTATCCACTCATCAGGTTGTTCCAGAAAGGCTATAGCAGGGTAACATAGGTGAATCAGCCTAAGTCGATTTTGTCGAATTTTTCTTCAGTCCTCTATTTGCAGTGATAAAAGAGAAAGTACTACATACTGTTTTTAGTTCTTTTTTTCATTTATAATTCCAGATCTATTTTTATTAATTATTTTTAAAGTGATGAACTTGAACTTCCGTTTTGCGTGTATGAACCTGCTGACTTGCGATATGTTTTTGAATGATTTTTCCCCCTTCATTTCCTCAAAATGCCAGTTTGTTTTTCAGTGTGTTGTATGTTCATGTCAAATTCTTTTATTCTTCATGAATCAAATCTACGAGCTCAATTGTGTAGTACCTGTATCCTACGAGGCCCATTTGTTGAAACAAATAGAGGCCAACAATATTGTTTATTCCAATGTTATTCAAAGCCTATTTACGTGCATTTTATTTTATTTTTTAATTTCATTTCAATCATTTATGTATCGAAAATCACTATAGTAAAAATAAAGAAATAGCACATCCCCGATGAAAAAGTATGAGGGTAGCTCAAAACTTTAGAGGGATGTTACCCTCCTTATTATAGATCTTTCTTGTGAAGAATTTGGTACCGGATCTGGTTTTTCAGCATCATGAGCAAAAATCAGAGAAAAAAAATAGTTTTTCCACCGTTGAAGTATGTGTCACCACTCTAAAAACGCTAAAAACTGGCATGAAGGTGGAAAATACATTAAGAAATATTTGCAAATCTCGAAAGGGTAGTTTTTGAGGCCAGGGGTGCGGTTTCTCATGAGCCACTTTCGCATACGTGCATCACCGTACGTTCGACCAGACGAAATTGAAAATTTTTTGCCAACTCGAAAATGGCAGTGTGGACGACATTTTGACAATCTCAAAATCGATTTTGGATGTAAAAAAAAAGGTAGAAAAAAATTTATTTGTTTACTGGGAGCTCTCACCTACATGCCAAATTTCGTACCATTCGAGGGAAAAAATGCCCAAGATAGAGCTGAAAGAGTGAAAATCATATTATGTTTTGGGGCCACACCCCTCTGGCGAGGAGGGGGTGGTGATGATGAGCTCTGAAATTTTCTTTCACCACTGTATATAAATAGAGGATCGAAGAAAAATTCGAAAAAATCGACTTAGGCCGATTCACCTATCTCACCCTGTGCTATAACCTTTGCAATAGGATTAATTAATTTCATTATATAGTGAATTGGGAGCCCAGAGGTTGCGCTCACACTTATCTTATGGCGCCGAGTAGTTTCCTCTGGCAATAGGACCGTTTTGAAGATATGTATATAATGTAAAAGTTTTACAGTCTCCCAACTTTGTTGAATATTTTAATTTATTTAATTATTTACAAAAATGGGGGCTAAAAAATCCCACTTTCACTTCACTGGGGAGAGCAAAATTTTCTGTGCTGCTTTTCTCTCTAAAGTGAACCACACTGAAAAGTAAAAATGAAACCAAAATGGGACCATTGATCAAGAGGCACACGACTGACTAATTCGGACGATGCTGTATACTCACTCGTGCAGGACACTGCTCGGTAGCATCTATTCTGTGAGGTCCATATCCCATGTGAATAGTTCGGGTAATTTTGTGTTTTGGAGCAAAACTGAAATGACATAAATATATTGTTCCAAATGTATTCGCCTATTACTTACTCTCTATGTACTTGATTGCCGTATCAATAATTTAGAGTTTTGATACACAGTTCTTATTTGATTATTTTAGTGAATCCGGTGATTGTGTGTGGGGTTCCCAAAGAGAGTTTCCAGATTATAGTAAGTACATCGCCTGTAGGTATTTAGAATTATGGTGCTTGTTATTATCAGAGGCTTAGCATGGGTACATGTGTATTACAGTGGGTACATCGCATGTATTTGGAAATTTTTAATGTGTTATTTGTTTTTTGACTGTTTACAGGTACCCCCCAGTGATCGTGTTCAGTGTTCCCGATTGCGCTTGATGCTTACAAAACAGTATATCTGAGTAGCTTCTTGAGGTTGCAAACAGTAGCGTAAATGAAGCGGATGATACGAGGATATACTCCACTCCACTCGGAGCCAGGAGGGAAATCAGAATTTTTGAGTTTACCAACCAACTTTCAAAATTGCATCAAATTTTTTGGTAGATCCGCCGCTATTCTACCTACAACATTTTTATTTATTCTCCAACTCGGGAGAACATCCTAATTACGCTACTGATTGTGAAATTTACTTTGAAGTGGAAACAATGAAAAAGCTAGCTGCGAGGCTAAACAGTGTGGTACTGATTGTTAAATCTCGAGCATAATACACAGTTTCATACTCTGGCTTTTGTAATCTAATAATGGGGGAAAATAATCTAAATTTTAAGGCACGTGTTCATTATGCTCAAGATTTTACTGTAGTTCATGCTACAAAGTGTGACTGAAAGATGCTTTATCAAAATGCAGTAGAGTAAGTCCACGTTGATCGGCAGATTACAATTTAGAATTTTTGAATAATATTATATTGTTTACAGGTACTCCAGTGATTCCGGATGACGATTGCTTGAGGGATGGACTCACACAAACTGTCATTGGTCCAAAACATGAACTTGTTGAAAACTGAAAAAACATTTCTTAATATAGGCAGTACAATGAAACATTGATCACAAGCATCAATAACTCGTTTTTTTCGTTTTTTTATCCTAAACTGACGGCAGTTTGTGAATTCATTCCTCATTTGCTACTGATCGTGAAATCTCGAGTGTAATATATAGTTACGCACCTCGAATTTCGTAATCTAAAATTAAAAAAAAATAGATCTTATATTGAGACAAACAACGAACGCGTATGCGCATAATCATTATACTCGAGATTTTACGGCAGTTCGTTTTGCTACTAAGTAAGTATGAATAAGTAATACAGTAAGTCCATAGTTTCTTTTATTCTCGGATTCGGGAGATGGAAGCCTGAACCTATCAGCAACAACGTCCGATAAATTTCAATGCCACATAAAAGTTCCTTTGGGTTATATTTTCGTGAATATTTCAGTTTTGAAAATGAAAGTATCAGTTCGTGTTGTGGCTAGCTTTTCACAAAAGTACCAATGAAGTCGATATTAAAACAGTTTGCCCTCCTTACTCAACAATTTAGAAATATATGGACTTACTGTGTTTTCGAATGATTTCAATAATGAAAAACACTAACAAGAGGCATTATGAAGGTATTTGCTGCTGAATCGCGAATCTTTCAGTTTTGAAACATTAGTAGCACTTCGCAAAAGTGGCAAGCAAAAATCGAATCAGTGCTCTTTGAGAATTCAGTGATAGAGATTCATAGAGTTTTCAAAATGCCTAAGTGTTCTTCATTATTGAAATCCTTTTTGTATCTCCTATCCTCCTCTCTTTCTCCTATTCCATCCTTTCTCTTCTTCTGGTTACCTCCTTTCCCCTGTTTTCGCATTCCCTTTTCCTCTCTTCCTTCTTTCTTCCATACCACTTTTGTTATCTTATCCTTTTTTTCTGCTCTTCTTTACTTACTTCTCTTATGTCTCGTTCTTTTCCTCTTCTTATTCCTTCCTCTACCCCTCTCCTCTTACCATTTACTACTCCTTCCTTCTCTTTTATTATCTTCGTCTTTCTTCTCATATCTCCCTTCCTACTTCTCCTCTCCTCTCCCTTCGGCCTACCCTCACTGCTCTTTCTCTTCTTTCCTTTCTTACTCCCATTTTTATCCTGTCTTCTTGAATCTCTTCTACTATTCTTTGTTCCTCCTCTCATTACCCCTACACTTCCTTTTCCCTCCCCTCCCTTCTTTGTTCTCCTCATACCCTCTTCCTCCTTCTCTCCTTGCTCTACCTCGCTTCCTTTCTTTTCTCTTCTCCTCCTCCTCACTTCTCACCACCACTCCTTGTTCCTTCTCTGTACTCCCCCATTCCCTTTCCCCTCCCTCCTGTCCTCTTCCTGCCTGCCTCCTTCTCCCTTCTCTCTACTCCCCTTTCCTCCTTCCTGCTTCTACTTCTCTCCCCTCTCTCACCCTTTCTTCTCCCACCTTTCCTTTCCTATTCTTCCCTGTTTCCTTCTGCTCTCCCTTTCTTCTCCTCACACCTTTTCTTAAACTGATCTTCCCCTTCCTTCTCTCCACTCGCCTTTCCCTCTCCCCCTCTCCCTCCTTTCTCATCACATCTCCTCTTCCCTTTCCCTCTCCTCAACATGCTTTTCTACTCTCCCTTCTTTCTCTTCCCTCGCCTTTATTCCCTTCTCCTATTCCCTCCTCTGGTTCCTCTACTTTCTCTCCTTCCTTACCTCCTCTTCCTGCGACCCGTCTTCCTCCTTTCTGCTCCCCATTATCCTTCCTCGCCCTCTGTCTTCCTCTCTCGCCTTCCTGTTGACCACCTGGCTAAAGGAGGCGAGAGATGAAGACAAGTTGGGAGAGGAGAATCCTATTCAGTCTTCTTCTCCTTCTCTCTCTCTCCTCTTCCTTGTCCTTCTCCTCAACTCTCCTTCCCTACCCTTTCCTTCAGTACTTCCTTCCTTCTTCCCTTTCCTGCTCAGCCTGCTCTCCCTTCTTCCTCTTCCTCTCCTGCACTTCTCCTGCTTCTGACTTGTCTCTCTCCCCCCTTAATGGGGTAGGAGAGGAAGGAGGAAAGAAGCAGGTGAGTGCAAGATGAGAGGAAATGGAGTGAAGGGGAAAAGGCAGAGAAGGTGAGTGAAAAGGGGGATGAAGGAGGAGGGCTGAAGAAGGCGAGATGGGAGCGAGTAAGTAGGGAGAGCGCCGGAGGGGTCTGGAAGGGTGACAAGGGGGAGGGGACAGAAGGGTGGGGGAGGTGGTGGAGGGGCAGGGGTACATGCAGGGCGGAGGAAGGAGGGAGGGTGAGGGGGCAGGAGGGGTCACAGGAAGGGCAGGCGGGTGGGGCACGCACGCCCACACACAACACACACCTCCTCTGTGTCACTCTCTCCCTTCCCTCCCCTCTTCATCTCCCCCTCCCACCCCTCTTCTTCGCGCCCCTCCCTTTCTTCTCTCCCCCTCCTTTTCTCCTCTCTCCCCCGCCCTCTCCTCTTTTTCTTCCTCTCCTCCTTTTCTTCTCTCTCCCCCTCCATCTTTCCTCTCTTCCCACTTCACTCTCTTCTTCCTTCCTCATCTTCTGTCCACCTTCACATCTCCTCCTCTCCTCCTTCTCTCCCACTTGTCCTCCTCACAACTCCTCTCTTACTCTTCTGTCCTCCTCTTTGTCTATCCTTCACCACACCTCCATCTCCTTCCCCCTGCTTTTGCCTAACTCCTCTCCCAACTCTCCAAGAGAGCAGTCACAGAGGAGCAAAGGGCAAAACAGAGGAGGAGGAGAATGGGGGGAGTAAGGACAAAGAGCCAAGACGGAAGAGCAGGGAAGGAAGGGAGGAGGACCAGGGAAGAGAAGCAGGACAACAGGAGGGGATATGATGATAGAGAGAGGAGGAAAGAAAGGAAAGAAGACGGGAGGAAAAGAGGAAATATGTGAGAGGAGGGGATAGAGGAGGGGATAGCGGAGGAGATGAGGAAAGGAGAAAGAGGAAGGGAGGAGTAGAGAGGATATGGAAGGAAAACAGGTATAAAAGGAAGGAGAGGGAAGGAGGGAGAGATGAAAGGAGAAAGGTCTAAAGAACTGAAGGAATGGGAAGGGAGCGAGCCAGAAGGAGGGAGAGAGGAAAGACGGAGTAAAAATGAGGAACAGAGGGGGATAGGAGAGGAGGAAAGGAGAGAGGAGAAGGAGGAGAAAAAAGAGGGGAGACAGAGGAACAAAGAGGAGAAAGGAGAGGGTATGGCAGAGAGAGAAAGCATAGAATCAAAAGGAGGGGATATGAGAAGGAAGACAAAGGAAGGGTTAGAAGAAAAGAAAGAAAACTGGAGAAGAAACTAAGGATAGAGATGAAGGACAAAAGGAAGCAAAGGAGGGAGGGAAAGCAGAAGGAGGAAGGGAGAACGAAGAAAAGAGAGGATACAAGAAGGAGAGAGGAAGGTATGGAGGAGAAAAGAAGGACCAGACGGAGAGGAGAGGAAGAGAAGGAGGAAGGGAGAACAACGAGAAAAGGGAATATGAGAAGGAAATAGTGTGAGGAAAAAGGACCACATGAGGATAAAGGAAGCAAAGGAGAGATAGGGGGAAAGGGAGAGAGGAAGAAGAGAAGGAACGGGTGAAAAGAAAGACGACTAGAGAGGAGAAGAAACAGAGAGCAGAAGGAAAAAAGTATGAAGAAAAAAGACTGAGGGGGTAGCAGAGAGAGAGAATGGAGAGGAAATAGGATAAAGAGAGGTGATTAGAGATTAAAGGAAGGAAGAAGAAATGGACAGAATAGGAGAAAGAGAGGAGAATAGGACATACAAAAAGGATTTCAAATAATGAAAGAACACTTAAGGGCAGCTTCTTGAAAACACAACAAGACCCTGCCTTTGAGTTCTCAAAAGATTTTGATTCTATTCCTTTAGACTTTTGCGACCAGCTAGCCGCAAGATTCACTCGTATTTCAAAACTGAAAGATTAGCGAAACCCGAAGAAAATTCCATGAGGAATTGAACTTGTCATATCGTTATAATGTCTCTCTTAAGTGTTCTTGATTATTGAAATCGCCCGAAAATACAGTAAGTCCACATTTCTCGGAAGCAGAAAAACTGTGTTTTGACTTTTATTGCTTCTTTTGTGAAAAGCTGACCGTAACCTGAACTGATAATTTCGTTTTCAAAACATTCCCCGAGGAAAACTTCATATAAAATTGAAAGGAAGTATTCATAGGTTGGGACTGCTTCTGTTTCCCGAACCCGAACATGAAAATTCAAAACATATAAAATAAATAAAAGAAACCATGGACTTATTGCATTTCGGTAAAGCATCTCTCACTTATTCATACTTACCAATCTCGAGCGTAATAAGCACGCGCTATTCGTCTGAAATTTAGATCCCCCCCCCCAAATTTAGGTTACAAAATACGAGGTGTCTAATTATTACACTCGAGATTTCACAGTTAGTAACAAATGAGGAGTGAATTTACAAATTGCCCTTAGTTACATATTATTTAAAAAAAGTAAAATAAAAGTCGAAAGCTACGCGAGAGGGTAATAAGAAATTTTTTTCATTTTCAACGAGTTCATCTTTTGGACTAAGGGCAGTTTGTGAGTTCACTCCTCAAGCAATTGCCATCGAGGACACTGAACCCAATCACTGGGGTACCTGTAAACAATAAAAAATAATCAAACATTAAAAATTCCTAATAAATACGATGTATCTACCTACTGTAATCTACAAATTAAAAAAAAATGAACTTACTGCATTTTGGTAAATCATCTCTCACTTATTCGTACATGAGGAGTAAATTCACAAACTGCCGTCAGTAGGGGGGGGGGGGGGGGGAAGAATCAGGAGGAAGTCGAAAGCTAGGCGAGAGGCAACCGCTTATTATTAAAGTAATATAAACCCTACATTAAGAAATGTTTTTTCAATTTTCAACAAGTTCATATTTTGGACTAAGGGCAGTTTGTGAGTCCATTCCTCAGGCAATCGCCATCCGGAACACTGAACATAATCACTGCGGTGCCTGTAAACAATAAAAAAATTATAACACACCAAAAATTCCAAATAAATACGATGTACCTACTATAATCTGCGGCTCCGAAAATAAGAATTAATAAAAGAAACTATAAACTTTACTACATTTTGGTAAAGCATCGCTCACCTATTTAAGGTAAAGTCTGCCACCATGACACAAAATTTTTTGTTTTGGCTATAACTTCGGTACTATTTGTTGAATTTTGGATTTCTATGGCCCATTCTATAGGTCCATATATAATTGGATAAAATATTCAGAAATTTTACTCCATAAACGTTAAAGATATATGTCGAAAAAACTATCAAAATTTCTGTGTCAGGGTGCCTTCACCAAGGGCCACCATGAGACAAGCTGTTGCCACGCTGACACAGATTTAAAATACAATGGTTTCTCATCAGTTGCCACTGTGACACAAACTAAAATTCAAAGTGTTTATCATGACTCATTTTTTAGTAATATGAATCCTTTTTTCAAGTTTTGGTTGATGTTTTCACTGCAAATATGTAGGTCAAGCTAGAAACACACATTTTATTCAGAAATCTTCATTTGTACTGTGTCATTGTGGTCAGCCATCAATTTGTGTCAGTGTGGCAACACAGATAACATTTTTAATTTACTTCTCATGCGGCCTCTCCACAGGAAAAATTAAAATTGAATATAATTTACTTTGGTTAACAAAATGACAATTTTTCAAAATAATATATATATATTTTTTTAAAGCTTTCCATGGATCTCTGCGAATGATGGATATTATGATGGGTCATGTTATTCTACATTACGGTGATTTTTTTCACGCCAGGAGCGCTAATAGAAAAAAAGTTATGAAGGTTGTGTCAACATGGCTGATGCGTCATAGTAGCAGACATTACCTTACCCTTTTGTAATACGTAAAAAATCTCGAGCATAATTCATACGCGTGTACGCGCTATTTCTTCTTTAAGTTTGGATGAAGTTTCCCCCAATTTTAGATTACAATAGCCGAGGTGTGTATTACACTCAAGATTTTACAATTGGTTAAACAGTCAAAAAAATAACATGTCAAAAATTTTTAATACTGGCATGTACCCATTATAACCTGTAAACACCCAGAGGAACACTGAAGCAAAGGATGACTGGTAGCATCACAAGCCCTTGGATAGGTGGGGGGGGGGAGGAAGATAAATAATTGGTATTTTCCAACTGAACAAAAAAAAATGAACGGACTTTTTCATGGACACTATGTCACAAATGCCGATTAAATGGCTGAAATCGAAAGAAAACTTTCTAAAAAATGACGACCTGATGCAAAAATGATGAGGGGAGAGGGCCATTTTTACATTATGCCGGCTGATCTTGAAAAAACGCTGACCCAGTGGCGTAAACCGAATGAAAACTAGATTAGTGAGTGGGGAGGGGCTCCCTCCCTCCACATAATATACATACACACGCCCCAATGCTGAGCCTCTGATAATAACAAGCACCATAATTCTAAATTAATGCGATGTACTTACTTCAATGTGGAAACTCGGCACCAAACACAATCACTGGATCAACTGTAAATAATCAAATAAGAACTGAGTATCAGAATTCTGAATGGATATTGATAGGACAAATAAATAGAACTTTTACTCATAAATAAATTAATTCACTAATGTTGGCTGAAGATCGAAGTTGGACAAAGGGTGATCTTGTAGTCCTATGGTCTAGTCTCTTTTCAGGCGGGAACATTTCCTCTCCCCAGAAGGGGGCTAGAACGTTCCACCACCTTTAGAATCTTAACCACATGTGAGGGTTCTTTGGATCGTGGATTCAGAAAATGCAATCAGATTTTCAATTTAACCCGGAATGGGTTTTTTTCTCTCGGGCATTTTTCAATGTTTTGCATCGATCCACTTTGACACTTAACTTTTGTTTCTACACGCCCCCCCCCACACACACACCAACAGGACTTGGCCCATCCCTGGTCTGGTCTTTACAAAAAAAATCTCTATTGAAAATCAAAAAGAAAGGATTATTGGCAAGTGTTACCGACAAAACAATACCTGATTGAATTTTCAAAATCTACGACCAAAAAAAAATTGTAACTGTACCTTCTTCAAATTTTTTGTTGGATGTTCGGGCTAAAATCGAAGTCAAATCGAAAATGTTCAGAATTTTTGAAATTTGGGCCCCTCTACCAACAAAAAGAAAGTAATTGAATCTTCGAAATATGCCCCCCCCCCTCATCAAAAAAACGTATATGGAATCATGTTCAATTTTTTAACTAAATTAACTTTTTCGGCAAACCAAATTTGGCGTTTTGAGTCAAAGAATATATTATGTATAAGAATAGTTCAAATGCCAAATCAGATTGATGTAAAAAATTCTAAAAGAACAGCTTTACCATTTTTACATTTTACCAGCCGACGTTCAAAACTGAAAATGCCGACTCGAATTCAAAAATATTTCCATTCAAAAAGTACAAAAAAAATTTACATTTTGCCGGCTAATGTTGAAAACGCTGATTCGATATAGCACAAAAAATTTTCATTAAAAAATAATCAATAAAATAACGATTATCTTGATTAGCTGACTACTGAACCAAAATGCCGACTAGATGGTCAAATTCGCCAAAAGATTTTCGACTCCAAAAATTCAGGACGGGAGTGGTTTACCCTACCGCACTAGACACAAAATTTCATTCAACTCGGTGAAAACATTCACTTTGAAATGCTTCATGAAATGAAATATTATAAAATATTTCATAAGGATAAATTTCAAGATAAAATGTTGAGCCTAAATGCGAAATTTATGCATGTAAGAATAGGTCAAATGACTAATCCGATTGGCACAAAAAATTCCGAAAGAAAAAACTGATATTTTTGCATTTTGCCAAATGACGAAAATTGAAAATTCAGACTCATATACAAAATTTTTCACCTCAGCAATACAAAAAAACGGAGTTATTTTCACGCTTTCCAGCTAACGTTAAAAATTCTGACTCAGTGATACGAGTACGAGAATTTGTAATCCAGCACAAAAAAATTTTCATAAAAGAAAAAGGTGACGATTTATAGACTCCTGAAAATAGATTAGAACTGCCACATCGAATTGGGGCCAAAAATTTAATTAAAAAAAAAGAGTGTTTTTGCCATATTGTCATTTTACTAAATGACATTCGAAATTGAAAATGCCGACTTAGATTCAAAATTTTTCTATCCAAAGAATATTATATTTAAAAAAAAAGTTATTTTCACATTTTGCCAGCTAACGTGGAAAGTTCTGACTCAATGATACGAGTACCTACGAGAATTTGCCATCTAGCACAAAAAATTTTCAATAAAAAAAATTCATGAAATAACGATTTTCTTGATCTGCTGACGGCTGATCCAAAATGCCGACTAAATATTTAAATTTGCTAAGAGATTTAGACTCCAAAAATTCAGGATGGAAGTTACCACGTCACTAGACACAAAATTTCACTCAACTCGATGAAAACGTTCGCACTGAAATATTTCATTAAATTGAACTTATTGTTAAATATTTTATAAGGGTAAATTTCAAGATAAGATTTTGATCGATGCAAAAAGTTGAAAAATGCATGTATATAAGAATAGGTCAAATACCTAATCAGATTGGTCCAAAACATCTCAACAGAAAAAAAATCTTTGCCAATTTAACATTGAAAATTTTGACTCATATACAGAATTTTTTATCCAAACAATACGAAAAAACTGAGTTATTTTCACATTTGGCCAACTGCGATGTTGAAAATTCTGACTCGTAATGCCGAGCACGAAAATTTCCCATCGAACATAATCAAATTGTCATAAAAGTCGACTAGTTGCAGATTTCTGGAAATAGTTATAAAAGTGCCAAATCGGATCGGTGTAAAAGTTTTCAAAAAAAAATCTTTGCTATTTTCACATTTTGTCACCTAATGTTGAAAATTCTGACAATACCGAGCACGAGAATTTTCCATCCAGCACAAAAAGAATTTCATAAAAGAAAAAGTCAATGATTAGCAGACTCCTGGAAATGGATTAAAACCTGCCAAATCGAATCGATGCAAAAATTTTCAGAAAAAAAAAGGAGGTTTGCTATTTTAATGTTTTACCAACAGACACTCAAAATTTATTGAAAATACAGACTAATTTAAAAATTTGCCATCTAAAGAATATGAAAAAAATTGGAGTTATTTTCATATTTTGCCGGTTAATGTCGAAAATGCTGCCTCAATGATAGCGGAAAAAAATTTAGAATAAAAAAAATCACTTATATCTACAATAAACAGCAGATATACCAGCGACGACAAACTCGACTATCGCCACCTTTACAGACGATACTGCAATAATTTCCAACCACTCTTACTATGACACTGTTATTTCCAACCTCCAAACAGCCACCAATGCAGTATGTCATTGAGCAAGCTACTGGAAAATCAAAATCAACGGGGCAAAGTCAGCTAAGGTTGATTTGTTGCTGACCCCACAACTATACTCCCAACCATAACTGACGGCTTCCAAGCTCCCCTGCGCCTTTCGATCCTATCTTGGGTGTTCCGGCCAAGAAATGGACTTTCCCTTACGGATAGAAGAACTCTGTACTTTACAGTGAGAAGACCCATATGGTTGTATGCTGCTCACTCAAACATTGAAATACTTCAACATCTCAAAAATTTAGGACGGGATGGTTTACCTCCACACTAGACACAAAATTTCATTCAAGTCGATGAAAACATTCACATTGAAATATTTTATGAAATGCAATGTGTCGTAAAATGTTTCATAAGGATGAATTTCAACATAAAATTTTGAAAATTATTCATTTCTATGGTGATAACTGAAAAAAATGTAAGCAAAGCCAATTTATAAAATGGTTCAACGTTAATTGTTGATTGATCACCATGAATTGGTAAAGAAATTTGATATTTAAAATACAAACATTTTTCACAAAAAATTTCAAAGAATATTTTAAAAATATGAAATAAATATCACAAGATTTAACAATACTGATGACCTTATCCCTCACTACCAGACAGCTTTATAATAACCCATTTCCTTCTTAACCTCGTCCATGTTATCGAAGCTTAAGCGACCCGGAACAAAACATGTTACCAAATAATGAAAAAATAATAAATAATAAATAAATAAATGAATAAATAAATATATAAAAACAGTAGCCATGCTCGCGGTACGAAAATAAAATGCGTGCAAACTTACCTCAAATAATTTTTTCCCCGCAATTTATTCTTCGCTTCATCATTTACTGGCCCTGCTGCGCATTGCTCATCTCATCCTCGGTATTGACGTCCATCTGTTACCTACATACATTTCTCTAAGCCGCTGGCTGAATAAACTTGATCCAAGTACGCGTCACAGGTTTCCTCCCCTGCCATATACCGAACCAGTGACCATTGTAATTTTACATGAAAGCACATGAGAGATATTGCCTCTAGATGAGTTAAACCTGGACTGTGTCGAAGTCAAAATACCAGCCTTGTCGACCCACAAAGGAACACTACTGATCATAAAAACCAGATAGTAAAGAAACTGGAAAATCCCAACAATAATACCTATACCTGTCCATCCGTAAAAACCCGAACAACTACAGGTTTACCAACTAGCGGTTGTTAGTCACGTTTTGACAGGTAACAATGAGGAGGAAAAAAGGGCGAATTCGGTTATTCCCGATATTCGACGACCGAATACAAAGGCTTATGAATGAGAAGGTTCCGATGATGAAACAAAACAACGAAATGGACACAAGGCGATTCGAAAATTCTTCGAAAATTCGTTTGAATGAATGATGTTCGTAACAACTGCATATATCCCTACCAAATTTGGGCAAAATGTATTCGATTATGATTTCATAAAAAATATTCATGAATAATCTGATGAATATTTGTATTCATGGAAAGTATTCATGAATAATTTGATGAATATTTGTATTCATCAAAAATATTCATGCATAATTTGATGATTACACAGGTGTTTGGATTTATGCAGGATACCGATTACAATTACTAATCATGAACATGCT
The DNA here is from genome assembly GCA_031841125.1 of Acanthococcus lagerstroemiae. NCBI lineage: Eukaryota > Metazoa > Arthropoda > Insecta > Hemiptera > Eriococcidae > Acanthococcus > Acanthococcus lagerstroemiae. The sequence goes on along the minus strand of CM063113.1, from coordinate 44,857,296 downwards.
AGTTGTGGGGGTAATTAACAGGCAGATTATGAAATACCACTATTCATTCTTTCTTCTGTTTTCAATGAATAATTTCATCGTGAAACAGTACCTACTTATTGCGCTATGTGATGAAAAAGACTAGATACCTAATAATAATGTAAAAATCGCCGACTTGGCCGCATTATGTGCTAAAATTGTGGAGACAAGCAATCAGGAACTATAAATCTGGAACGCTTATACAGTACAAATTATATGAACTTGGTCAGCACTGCCCTATGTACGAGGTTTTTTCTTTTCTTTTTTTTCAAACTGCCATAATAGTAGATTCATTACCGTTTTACTCTATTTTTCCTTTTGAAATAAAGACAAGAACAATTCGTTTATAATATAGTGGATTACAAAAATAATAGGGGTAGGGAATTGAAATTAGTAAAAATTGTTGTGATCTCTTGGGAATTGGATGCAGGATATGAGCGTTATTGTTATAGCTAACTGGTTGAGCATATCGTTTTCCTTGTTGAGAATCTCTTCTGTCATTTCCACCGAACAGTTCTCATTGATTACACGATTGCTCTTTTCTTTATTTCATAATGAAAGAATAAAGTAAAATGATCTTCTTTTATGGCAATGCGAAAAAATATTAGGCCCAGGTCAATGCTGACCATGTTAATATCATTTGTACGTGTGTAAGCGTTTCAGATTACCTAGTTAGTGATTACTTGTCTTTACAATTTTAACACGTAATACAGCCAAGAAGGCAACTTCTTACTGTTACATTATTGTTAGACCTTTTCATCTCATACTGCAATACTGTTTCACGACGAAATTATTCATTAAAAACGGAAGAAAAAATGAATAGTGGTATTTCATAACCTACCAGTTAATTATACCCCCACAACTAGCATGATCATGATTAGTAATTGTAATTGGTATACCTGCATAAATTCAAATACCTATATGTAATCATCAAATTATTCATGAATATTTTTCATGAATACACATATTCATCAAAGTATTCATGACTACTTTCCTTGAATACAAATAATATTTGTCAGATTATTCATGAATATTTTCCATAAATACTAATCGTAATCGTAATTGTATTCGAATACATTTTGCCCAACTCTGATTACACCCCTATCCTCATCTTTAGTTATCTTACACTTTTTTCCAAGTTGAAGTTTTCAGTTACGCGTCCCCTCTCAGTGCCTTTGGGAATAGGTGCTAAAGTTAGTGAGCCATTGTTTTGGAGGAGAGGAGAGTATACGCAGTGAAAATGCCAGCTAAAATGTCAGAAATTTACGTTTTCCAACCCTGGGAAAATGGTCACTAGTACTGCCGAGTTTTCAAACTATAGCCCATTAAGAAATGATAGCAGGTGAAGCAGAAGGAGTCCATGAAATTGCTAGTGAATGATTAAGGAATGCAGAAGAAGTAGTTTTAAAAAGATTACGGGAATTAATTTGCAGAATGTATGAGGAAGAGGAAATGTCAATAGATTTGCAGAAAAGCAGGTTAATTATGATCACTAAACGCAGGATCAAGCAAATGTGAAGATTATCGTACTATAAGTTTACTATTGTACACATCAAATATTCTATAGTAAGGATAATAAATAAGAGGCTGCAAAATAAAATGGGAGAAAGAGTGAGAGAAGATCAGTTTGTATTCCCAAAAGTTAGAGGAATTAGAAATCCAGGGAAGTAATTTTATGTTTGAGGCTTTTATTATAAAAGAGATACATGTAGCATTTGTAGGTTTAGAAAAAGTTTTTCATAATGCTGAATGGTCAAAAATGTTTCAAATATTAGGAGTTAAGTAAGTATAAGGAATGAAGAGTAATATGGAACTTATTTGTATATAAAATAATCGAAAGGCTCAAATACAAATAGAGAAAGAAGTGGGAGAAGCGAAAATTCAAAAAGGAGTGAGACAATAAATCGCTGTTTGTCACCAGTACTGTTTTAGAAAAAGTAATTGAAGAAATGAATGAAAGGAAATCAGGCCTGATAATATAAGGGAAGACAGTTAGAATAATAAGGTTTGTAGACGACATTGCAATAATGGAAAGAAGTAAAAAAGAACTAAAGAAAATACTGAATAAGTAGGATGAAAAACTGAAAATAAAATATAAAATGAAGACGAGTAAAAATAAACCAAAGTCGATGGTAGTCAGTAGATGAAAACAAAATCCAATAGATCAGATCAAGATCATCAAAAGGAAATGGATCTATAAGATCAGATCACATTCTAAATGATCTGATCTTTTCCAGAAAGATCAGATCAGATCTTCAAGCAAAAAAAGATCTGATTTATAATAAGTTTTTTTAGCGAAGAGATCAGATCATAGATCAAAATATGATTCTCTTTCTTCCAATTCATAATCATTATCGATATTGTACCGTACATTTTTTAGGATAACGTCACAAACTCACAATTCACAAAGAAATGACAAAAAGAAAACCTAAAACTTGATACTTTCTAGGACTAATTTGATTTTTCAAAAAAATCTCAGAAAAAGTAACTGATGATTTGATCTGGTATTTTCTAAAAAATAAAATGATCTGAAAAAAGATCAAAGATCAGGCAAATGCAAATGATCTGAGATCAGATCAAAGATCAAAATTTTATGTGATCTGTGATCTAAGATCAGTATTGATCTAGATCTTGCCCATCTCTGCGTATGACTTATCAAAGTCAAATAGATTATGGCTATGAGTGCTATGACTTTTGATAAGTCGTATTTGTAATACATGACGAAACACGAAATGATGCTATTACCTTAAACCTCAACAGTCGCTAGGGATGTAAGCGCTATAACATTTTTATGAGCTGTCATCACTAAAAATAAATCACAATTACGCTGAACGAGAAAGAAAGAAGGGATGAAGAGAATTAATATCACAGAAACATTTTAAAGTTTAGAACAAAAACTTGGTTAACTAATTTGGGATTCTGGGGGGGAGGGGGGGGGCAAAGTAAGATTTTCAAGGGAGAAAAAGTCGATAGTTGAGGTATTTTTCTAAAATTGCGGATATTAGAGGACTATTTTATAAAAATGAAGGTAAAATTATTGCTCGAGTAAAAATTTTTCGGAAAAACGTGTTTTAAAGTAGAAAGATTGCTCATTTTTGCATATTTTACATTCAATTTCAGGTGGCTTGGGGGCATTCGCTTCTTCGCCTACACCGCTGCCGCGTATGTAGAAATCTTCACATTATATTCTTAAGCCCCCCCCCCCCCCCAGTAAACAGTCAGCACCTCTACCGCAGATGGCTGGCGATAGGCCCGGGTATACCTGCATAAATCCAAACACCTAATCATTAGAGCTGAGAAAAATCGTTAATTTTGGTTATTGATAATAATCGATTTCTCAAGGTCTGTAATCAATTTTAATTGATTAAAATCGATAATAGTGCAATATTTTTGCAGAAAGTTTGAAGTCTTATTAAAGCGAAATAGAGGCTACATCCCAAATCTTGAAAAACAATACGGTACTAGGAATTAAAGAACGAGGATCTATTGGCCAAAACTGCCTAACTGATTAAGTGAAGTAGAAATTCACACTTACCACGTCTAGTCTATTGAGAATACAAGAACGAGAGGCCATGGTCGCAAGGTGGAAATTTCAAAATTACGAAGAAACGGGAACCAGCGTCCGCCAAGGAAGAACGAATTAAAATAAATGTGATAAGAAACGAGAAAGTTAAAAAAATCGACTTTAATCGATATGTAGTCGTTGTTATCGATAATCGATATGAAAAATACTTATCGATAATAATCGATAGTAATCGATTTTTTCCGCAGCCCTACTGTTGGTGTCGTGGGACGTATGGCGATGCACGCATGCCAAAGTGGCCCCTGAGACACCGCACCCCCGGCACCGGAAACTACCTTTTCGGGCATCGCATCAGTACCGAGGGGAACGCTTTGGGGCCAGGCCCGAGCCCCATTTCTCCTGGCCGGAACGGTGCGCGCGTCTCTACTAATCATCAAATTATTCATGAATATTTTTCATGAATAGTATTCGAATACATTTTGCCCAACTCTGCCCTAATTACTGAAATAATTGCATTCATGAATACACATGTATTCGAATAACTCTGGTATACTATAGAGAAATTTTCAAAATTTTCGAAAATCAAAAAAATTGAGATGACCACTTACTCCGGCTCAGTTTTTCTCGCCGAATTTAAATTCGTTGTCCAAATCTGGCACTGACCCTCCATTCTCCAGATACAATCAAAAATGGGGGTACACAAGGGAGGGCGCAGCACTGGGTCGAAAAATGAGTTCGGTTCAATTTTGACGACGGATCCGAATTCAGCTCAAAAAGTTGAACGATCTGCCCCCGGTCCCGGCTCAGAAGGTCTCCGATAAATTTCTCGCTGAAAAAAATGCCTGATGTGATCAGAACCTTACAATACTGATGACGACAACCACAACCTAACGATATAATACGGAGAAATTTTTAAAATTTCCGAAAATCCAAAACATTGAGATGACCAGAGTTTTTAACATAGTGAACAAATGATCAGAGTTTACTTAACAAAAATAGAGTAACACAGCACCGTTAGCATACTCTGTCATGGAAGTGAACCTTACAATTATAATGTGGAAATACGCATCATAGTTACCATTAGTGATAATATATTCGCCAATCTCGTTCCCTCCTGAATTACGGGCTACAGTGGCACGGTTGGTTACCATTACTGCAAAACAATACGACCCCATACAGAAAACACTTCACTTTTAATAAACAATAATTCGGGTACAAAACATAATGAAATATTCAATAAAAATAATTAAGTCGCCTATTCGTTTGCTGCTACAGCAGACGGTTTTCATTCGATATCACAAGGGCTTCAACAAAATAACTTGATAACAAAAACCTATATCTACATCCGTACAAAATCTTCGAAATTTCGTATCAAGGGGGGGGGAGAGAAAAAAGACAACGTATGAAAAATACCCTTAAAACTATCTAAAAAAAAAGTATAAAAAACAGTCGAACAACTTATACATAGCAGATACACAATATCTTTTTAGAGAGAGAGAGAGAAAGAGAAAAAAAAAAACAATACGAAAATATGAAAAACTTAAGGTCACGTCCTCGGCTTCATACAACTATGGTTCTGCACAATTTTCTGATTGTTATTGACCAGCTTCAAGTTGCGCGATTTCGTCGGACTCGGCGACCGATTAAGCAGATAGTCGAGATCTTGCGAAATACGGTCCAAAACGTCCGTCCTATCCTCAGGTTCGATCTTGTCGAGCGACAGCGTCGTTTCGCAAACGCGCGGCTCCGACAGTTTTTGAGCGCCTTCGGGACACAGACTGCCGATGGCGTTGGCCGTGAACTTCACCTCGTTCAGTTCGACGATGTGGCCGGGACAGGGTTCCACGTCCACGCTGCAGATGACCACCGTCGAACCGTTGTCGCCGGGCAGAGCGCTGTCGGCGGCTGCCTTCTTCATCACACCCAACTCGACGCACACTCGGGTGGTCAGCATTTCGGGGCGCGACTGGTGCAGCGGCGAACAGCAACGGGCGCCGTCCGCGCAGCTTGACGTTGATATGTAATTGTGCTGCGTGACGGGCCACGGAATGCCCGCAGTCTCGTGCGTCGCCTCTTTGTCGACGTCCGAAGCCGTATTCCCGTCAGTCGTGGGGGCGGTGGTCGGCGAATCGACTTGATCGACGATCGTCTCCTCGAAATCAGACTGTTCTTCTTCGCCTGTAACATTTCCAGTCGCATGAGAGGAGGTCCAGCTTGTCTTTGTCACTCATGTATCGTAGGGACTGATCTCAAGAAGGGATTAGGCGAGCTTCCATGAAACTGTCAGCTGCAGAATTAAGGAACACTCTGGCCAGCTGATCTTGAAAGTACTTCAGCAGCCGGCAAAACTCTGAGAATGAAAACCAAAAGCCATTTTTCGGGCTTCTTCTTTAAAGCTTTTCGACCCTGGAGTTTTGTAGAAGATGAAATTCTAACCCCCCCCCCCCCCATATACATATATAAAATATGCGTGGGCACCTACGTCTCTGGATGTACACTAGGAAGCATATTGGGAAAGTCAAGTTCATTTAATCGAGGAGTCGAAATGGATTTTTGACAGGGTGACCTTCCACGACCATCAAATGAAAGGGATAAGAACAAAAAGAGGAACAATGTATTGTAGCGAGCGCTCCCGAACATTCGACATAAGTGAAGACCGATCGACTCGTTTCGAGCAAGAGAATTGAAGATCGATAATGAGAGGCTGTATTTCTACGCCCCCCCCCCAAAATGAGGTAGGGGGTTGGAATTAGCGGCACAAATTCCATTGTAATTTGTGCTAATTGTGCTCAGAAGTCCCAGAATTTGTGCCGCCTCCCATGGGTCTACATTTTAATAAAAAGTGTTTTTTTTGGGGGGGCAGGGAAATGTTGCCCCCCCAAATGAAGATAGGGGTTGGAATTAGCGGCCCAAATTTGTATTTTATTTGTGCTAATTGTGCTCCAAAGTCCCAGAATTTGTGCCGCCTCCCGTGGGTCTACATCTTAATGAAAAATTTGGGGGGCAGAGAAATGTTGGCCTCCCCAAATGAAGATAGGGGGTTGGAATTAGCGGCACAAATTTTATCGTAATTTGTGCTAATTGTGCTCCAGGGTCTCAGAATTCGTGCTGCATTTTCTGGGCTCACAGTCCAGTGCTCAATTGGGGGGGGGCTGGAAAAATTATGATATTTAAAAAAACGATCTTCAAAAGGAGAGATTAACTGGTTTCTGCTGTCACCGAATTCATTTTTCTGGTTCTTTTCACGGTATCTCATATCCTACCCCAATTTTGGGAGGTACACCCATTCTATCCAAAGTTTAGTTGTCTTTGTTCATACTTTTTTTAAACTCATGAGGCGAAAGTGCGATAGTTTCAGGCAACGACACTTCTGTTTTTGCGCATCGGATTTGGCAACAATGATAACGAAGAAACCCGCGGTGAAAGTAAAAACAGTGTGGATATGGGCCACGACCCCCCCCCCCACAATGGGGTGGGGGCTCGGGTGTGATGACACGAATTTTTACCTAATTTGTGCTAAATGTGCTCGAGGTTCCCACAATTTGTGCCCCTTTCTTGGACCCCACCCCCCAAACAAAGGTGGGGTCTCGAAAATAGTGTCACAAACTTGTATTTCATTTGTGCGGATTGTGCTCAAGAGTCCCACATTTTGTGCCCCCTTCTGTGAACCTACAGCTCACGAATAAGATTGGGGGGTCGGTAAAATGTTAGCCCCCCAAGCAAACGTGAGGTCTAAAAAATAGTGGCACAAATTTGTATTTTATTTGTGCTAATTGTGCTCCGAAGTCCCAGAATTTGTGCCGCCTCCCGTCCACAGACAAGTTGGCCCCCCAAATGAAGATTGGGGGTTCCATACCACAAGTATACATCAGGCATTGTTTTGGGCGAAAAAATTTTCGGACAGCTTCGGGGCCCGGTTCTGGCGAAATAGAATCGAAATGCCGAGACGATTGCAGAACCGTCGTCTCAATTGATTCACAGGCTATTTCTGAGCCAGTATAGCTCCCGCCCCCAGTATAACCACATTTTTGACTGAATTTCGGCAACAGAGGGTCAGCGCCTGAATTGGTCGACGAATTCGAACTCAGCGCGAAAAAACTAGTAATAATTTGTTGTTATCTCATCTTTTTGGAATTTCGATAATTTTGAAAACTTCTCCATACGTACATCAGGTATTTTTAAGGGCGAAAAAATTTTCCGAGAGTTTCGGTGCCTGGATCCGGCGAAATAGAATCGAAATGCCGAGACGAATTTAGAACCGTCTTCAACATTGATTCACAGGCTATTTCGGATGCAGTATAGCCCTCGCCCCCATTATAACCACATTTTTGACCGATCTGGCAACGGAGGGTAAGCGTCTGATTTGGTCGACGAGTTCAACTCAGCGCAAAAAATTGAGTAGGAATTTTTTGTTATCTCATTTATTTGGAATTTCGATAATTTTGGAAATTTCTCCATACGTACATGAGGCATCTTTTTGGGCGAAAAAATTTTCCGAGAGTTTCGGGGCCCGGATCCGGCGAAATAGAATCGAAATGCCAAGACGAATTCAGAACCGTCGTCAAAATTGATTCACAGGCTATTTCTGACCCCGTATAGTCCCCGCCAACAGTATAACCTCATTTTTGACTGTATCTCGGCCACGGAGGGTCAGTGCCTGATTTGGTCGACGAATTCGAACTCAACGCGAAAAACTGAGTAGCAATTTGTTATCTTATCTATTTGGAATTTCTAAAATTATGAAAATTTCTCAATACCATACATACATCAGGCAATTTTTTCCGAGAGCTTCAGGCCCGGACCCAGTGAAATAGATTGGAAATGCCGAGACGAATTCAGAACCGTCGTCAAAACTGATTCACAGGCTCTTTCTGACCCAGTATAGACCCAGTCCCCAGTTTAACCACTTGTTGACTGTATCTTGTCAACGGTGGGTCAGCGCCTGATTTGATCGAGATAATCGAACTCAACCCGAAAAATTTAGTAGGAATTGGTGATTATCTCTGTTTTTTTGAATTTCGAAAATTTTGAAAATTTCTCCTACCACACATCAGGCATTTTTTTGGGCAAAAAAGTTTTCCGAGAGATTTGGGGCCCGGACCCGGCAAAATAGATTTGAAAGTCCGAGACGAATTCAGCACCGTCGTCCAAATTGATTGAAAGGTTATTTTTGACCCAGTATAGCCTCCGCCCCCAGTATAACCCCATTTTTGACTGTCTCTTGGAAACGGAGGGTCAGCGCCTGATTTGGTCGACGAATTCGAACTCAGCTCGAAAAATTGAGTAGGAATTGGTGGTTTCTCATCTTTTTTGAATTTTTTTAAATTTTGAAAATATCTCCATACTATAACATCAGGCATTCTTTTAGGCGAAAACATATTCCGAGAGCTTCGGGGCCCGGACCCGGCGTAATAGATTCGAAATGCCGAGCCGAATTCTAAACCGTCATCAAAATTGATCACAGTCTATTCCTGACCCAGTATAGCCCAGCCCCCAGTATAACCACATTTTTGACTGTATCTCGGCAACGCAGGATCAGCGCCTGCTTTGGTCGACGAATTCGAACTCAGCGCGAAAAATTGAGTAGGAATTGGTAGTTATCTCATCTATTTGGAATTTCGAAAATTTTGAAAATTTCTCCATACTATACACGTCAGACATTTTTTGGGGTAAAAAAATTATCCGAGAGCTTCGGGGCCCGAAAACGGCGAAATAGATTCAAAAGCCCGAGACGAATTCAGAACCATCGTCAAAACTGATTTACAGGCTATTTCTGACCCAGTATAGCCCTCGCCCCCAGATACAGTCAAAAATGTGGATATACTGGGGGCTAGGGATATACACTGGGTCAGAAATAGCCAGTGAATCAATTCTGACGAGGGGTTTGAATTCGGCTCGGCATTTCGAATCTATTTCGCCGGGTCCGGTCCCCGAAGCTCCCGGAACCTTTTTTCGCCCAAAAAAATGCCTGATGTGTGGTAGGAGAAATTTTAAAAATTTTCGAAATTCAAAAATACAGAGATAACCACTAATTCCTATTTCCAACTCAATTTTTCGCGCTGAGTTCGAATTCGTCGACCAAATTAGGCGCCCACCTACCGTTGACGCGATACAGTCAAAAAGGGGTTAAACTGGGGGCGGGTCTATACTGGGTCAGAAAGAGCCGGTGAATCAATTTTTACGACAGCTCTGAATTCTCCTCGGCATTTCGAATCTATTTCGCCAGGTCCGGGACCCGAAGCTCGCGGAAAATTTTTTTGCCCAGTAAAAAAGCCTGATGTTATAGTATGGAGAAATTTTCAAAATTTTCAAAATTCCAAAAAGGTGAGATAACCACAAACTCTTACTCAATTTTTTGCGCTGAGTTCAAATTCATCGACCAAATCAGGCAGGCGCTGACCCCCGTTGCCGAGATACAGTCAAAAATGCGGGTACACTTGAGGCAGGGCCTATACTGGGTCAGAAAGAGCCTGTGAAACAATTTTGAAGACTGTTCTGAATTCGGCTCGGCATTTCGAATCTATGTCGCCGGGTACGGGCCCCGAAGCTCTCGGAAAATTTATCCGCCCAAAAAAAACCTGATGTATGGAGAAACTTTCTAAATTTTCAAAATTCCAAAAAGATGAGATAATGATTCGCGCCGAGTTCGAATTCGTCGACTAAATCAGGCGCTGACCCTCTTTTGCCGAGATACAGTCAAAAATGTGGTTATACTGGGGGCGAGGGCTATACTGGGTCAGAAATAGCCTATGAATCAATTTTGACGAGGGTTTTGAATTCGTCTCGGCATTTCGAATCTATGTCGCCGGGTCCGGTCCCCGATGCTGTCGGAAAATTTTTCCGCCCAAAAGAATGCCTGATGCTAGTATGGAGAAATTTTCAAAATTTTCGAAATTCCAAATAGATGAGATAACCACCAATTCTTACTCAATTTTTCGCGCTGAGTTCGAATTCAACGACCAAATCAGGCGCTGACCCCCCGTTGCCGAGAAACAGTAAAATATGCGGTTACACTGGGGGCAGGGCCTATACTGGGTCAGAAAGAGCCTGTCAAACAATTTTGACGACTGTTCTGAATTCGGCTCGGCATTTCGAATCTATGTCGCCGGGTACGGGCCCCGAAGCTCTCGGAAAATTTATCCGCCCAACAAAAACCTGATGTATGGAGAAATTTCCAAATTTATCGAAATTCCAAATAGGTGAGATAACAACAAATTCCTACTGAATTATTCGCGCTGAGTTCGAATTCATCGACCAAAGCAGGCGTTGACCCTCCGTTAGCGAGATACAGTCAAAAATGTGGTTATACTGGGGCGGGGGCTATACTGGGTCAGAAATAGCCTGGGAATCAATTTTCCGACGGTTCTGAATTTGTCTCGGCATTTCGATTCCATTTCGCCGGATCCGGGCCACGAAACTCTCGGAAAATTTTCTCGCCCAAAAGAATGCCTGACGTATACATATGGTATGGAACAATTTTCAAAATTTTCGAAATTGCTAAAATATGGGATAACAACAAATTCCTACTCAAGTTTTCGCGCTGAGTTCGAATTCGTCAACCAAATCAGGCGCTGAACCTCCGTTGCAGAGATACAGTCAAAAATGTGGTTATAATGGGAGCGAGGAGTATACTGGGTCAGAAAGAGCCTGTAAATCAATTTTGACGACAGTTCTGAATTCGTCTCGGCATTTCGATTCTATTTCGCCGGATCCGGGCCCCGAAACACTCAGAAAATTTTTCCGCCCAAAAGAATGCCTGATGCTAGTATGGAGAAGTTTTCAAAATTATCGAAATTCTAAATAGATGAGATAACAAGAAATTCCTCCTCAATTTGTCGCGCTGAGTTCGAATTCGTTGACCAAATCAGACGCCGACCCTCCGTTGCCGAGATACAGTCAAAAATGTGGTTAAACTGGGGGCCGGAGCTATACGGGCTAACATTTTACCGCCCCCCCCAATCTTATTCGTGAGCTGTAGGTTCAGAGAAGGGGGCACAAAATGTGGGACCCTCGAGCACAATCAGCACAAATAAAATACAAGTTTGTGCCACTATTTTCGAGACCCCACCTTTATTTGGGGGGTGGGCTAACATTTCACCGCCCCCATTTTATTTTTGGGCTGTAGGTCCAAGGAAGGGGGCACAAATTGTGGGGACCTCGAGCACATTTAGCACAAATTAGGTACAAATTCGTGCCATCACACCCAAGCTTCCACCCCTTCCTGGGGCGAGGGGGGGTCGTGGCCCATATCCACACTGTTTTTACTTTCACCACGGGTTTCTTCGTTATCATCATTGTTGCCAAATCCGATGCGCAAAAACAGAAGTGTCGTTGCTTGAAACTATCGCACTTTCGCCTCATGAGTTTAAAAAAAGTATGAACAAAGACAATAAAACTTTGGATAGAATGGATGTACCTCCCAAAATTGGGGTAGGATATGAGATACCGTGAAAAGAACCTGAAAAATGAATTCGGTGACAGCAGAAACCAGTTAATCTCTCCTTTAGAAGATCGTCCCCCCCCCCCCCCAATTGAGCACTGGACTATGAGCCCAGAAAATGCGGCCCAAATTCTGAGACCTCGGAGCACAGTTAGCACAAATTACGATAAAATTTGTGCCGCTAATTCCAACTCCTTATCTTTATTTCGGGGGCTAACATTTCTCTGGTCCCCAAACTTTTCATTAAGATGTAGACCCACGGGAGGCGGCACAAATTCTGGGACTTCGGAGCACAATTAGCACAAATTACAATAGAATTTGTGCCGCTAATTCCAACTCCCTACCTCATTTTGGGGGGGGGGGCGTAGAAATACAGCCATAATGGGAGCGATATAAGGAGCTTCACCGATAATGCCAGGGTATATAAAGCCCTCTGGCCTCTAGTTTGTATGCGATAAATCGTGCGTTTTCAAAGCGATTTAGTAGCTACTGTTTTGTGTTGTATTGTACTAGTGTGGAATTAAAGTCGTTATTACGTGTTTTCGTGCGGTTTTCGGTGCGAATATCGTTAAATTGGTATCAGAAGTGAGATTCGATTATACACGTTGTGAAGAAGATCTCATTCGGACATTCGCTCGGTGGATTCGACGTTTCCGTTGACGAAGTGAGTGTCATCCAAACCTTCCATTCGCGATGGCTCCGAAGAGGTTATTCGAACTGACGCAGAAAGAGCTCCGGGAGGAACTGAGGAACTGTGACCAATCGCCATCGGGTTCAAAAGCGGAACTGGTCCGGCGGCTGGAGGCCTATCTGCAAGGCGAAGGCAAGGACCCGGAAACTTTCGCCTTCGATGTGGAACCCAGAAGACGAAGGGTCGACAACGGCTGTCTGCTCTCCACCACATCCTAACAATGTTGAGCGAAATAAAGACGGGTCAGGCTCAACAGTCCACGAAAACGGAAGAACAATCGAATAAAATTGCCTTCCTGAGGACGGAACAGCTCAAGGAGGAAGACGTAACAAACCTTAAAGAAGACATCTTTAAGGGAGTCGATGAGAAAATCGAGCCGTTGGCTAAGCAGGTGGAGGATCAATCCAGGAAGCTGGAAGACCAGAATAAGAAAATGGCTAAACTAGAAAAAGAGCTAGAGGAACGCCGGACTGGCCGTACCACAATGTCAGTGGTAGTACCATCAGATAGCCAGCAGTCTTCCCAGATAGACGCAGCCGCCAGTGCATTGTCAGTGGAGGCTCCAGGCAGTCAACCATGCCAAATGGTTTCAGCTTCGAGTGGTAGTGGCTCCATGAAAGTGAAACCACCAACGTTCGGTGGTCTCCATTCTTGGGAGACCTACCTGGTCCAGTTCGAGGCAGCGGCTGCCAGTAATGGCTGGGACGAGACGACGAAGGCCACAGCACTGGTCGTCAATCTGCGAGGAGCCGCAATGGACGTGCTGAAGACGGTTCCGACCGAGGACCAGAAGAATTTCCAGAAGCTGGTGGAGGCCTTGGAACGCCAATATGGGCAAGCCCCCATATGAAGCCAGTGTTTCAGCGGGAACTAAAGTGGCAGTCATAGAGGCGGGGAGAATCGCTTCCAGCTTTTCATGCAAAGATAGTTCGTCTCACCAATGCGGCTATCCGAGGTCTTCTGAAGATTTCAGAGAGGAAATTGCGGTCTCAGTCTTCATCGATGGAATCAAGGACGAACAAATCTAGATGTTTCTTCAATTTTTCTTATTTGGGTACAGTATCATATTTAATTTTCATCTGGGGTACGTTACAATGAACACAAGTAATTTCCCCAATTTTTTCCTTTTTTCACACTTTACAATTAACGGTTTGTTTTTGGCTATTGCCCTTTATCTGCTCAGCCGTACGTCATTTTAAGAAAACTCGATACTCACGAAGTGGGGCCATTCTTCAAAAATGTTGATATTTCAAGTAGGTATGTTTTTTCATGGAGGAATGTAGGGGATATTTGAACTTCTTTTGATGGGAGTCGGTAGGTAACAGGCGTTCTGTATAACATTTTGACCATACACACATGGACTGGTATTACTGATAAGAACGTAAAGGCTTGTTTGTCTAACGCGCTACCCTTCCTGCTAATACATTACCAGTCCATGTGTGTATGGTCGAAGGTATAACATAATGGTAAGATTGAGCCAACAGTGAAGGGAGTCTGTATTTTGGCACGGCAATCAAAATAATGATGAATGCCATGCCGAAGGACACATGAAAAAGTCCATGCCGAAAGAAAATAGCGAACAAAAAATGTTTTACCGCTGAGTAGTAGACATTCCAAAACAAAAAATTGTACGCGGAGTTGATAAAGACATACTAACCCATTAATTAGATGTAATTACGTTTGGATGATGAACGTCTATCGTATAAAGATGGCCATGTCGAAAGACACATTTTTTTAAGGGTCGGTTACGAGTATCCGAGCCTATCCCTTGTTTTTTTCTCTTCTCTTCTCATCCGTTCAAGTTCAGTTCAGTCCAGTGACGTGTCATTTCAGATGTGTTGATCTGAGCGGATCTGAGTCACAGTTCAGTTCAGTGGCGCTTTATTTTCGAGAAATTAATTAGTTGAAAAAAAAAAAAAAAAATTAAAAGAATTATAAGCAACAATTTTGATGAGTCTCTTACGATAACTTTTTTCCTTCATTTTTTCTTCTTCTTCAATATAGCTCATTGATCTTGATCTTACTGCGGTTCTACTTCTATGGTCCACATAATACACGTTATCAATCCATATTCTACGACGCTAAGGTTTACTGTTTTCCTAATTTTCAAGCATTATAGATAGTTATTTGTAATTTGTGTGCGTTTTTGAATGTTATGTTTTGGATGCTGCAATACAAATTCTACGACTGTATATGTTTTACAATTCCAGCTTAAGTCTAGATGAAATGAAACATGTTCGTTGCGATTCCCGTAAAGTATCTATTTCTGCAGTACTCTCGCCCTTATCAGTAAATTTTCAAAGGAACAACGGCATATGAATCAGGTTTCCTAAACACAGTCAAGTATTTTGGTAGTTTTGATATTCTGTTTCAGGTTTTGAGGAATGAAGCTTTCTTGAAGCTGTTTGAAACTGCCTGCTCGTTAACGTGAATTGGTACCTTCGTGATGGCTATGCGTATTCAGATTATAAACTTCATTTAAAATTCACCGTCTGTAGCGCAGGAACTCGCATGTTCGATGCTGGTGAGGTTCGCTAGTGTCGTGGACGAAAACGTGATGCTGTTCATTATCCCCATACACTACAGTGCAAAGTGTCAATTCATTTACTGATTTCCAGCTTGTAATTTCGTGTTAAAATGAACTATTTTCTTTTTACTAGACTACACTTTACCCTAATAAAACAGATTTTGTTCAAAAAATATTATTTTAAATTATAAAACTATATTTAAAGTTTACATGTTCATACCGATGTATGGTTTGTACTATGGTTCACGTTTTCGTCCAATGACACTAGCGAACCTCCTCAGCGTCGAACATGCGATTACGAGTATCTATTAAGATTTTCGGAAATGCCACGGCACCTGAATTAAACGACTTAAAGAACTATAAAAATCTGTTTTTCGAAAATACGTAATTCAAAGTTCAAGAGCCTCACAGAAACTATATGACAAAGCGTTTACTGATAAGCTTCTTTCAACGTGGATAAGGTCACTGTACCAAATATCGCACCTGTTCCTAATATCGCACACCTTGTTTTTGGAAAGACTATCAGCGCGATCTGGTGGGAAATTATGAGAATGTATGAATAAGGTCCCTAATAAACGATACCAGTGCATTTTACCTATCTGTGAGTTTTTGTCTGTGACTTGTTTCACGTTTATCAAAATTTCAATTTTTCTTACTAGAAATTGCTATTAAAAATCGATTTATTGCGAATATTAAAAAAAAAAGTTAGCAATAAATGCATTATTCCATCGTATTCTATGTTGATTGAAGATACTTTCGTGCTATAAATCATCAAGTAAGTAAATAATTTGCGTTTAATTATTTCGCAATTTTAAAATTCGAGTACTTGTTCCTAATTCCGCCCACTGTGGTGTTCCAAATATCGCCCATGGAAAACCATGCAAAATTCTTACCATTGATTGGATTAAATGCAATGCTTGTTTTAAGTGGGCTCATGAGTATTGCGATGCGGCAGTGTACGAAAATCCCATTTACAAGTGTTCTTTTTGCCTAAATAAACCTTAATGTACGAATTTTCATTAGTTTTCCAATTTATTTTTATAGGGGTTTTCAGAGGGCGATATTTGGCACGCTTTTGAAAAATTCAAATTTTGACTTTTTTGAAAAATATGCTCACTGTGCCTTTGAATATGATCCGGATTAGCTGAAATTAGGATATGAGGTACCTAAAACTGTATAAAATAATATGCCACAGACAATTTTATATTAAAGCAATTTCAGGTAACGATTTTGGCCAACGGCGCTTAATGGTGCGATATTTGGTACAGTGACCTTACGCATCTTTGTATCGGGAACCCCAATTTAGAAAACTTCTACTCTTTTTACGCTCTTTCCAAGGATACTAATAACTCATTTCGTCAAAGAATGTCGCTTGGTCACTTTTTGTTTATTAGCGTCCAATTGTACAAAGTACCAGCCAAGAGCCGACCCTCTTCGAGCAGCAGAGCTATTTGTTTAACTCTTAATTTTGGACAATAATACGCAAATGCGCAAGTCTCGTCACAAAAAAAAAAAAACAAAAAAAAAACGGGATTTGATATGTGGACAGTATTGCTCTGATAAGAATATCCAGTTTGAAAAAGAGGCATGCCGAAAGACAAAAAATCGAGGGACCATTTTAGTCTATCTACCTACCTATACATAGGCTGCGGTGGCATGCTTGGAATAAAATCATAGAAAACAATTACACAATTAGTCATCCTCTCCCTCCCCTCCCTCCCTCTGCTCACGTACTCAAATGGCAAGCGCTAATCACACGCAAGAATCTGGACTACATCTGGAGCTTAGTTCACTTATCAGTTATCACCAGTCCAGCCAGACATAACTGTTTAAACTCAGTAAGATTAAGGTCCTTTTCCCGTTCGCTATTCAAAAAATAAGCAAAAAACAAATGAAAAAAAAAGCCGGAAAATTTTTCGTTTTCATTATGTTTTTTCAGTTCTGTTCCAAAACTCAGATTTGTTACGTTATTTTAAGTCAATTTTTTTACGTTTTAATTTCGTTTTTCGTTTCTTTAGAGAATATCGTTCGGTTATGTTATGTTTTCCAGCATCTAAAAAATACCGTTATTTTTTTGTTATTTCGTTTTGGTTACGTTTTCCATCACTGAACGTAACACTAAGAAAAAGAAGAAAAAAACCCTTGGAAACAGTAACTAGGGACAGCCATGCCGACGGATATTCAATTTTAACCCATTAAAAGTGGATCAAGTTTTCTTCAGAAAGCTTGAAAAAGTAAAATATTGAAATATTGAAATATCAACATTTTTGAAGAATACCCCAGTGACTTTCTCCGGTCAGTGGAAAGGAGGGTATCCAACTACAAAATCAAAAAAAAAAAAAGTTAACTAAACACTTCGGGAGACGACAAATCAACAAAAATAAAATGTATCAATTTTCAAGGTCAACTAGCACACGACTTCATTCGGCATTTTTAGCAAGTTCGGGATTATCCTTTGAAAAAATTGAATGAGCAAAAGAACTTTTGCTAACCCGGTATTCTCCAAGTTTGAGCGACTCGTTTCCTTCAGAGAGAGGAGAACTGCAATACCACAACGAACTCACCTGTGACTAGCTCAGGAGGAAATACAACGGATTTCTTCTTCCTCGGTTTTGACTGGGAATCAGCACCGACCTTTGATCCGTAAACGTTCAGACACACACTTTCGGCATTCAGATTCGAATGACTAGAATGTAAAGATTCAATCTCGTAGCTTCCATTATTCCGTAAAATGCCAGCTAAACAAATAACAGAAGTACCATTAGAATAAATTTAGAGCCTGAAATTCCTTCAGTATTTGGCGATTGGTGTAAATTGTTGGAGGCCGTGATAGTAGAACATATGTACCAGAAAGACTTTTACCTTGTGTATACTCTCTCCTCACAAGCATTAAAAAAACTCGAAGTCATCATTTAAGAGACACGCGTTAATTTGAGCAAATTACCAACCAGAACTATATACGCCTGTTTATAAGCTGAGAAGGTGGTATATCCCTTCCACTAGGCTCGCAGGTAGCTGTATTGTTAAAGACCTATTGTTATAGCGCTTTAGTATTGTATACAAAGGTACAGGGTGCGGCATGAGAACCTATCTCATTTCAAATCGCTGTTGTAGTGAAACAAACGGAGTGGGGAGAGAGATATCAGTTGATGATGGCATTCTAGTTAATCGAGTTTTGGCTATTAGACCGTATTTCAAATCGCTATTGCAGTGAAACAAATGTTGGGGGAGCGAGATATCAGCTGGTGGCATTCTAATTCACCGAGTTTTGGTTATCGGGTAATGTCTCAAATCGCTATAATAGCGAAACAAAATGGTGGGTGAGCGAAATATCAGCTGATGGCATTGTAGTTAATCGAGTTTTGGTTTCGTGTGTGGGGTGTGCCAATCCATTTTTTCTTCTCCTGTATTCCACAGCGCTTGGGGGAGCCAGATATCAGCTGGTGGCATTCCAATTCATCGAGTTTTGGTTATCTGGTTGTCTCAAATCGCTGTAATAGTGAAACAAATATTGGGGGAGCGAGATATCAGCTGGTGGCATTCCAATTCATCGAGTTTTGGTTATCCGGCTATGTCTCAAATCGCTGTAATAGCGAAACAAATGTATGGGTGGGGAGAGGTATCAGCTGACACCAGTCTAGTTTATCAAGTTCTGGTTATCGGATCTATTTCAAATCACTGTTGTAGAGAAACAAATGAAGGGGGAGCGAGATATCAGCTGATGGCAGTCTAGTTTATCAAGTTTTGGCTGTCTGATTATGTTTCAAATTGCTGTAATAGTGAAATAATTGGTGGGGGAATGAGATATCAGCTGGTGACAGTCTAGTTTATCAAGTTTTGGTGATCCAATTGTACTTCAAATCGATCTTGCAGATGAACGAATGGAATGAGAGAGCGAGATATCTGCCAGGATTTTAGTTCATGAAGTTTAAGTCATCAGTAGGGAGTATGTAGTATTTAGCCAAGACGAGTGAGTGGAACACCGTATTATTCGTCCATCTGATGCTAATTATTCGCTTATAGAACAACATCTTAAAAGCTTCAATCCTTCTCTTCTCTGGTTTTCCTATAGTGAAAGTTTCACATCCATACAAGGCTACAGCTTCATGTCACCAGCAGCACATATACCAGGGATGTGGATCAAACCTATACAGAAAAATTGTGTACTATTTGTGTATTTTTGTGTGGTCAATTACAAAATTTGTGTATCATCCCTTCCAAAGATATAACCAAAAACCCAAAAGTAGTTTGATGTGCTGCCGGCGACATGCCGCACGAATAGCGAAATTAGGTGTGACCAACCTGTAAATAAGCTCAAATAATTGTGTTCTAACTGTGTATTTTTGTGTGGATCTTCATAACACTCTAATCTATTCCCATCCTCCTCCCCTTGAATAGGGATGAGAAAACTTTTTGGAATCGAGGATGCAGAATACCCCAAAAAACTGCGTACATCTCCCGTGACTTTATTATATACTTAGGCGTAAGCGTTGTAAGCGTCAGTACAGTCCCTGTTTTGCCCAATGTTTCATTATCTTTTTTTGTTACAAGTTGAAGTGTTGTACATACATGCTATTTGTGTATTTTTGTGTGGGTCCGAATGGTCCCAGTCGACCGCTTTTTATCGTGTGGTTCTGTGTTCATAATTTCCGAATTTAAGTGTTAACCGTGAGTCGTAAGAAGGTCGCCCATAAAAATATTCTCGTACTTGAATTAAAAAAAAATAAATAGTTCTCAACCTTCTAAAAGAGGAGAGTGATCGGAAATTTTCAGGGCTTCGATTCGTTTTTCAAGGTCTTTGATCTTGGCTTATGTGTCGGACAACTTACATATTGTGTCCAATTTATTATCTAATAAAATGCAAAATCCGCGTAAAATTATCGGCAAAATCATCTCTCCCTTTTTTGGAATAAGAAGTACTTAGTTTTTTTTCTCTTTGGATTAAAAAAAAAACAAAAAAAAACACGAAAACAATAAACGACAACCCCTTTTGTATTAATAAAGAAAGAAAATTGTGTTTTGCTGCGAAAAAATTTGTCCTTTGACTTGAAAATTAAAAAAAAATAATTATCTACGACAGAAGAAAGTGTCACCCGCTTCCCAGAAAATGTAAAAAAAACCAGTGAGTAAAGAAATTGTGCACTGTCGCCTCAACTTTGTAAGTTCAACCTTGACTTTCATTCGTACCTCTTCTCAAATTTTTCTCGTTTTAAAATTTAAGAAAATTACTTTCGTTTTCGTTAATATTTCTGAAGGATTTTTTTAATAAATTAAATTTTTGAACGTGCGTGTACGTACTGTTGTTTTTTGGAACTTCCCAAAAACTTTTGGTACTGCCCATTAGGGCCACCGAAAAAAGCAAATAAAATATTCAGAATAAAATATCATGTTCCAAATTCGATTACGAACACACCAAAATTCAAATACCTAAGCATGACTACTACTGTAATTTACAAGTCGGACTTGGACAAATTCAAGTCGCAAAGGAAACAATTGAAATCAATGGAGGATTATGATGGAATGCACCAGAAACCAAAACTCACAAGTGGTAGATATAATTTATTGTAATCCAAAATAAAATAATTTAAAATGGAAAATTAAAAAAGCTATAAGCCAAAGCAATTTTTTTAAAAGTATATGTATTTAGTTTTTCTCGCTGAATAAAATAAAATACAAGCCACCCCTTCGATGTGAATAAAAACAGAAAATTGTTTTTTGATGCGAAAAAATTTGTCCTTTGGCTTAAAAATTTCTAAAAATAATCATTTCATAACCAAAATCCCTCCCCTCTCCCCCCCCAAAAAAATTGAAATAAACCAGCGAGTAAGAAAAGTACTTAATTTTTCAAATGCTTTCATTTTCGTTTTCGTTTAACAATTTTTTTTTTTAAATAATAAATGAATTTTTTAAACTATGTGTTTACTGTTGCTTTTGGGAACTGCCCAATAAATTCTTGACACTGCCCATTCAGGTTACTGAAAAATGCACACAAAAATATTCAAGATAAAATATCATACTTCAAATTCGATTACACGAACACATCAAAATTCAGATATCCTTAAGCTTGACTACTACTGTAATTTACCCGTCGGACTTGGACCAATTCCAGTCAAAAAGAAAGAGTAAAGTAAATAAATTTTATTATTTTCCTTACTTTCCTTAAGAGTACCTATCGTCACATTTAATGGACTTCCTTCCACTTCTCCAAGTAAAAAACCTAGTCCTTTTCCTAAGGAAAATGAGAAAAATTGTGCCTTCACATTCCTCAATGAAAAAAATTGCATCTTTTTTTTTGTCTTTAATGGAAAGTAAACGGCAACCTGCGAACGAAAAATCCTTATTCCAATACTTTGTCCAATTTTTTTGGCATAGTCAAATTGACTTCTTCGGAGAGGGAAAAATTTGGAATTAGCGTGCCAACAAGGGTCACACAAAAAATCTGATTAAATTTTCTAATGCAGCGACATAGAAACCTCTATTTCGATATGTTATTTGATTTTCTGAGTTACCTAGGTTAATTTTGTCTAATAGAAAACCGTTACGAATTTTCAAAATCAGTAACCAGAAAATGCTTGAGTCAAGTTCGCCTATTTGAAGGGGTTAAATTAGGATTTGGAAGCCTAAATCGAAATTAGCGGACTAAAAATTGACACTCATTTCGAACTCAATGATGTAAGACACTCCTATACCTAAAAATACACAAATTACACATAATTTTTTTGGGTATTCTGCATCCTTGAATCAGAAAAATTTTCTCGACCCTATTCAGGGGGGAGGAGGATGGGAATAGATTAGGGTGTTATGAAAATCCACACAAAAATCCACAGTTAGAACACAATTATTTAAGCTTATTTGCAGGTTGGTCACACCTAATTTCGCTATTCGTGCGGCATGTCGCCGGCACTCACATCGAACTACTTTTGGGTTTTTGATTATATCTTTGGAAGGGATAATACTTACACAAATTTTGTAATTGGTCACACAAAAATACACAAATGGTACACAATTTTTTGGAGTATTCTGCATCTTCGAATCCAAAAAATTTTCTCACTCCTATTCAGGTGGGAGGGGGATGGGAGTAGTTTAGGGTGTTGTGAAGATCCACAAAAAATACACAATTAGAACACAATTATTTGAGCTTATTTGCAGGTTGGTCACACCTAATCTCGTTAGTTGTGCGGCATGTCGCCAGCAGCACATGAACCTACTTGTGGGTTTTTGGTTTGTATCTTCGGAAGGGATGACACACAAATTTTGAAATTGGCCACACAAAAATACACAAATAGTACACAATTTTGTAGGGTGTTCTGCATGCTCGATTCCAAGAAATTTTTCTCACTCTATTCAGGGGGGAGGGGGATGAGAGTAGTTTAGGGTGTTGTGAAGATCCACACAAAAATACACAATAATTAGAACACAATTATTTGAGCTTATTTGCAAGTTGGTTACACTTAATCTCGTTATTTGTGCAGCATGTCGCCAGCAGCGCATGGACTTATTTTCGGTTTTTTGGTTATATCTTTGGAAGGGATGACACACAAATTTTGAAATTGGCCACACAAAAATACACAAATGGTACACAATTCTTCTGTATAGGTTTCATCCACATCACTTGTATGTGCTGCTAGCGACACATAAATTTTCAAAAATAACTTCCAGAGTCATTTTTGATTTGAAAATATTATTTCTCCGATAAAATGATGATTTGGCTCGTGTTATTCTACTACTAATATCCCTTTCACTCCTTCCATATTTTCTTATTTTACTCCCTAAATAGCAAAATTCGCTCACTTCCTCAATTTTTTTCTGAACGATTTTTATATTTAAGCTATCATCTTCACACCGATTATATACCGTTATTTTAGTATTATTTTTACTTATTTCATACGATATTCTGTACTTAAAATCTCCTCCATTCCATTTAAAATGTTTTCCGAATTAATATTTCTTATAGCTAATAAAACAATATCATCTGCAAACCTAAGCATCTTTACTCGCTCTCCATGTATAGTTTATACTTGCTTCAAATTAATTTTTCTTCCATTTTTTTAATAACCCACTTATATGAGAGCACTCCTGCCTTACATCTTTTTCTATGTATATTAGCCTCCCCTTTCTCTCCTTCAATTCTTAATGTAGCTTTTTGTCCTTTATATAAGTTTAAAATAACTTGCCTTCCTTTAAATTTTATTCCTATCTTTTTTTAGAATATCAAACATTTTTCCCCATTTAACATTGTCAAAAGCTTTTTCAATATCAACGAATGCCATGTATGTATCCTGCCCCGTTTTGAGTCTCTCATCTACAATTAATCTCAAAAAGCTAACACTGTTACCCTAGTACCTCTACTTTTTCTAAATCCAAACTGATCATCTCCAAATTCTACATACACATATATTCTATTCTCAATTCTCTAGTAAATTATTCTGGTTAATATTTTTGACGCATGCTAAAGAAGACTAATTGTTCGATAATTTTCACACATACCTATCTGCTCCAGGTTTTTTTTTTGGTTAGGTACAATAGCACTCTTTTTACAAAATCCTCTGGCATATCTAATGTATCATAAATATAACATACTAATTTCTACAATTTATGAAGTAGATATTCTCCTAAGTTCTGTAATAATTCAGCTGATATCTCATCCACTTTTGAAGCTTTCCTTTTTTTTTAAATCTCTCAGTGCTTTGTCAAATTCACCTCTTAAAATTGAGTTTCCTCTCTCATCTTCTTCTACATCTTCCTTCCTCTCAATTCTTATCTCTTCATTCCCATTATTACTATATACCTAGTCCTTTTGCATACTCTACCCACCTTTTCACTTTTCTTTCACAGCTGTGTAAATAGGCTTTCCCTCCTTATTTGTCATATTACTTGCTTTCTTCCCTCTTTCGCCAAGCTCCTTTATACTTTTCTATACGCCAAGTCTAATTTGTCCTTCATTCCTAGCTCTTCAATTTTACCATTTTTTTCTTTCAACCATTTTTCCTTTGCCTTTTTACACACTCTCTTTATTTCATTCCTTAATCTTTGATAAGGTAATCAACTTTCCCTTGTATTCTTATATTTTCTTCGTTCATTCATCTTACTGAGGATTTCTTCCTTCATCCACGGTTTCTCTTCTTTTCTCTTAATTTTACCTAGATTTTTTTCTGCTGATTTCAATATTCCCTCATTCATTTTACCCCGTGTTCTCCCTCCACACTTTTCATTTGATAGTAATCCATGCGCATAACGATCTTGAGTTACCTATCAATTATGCGCTACATAAATTGTGAATATTACACGCAGTGATTCCAGGGTTAATACAGAACTATATCTGTACACTTACACTGAATCGGAATAACTTGCAACTCGGGCGAATACTTCTGAGTATCGTACTTCAACGCAGGAAAGACGATCTTGAGGCAGAAGAAGATTTCATTCCTCGGAATATAACAAAGGAAAATGGCGAATCCCTGCAACAAATATGAAACAATTAGTCGAGTTATACAACAATGTGTAGCATTTACGGTTTTACAACGATTAAGCTATTAAAAATGTATACGCCATATCTCAATGGTACAACACGAAAAATATCCACAATAAAAAATTTTTACCTCCTGTCCCAAAAAAAGTGTAGAATAGTCATTTTCATTCTGCATGGTGTATTCTACCCGTAGAATAAACAAAGTCTACGCCAGTTTATTCTACGGCACAACCCTGATGCGGAACGAACGAGAAAGGAATCATTGATAACAAAATAAAGTTTCAAAAAAGGTATAGTAATTCCTAATCTTACTGCATGGGGTAATTAGAAAGTAAAAAAAGTTTTTATTCTTCACATGCATCGAAAATGCGTTTTTGCGTAGGTATCAGTTTTCTGTAGCGAAAGAGATATTTATCGTTATCGTAGTGATCAACACTGATAACGCGTTTTTTATCCGTACTAGTAGTGAAAAGAAAGTTTTTTCTACATGCTCGAAAAGCGTCTTATTTGTAACCACTTTTCAGTGTAAGAAGAGAAATTTCCCAATCGACAATGTACTATGTATACAAAATACCAAAAAGGATGCAAAAATAATCCAGTTTTGCACTAGAGCAAAAAAGTGACGTCAAAATCGTATGTTTACTTGGCAGTTGGCAGTAGAAGGAAGGTTCACACTAGACGGACAGGAGCGTTGTTTTCGTCGCTTATGCGTGTTTTGATATCTAAGCGTTCCAGCAACTTCTTTAAACTACTGCTTTTCGTTTTCGAGCATGTATTTAAAAAAAAAAAAAAGTTTGCAACTTTTGCAAGAAGCGCGTTATTCGCTCGTGCGTTTTGCAGCACTCGCGTTGCTCGTGCTGTAAACTTCGTACTCGTCACGAATAACGGGCTTCTTGCACTTGTTGCAAAATATACTATTTTTCTAAATACCCCCAGTTAAAGTGCTACTTTACCAATGCAAAACTGTGCGTAAAGTTGCGTTTTAACAGCATGTGTTTTAGTGTATAGTAAAGATGGCGCAGAGTCAGATAGCTTTTTCTCATTCTGGTCGTAGGAAATAATGTCATGAAGAAAGACCTATCCATAGTTTGTTATGTTTAAGGTTATTTTTCCTTTAACATAAGAACTGATAGATGAAACGTAACTGAAATGTAGAATGAAATTAATGTAGAAAGCACTCGTGACACTACATACACACATACGCACACGAACAAGTAACAACAAGTAACACATGTACGGAGGTACGGGGAATAGATCGCCTGTCTCGACGAAAAAAATTCGTGAATGTAAAAGTTCAATCTTCTTATAACTAAAAGGAAAAAAATGCAACTTGTACATATTTCTAAATTGTAGGATAAAATTTTTTCATCGATAGTTTTGAAATATTTGTAACCGAATCAATCGCGTGCTATTATCAGAATTTACTAACACAATCATAAAACGTATTTTTGATGTATGCATGGAAAATCAATTTAGCAGTTTTATTTCTGTCTTCATAAAGTACGAGGTATTTAGAAAAATAACTGATAATACAAGCATTCCTCAACTCGCCTTCGGCTCGTTTCACAAATACTGCACTCGTTGTCAAAAGCTCACTTTACCCTCTTGTATAGTAATGTACTATTTCTGAACACTTGGAAACGATTCGAAACGTTCGCAACAAACGCGTACTATTTTCGTTCAACTTCTGTTCGATTATTAGTTTGTGGATACCTCCGTGGCAGCGGAAACGCATTTTCGATGCATTTGTAGAACAAAATTAATATCTTCCAAGGCAAGAGCGAATTAAGGTTTATCACGACTTGTTCAATTTGCTCAACTCGTCTTCGGCTCGTCTTGCAACGAATTGAACATGTGATAAACCTCATTTTCGCTCCTTGAATTGAAATGTACTATTACCAATTTTCTCAGGGGTGGAGGGTGGGGCAAATGAATGCGCCAGCTACGGACCTATTTTCCGCTGATTTCATTATGTAGGTCTTGAGAATTTAAAGCGCACTGATAACAAAAAATATTTATGAAAGAAGAAAGAACTGATTTTTCTCCACACTGATTGTCAAAATTCATTTTGACTATACACGATACCTGGTGGTAAAGTAAGATTTTACTATCAGGGAAGTAATGAAAATCAGGGTTTCAGGGTTACCAAATAGAACAGTAAAATATAGTATTCAACGTATCGAGGTGAATAATGAAGCAAAAAACCAAGAAAAGAAGATGAATAATACTCGTAATATTTGTTTGAAAAAAATTGCATTTTCAAACGTTTTCTGAAAATTTAATGTTCTCTTTGTCATCTGCATTCATTATTGTAGCAATGATTTAATTTATCTGGCTGCAGTTTGCAGTTTTTGCATTTTGCTGAATTGAAGCGCTGCATGGAAGAAGGACCTTCATCTCATTAGAAATACATTAATTGAAGGCCCTTCTTCCACGCAGCACTTCGATTGCAACTACTGTGTCTTCTCTTTCTAATTTAGTAGGCGCGTATGTATTTTATCAACGTATTCAGTAGTCTCCTCTGTGCTTTGGTTCGCCCATTAGGTAATCAGTAATGTAACCTGAGAATTATGTAGCTGTCCGTGAAGGCTCAATAATGAATACTGAATCCCTAGTAAGTAGCGATAATGATTTCGAATTATCTGATTCCGAAGACGATGATGCATAACAATCCATTATAGTGATAGGGCGAAAGCTATTCCAAGTAAATATTTATAACTCATTAAAAAACAATGACAGCATAACTATTTTCAAAAACTTTGACAATTATTATGGAGAAAAATATCTTACTAATACAAGAGGGCATCGTGAACGTTAAGCAAATCGTGCGAATTACTCCACTCGCCCTCTTTGGTAAACGTTCACTTTACCCTCTTGTATAGTAATATACTGTTACTATACATGATCAGAAAGACGATGTTTACTTTAATATTTTGCAAGTGGAAAATAGCACTAGATACAAGCATAACCTCAATGTAAAGTAAACATATGCCTCAATATGGAAAAAAACATGAGTCACATTTTTACATGCAGGCACGTTTATCAACCGACACAACGGAGTGACACCAAGAATACCAAAGGATGCCGAGAATGGCCGACTAACACCGAGGATATTATTACGTTATCATGGCAATTGTTGCTTCCTGATATTATCTGCTATTGGAACTGTAGTTCCCTTTTAGTTGGGAAAATGCATAATATTTATTTATTTATTTTTTTTTTAGTGTCCATTTTGAAGTGTGAGTGAACTTAGTAATATTCCTTTTGTAGAGTGTGCCAATTCACTTTTCCTTCTTCTGTATTCCAGAGCGCTTTCGGCTGTTATGCCATCATCAGTGGAGTACCCTAAATGAGACTTGTCTCTTGTGGTCCTGTAGTTATAGTCGAGGGTAGTACCGTATGGTGAGCCTGTTTAGTCTTGCGTTCCTATTGGTTGTCTGTAAATATGCAGTCTGTCCAATCAGTGGTTATTGTTATTGGTTGTGTGCTCTGATTGGTTGTCTGTGGTTGTGCAGTCTGTCCAATCCGTGGGTGTTATGTTATTAGTTGGAATAAGTTCTCACTTTGGAAGTTAGTTCTTGTATTTATTAGGTTGTTTTGTTTTGTTTTTGCCTTTATTATTCCTAGTTGTTTTTTAAATTTTCTTTTTCTTGTGTTGTTTTCTGTGTGTAGGATTTTGTACTTTTCTGTCAATTTGTCATTGTTGTGTCCCTGGTCATTGCAGTGTTTTCCAAACAGGGATTTGTCATCATTTAGCTTCTGTGATTTTTCGTGTTCTTTGATTCTGGTTGTGAATTTTCTGCCTGTTTCTCCAATGTAGATCATGTCACAGTGTTCACAGTCCAGTCTGTATACTTCACTGCTGTTGTTTCTGTCCTTTGCTTCTGTTTTGTCATTGCTTGGTGGTCTGTTTTTGATTCCGAGTTTTATGTTGCATTGGTTGAAGATTTTTTGTATTTTGTATGTATGTGTTCCTGTGAATGGTATTGCTCCTGCGTATTTGTCTGTTTTTGTGGTTATTGGTTCGGTGTCTATGTTTTTTGGTTGTGTTAGTTTGTTAATTATTCTGTCTACTGTTTGTGGTTGGTATTTGTTGTTAATTGCTATTTGTTTAATTTTGTTAATTTCTGTTGTTCTGAGGTTGTTGTCATTTAGTATGTTGACTGCTCTGTGGCAGTAGTTGTGTAGTGCTGCCATTTTGTATTTTTGATGGTGAAATGAGTCTTTGGGTACTATTGCGTCAGTGTGGGTGGGTTTTCTGTAGATGCTGTACTGTATCTTGTTGTCTTTTATTTGTATTGTAAGGTCGAGGTAGTTGATGGTCTTATTGCCTTTTTCCATTGTGAACTTTATGTTCTCTGGAATACAGAAGAAGGAAAAGTGAATTGGCACACCCTACAAAAGGAATAATATTTATGCTGAATTTTTTAGCGTTGATTTTTTGACAAGACAACGCGGTTGGTGTTTTTCTTTCTTCTTATTGATTGTGTATTGTAAAAACTATCTCACAAAGCAAGAACCAAAAGTGAGTTTACATGACTCGAGAATTGCTCACTCGGTACGCTCATTCGCAAACTTTCCCTCGCATGTAAGCATTCGCTTTTGACTCTTGGTGTGTAATATATGTACTATTATAATTTTCTCCTCTGGAGAGGGAGTAGGAAAGAGTATTGGCTTGCAATTGTTATGGCGGTAGCCTGCAAAACTGATTTTCTCAGTAGCCTGTCTGGTCCCACTCCACCCCTGGGTGTAAACCAACACCAAACACAAGTACATATCATACCAAGTGAACGAAATGATTCACACCGCTTCAACCGATTCAAAAGGAACGATATGAATGACCTGCCTCAAAGCGCCGGGCACAGTCGCAATTTTCTCGATTTTTCGGTTGAAAACCTCTAGATACTACTTATTATTATACTCTTTCGCCGCGCCGTTACCGAAAGCGGCTCGTTAGCAAATTAATCCGTTCGCGGCGTTCCCCTCTGTCGACGAAAAGTTTCCCATTTCATTTTTGCGCGCTGCCTTACAACATTATCCGTAACTTATTACAACCCCGGTAGACGCAGGCGGGCTGTAAAACGGCGTACGGCCGGCTATATACGACCTCTTTCCGACCTCCTTCCGGGTATTTAACCTGCTGGCTCGTCTCGCTTTTCTCAGCTCGACCGAAGACTGGTGTTTCTCATTAATCCGCCGGATGGAGATTACGCCGCGCAGCCAGAAGGTAAACTACTCAGGTGTATGCGAGTATATACTCACCAACAACGCACACGATGAGCCGAACACACACTGACTAGCCGAAGTTCTGATATTGACGTACACCGTACTCGAAATGACCATAAACACCGTCGTTAAAAATATAAGCGTCGTGTAATGCACGAAACTAATTCTGAAATGGAAAAATATACACGAATTTATTGCTCGTGTAATTCGCGGCTCTCCGGCACATAAAGAGAGAGCGAAATGCGTAAATTCGCCGCCGCCGCCGGCACCGTCTCGCTGTTCACGCTGCTCTCGCGAAAAGCGCGAAATCTTATCGTAAAACGCACGCATACAAATACGCGCGTCGAAAATGCAATAACTCGCGACAGCTAACTTTTTCCGATGCGATTTGACGGCGGCGAAATTAATTACCTAGAAAAGTTCGCGCGTACCTTTGTATTATAACCCGGCGCTCCACTTTGGTGGCGTTCCACAGAAAAAATAGCTTTTTCATCACGCTGCAATACAGGAATATGAATAGCAAGAGGAAAACTAGACCGACGATAAAGTTAATGTAAAACAGCGAAGTTCCCCGGCGCAGCCACCAATAAGTCAGCGGTTCGTCGTTCATTTTACGACTCAGCGGCGCGAACACTATCAGCAGCATCGGCGAGACTGAAATAAATAAAAATACACGATTAATTGATGGCACAGCGATGGCTGGAAAAATGGTGAGTTCAGATACAGGATGTTTCACAAATTAGTCCCATCTCTCGATTTAATTTTAATCGCCGAAGTTAGACCTCCGTCGGACAAAAATAGATCTTCAATTGAGAATCCCACTTCCAAGACGTGCTACCTGCAATTTTGGGCAAATTGAGTTACTAGTGCCATCTGGTGGCCACAGGTAGTCCTACCATCCTACAAAATGATAACACCGAAAAACATCAGCCCAAGTCTCTGGAGCTAGAGCACAACCACGCTTAACCCCTCACCCCCCCCAGAATCATTCCTTGTTATCTGAAGTTCCGTATCATCCAAACATTTACCGTATTATCAGAACATGTAAAGAATACGCACGTGCAATTCTCACACGCTTCTCTATACAAATTCCACGACCTGAATTAAGTACATATTTTTAATACGCACAAAACGATCACTTTATTTTGCACCTACTTACACCACGAATTTACAACACTACATCGAAGCTGAAAAAAAGAAATCTGTATTAGTAGTATATGGGTCACTTGACCCCAATTTCTCATCTCATCTCAGGGACCTCTATCAGCTTCTGTATTATAGCGGTGTTCGTTTAGACACACAAATCGACACTTTCAACACCGAGTTAACCTAACCCCAATGCTTTTGTATATATGTGACGTCATCTCGGGGTTAAAAAGTGTCGATTTTTGTGTCCAAACAAACACGGCTTATATTTTTCAGTATTTTACTTTTTCCCTACATGGGCACACATATGAAGTGGATATTAGAAAAAATAATATGGGTTTGGGGTCGAAGAGTAGTGGTAGTAAAAGTGGGTAGTAGTGTCATATTTCAGTAACAGTGTTATAGTTAGTTGACAAAAAAGATGGCAGAAATTAGGGAAAATTATAAATTGCAAAAAAAAATTTAATATATGTAAGTGTATTTGAAAATTAAAGAAATTCGCAATTTGCACTTTAATCAAATTCAGTAAATAATCGAGAATTTCGAATAATAATTGTGTATTACACCAAATAAAATAGCTTCACAAATGTGAGTAAAATAATAATCATAAATAAGAGTGTTATTTCACGTAGTAACGTAGTTGAGAAAGTGAAATTGGAATTTCAAGATTATAACAGCATCAAAATACACTCAATTTACTGTCCTACTGTCAGCGGTATGACAGACCAACTGCCTTATAGCTGTAAATCTACTAAACATCGATGTACGAGTTTCTGCATTCTTATCAAGAAGAGATAAGAAAAGAAAGGAAGTTTATTAAAATGAGATGCGAGTAAAACAAGTATGAGCAGCTTATTTTACATGTACAAGGTCTGACAATTAAATAATGAGATTACTTATCAAAAAGAGCTTTATTATAAAAATTATTCAACAAATGAGTATTCCCCTTTAATATACTCCCCTTCCCTCTCCACACACTATTCCATTAGTTTTTTCTATTGGTTAAAGCAATGCTGGAAGTCTTTTTTTGTAAGGCCGTTTAGGAGCTCCGCTGTTTTTCATTTCACCTCTTCCATTGTTTCAAAGCAGGTTCCTTTTAGGGCAGACTTGATCTTCAGAAAAAGGAAAAAGTTGCACGGGGCTAAGTCGGGCAAGTACGGCGAGTGTTTGAGTACTGGAGTACCTCTAGCAGCTTCTAACCTTTCAAGAACATCAGAACAAATCTATTGACGGACGAGCTTTTGGTCAGGGGTCAAGTTTTTTACTATCAACTTTGCGCAGACTTTCTTCATGTTTAATTTATCATATAAAATTTTTCTAACAGTTTCTCTATCAATGTTCAAAGGTTTAGCAATCATTTAAGTACTCATATGACAATTTCTGTGCACAGTTTCATTAATTTTGGTCACGTTTTCCCCAGTTGTAACAGAGATGGGTCGACCTGGACATTGGTCATCTTCAGTACTCTCTCGGTCTTCAGAAAACTATTTACACCATTCGAAAACACATATATGAGATAGACAATTCTCACCATAGGTCTCTTTCAACAAATTATAGCACTCAGTCAGACTCTTTTCCAATCTAATAAGAAATTTCAGATTGATACGTTGCTCATGTTTTTTGTCACACATTGTAATTGGTACAAAGAAAAAAACGCATTTGCTTCTACACTCGATAGAATAAATACTACTGAAGCTACAAAAATGTAATCTAGAACTGGAATGGTAGATACTTTGACATCTCTCTATTAATGTATTTGTTTCCTCTCTACCCCTCTAGGATGCCTGTTGCATGCGCAGTCTTGTTATTCAATTGCCAGACATTATAAGTGTACAACTTGTTTGATACTTTAATTTAGTAGTAGAAAAGTATATCCTGCACTACTTTTACTGTCAGTGTGTTTCTTTCTTTATATTGTCCTCTCTCAGTATGCCCACTTACTGTATAGAGTAGTGATTCTCAAACTCTACTTCATGGCACCTAGGGGTGCCGAGAAAGTTCTGGGGGGGGGGGTGCCGCGAGATTTCCAGCAAAATAGGAGAAAAAAAATGTAGGGAAAAATTGAAAAAAATAAAATAAAAAGTACAGTTACTGGCATTGTAGTGTTGCTTGAAAATTTTCCTGCAGTTTTCGAGAAGATTAAAAATGGAGTACTGTAAAAGAGCAAATAATTGAACATTACCATTGCTTGAAAACAGTTTCAGCAATTACTTTCCATTGCAATCAATATATAGAAATGGTTGGGTCCAAAATCCGTTCCTCTTTGCCAATGAGGCTGAAGATTTGGATATTAACGCTGATGAACGTGATCAATTTATTGATCTTTGTGCAGATTCACTCATAAGGAAAAGATTTGAAAAGATGGATATGCCTGTGGCTTTTCCTTGGTTGAGTCTCAAAACATTGTACCCTTTTTTAGTAGCAAAGGCAGTGAACCTCATATTGCTCTTTCCTTTGTCCTACTTACGTGAGCAAGCATTCTTCTGCCTCACCTTGTTAAAGACTAAATTGCAAAACAAACTTCAATCAGTGGAAGACAATATGTGTGTTTCAATTTCATTGATTCGCCCCCAAATCACATCACTTTGTAATGCACACAAAGCGCACCCCTCTCAAGAATGTTAACGATTAGTACTATAGAACAATTAACCATTAACGTGTTTCATACATATTTTAAATAAAATTTTTTATAACAACGAGTGCTGCTAAAATTTTGTTGCTCATTTAGGGAGCTGCGAGCAAAGAAAGTTTGAGAACCGCTAGTATAGAGAATTGTGAACAAGATACGTTATAGGTATAGGCTAATATTATTCTATCAAAAACATTATTATAATAAGATAACCTAGGGGTAAGGGAACACAAAAGATATGATGGGGTTAACCGCTTTCAGAACCTATTTTTGTCTAGAAAATGATTGAATGCTTAATTGTATAAGAAAAATCCACTTGATTTTTTATTAATTTATAGTCATTATAGTTAGTATTAAAATATAATATAAGAACAGCTGGAGGGTCATCATAAAAAGAAAGAGAAATTATAAGTTTAGATGGTGATTAGAGAAAAGATGACGGGGGTAGGGGGCACTTAATAATAATGCATGCGTATCTAGAAGAAAATATAATATAGGAACAGCGAAGAGAGATAAAAGTTAATATTAAGAAAAATTTTTTATAATAGAAATTAAAGTTGACAATTTTTTTTTGTAATATCCATCTTCATATGTGTGTGCGTTCAGGGAAAAAGCAAAATACTGAAAAATATGATATTATAGAGGGTGATAGAGGTCTTTGAGGTGAGAGATGAGAAATTGGGGTCAAGTGACCCATATACTACTTGTATGATCCGAAAGTTTGACTATCCGAAGCACCCAATTCCACAATTATTTCGGATAAGCGAGGTTGTCTTGTATTCAAATTTAGTGGGAGGTAATAATGACACTTCCAAAACTTTTTTAAATCACGAAATCGAACCTTTGCGAGACGAAAATATGTACATCCTCAATTGAGGATCCCACTTCCAAGACGTGCCAATTGCAGTTCTGGGCAAATTAAATTAGCAGCTCCATCTGGTGGTCGCAGGTTGTCCCTATCACCCTACAAAATGATAACACCGAAAAAACATCAGCTCAAGTCTATTCGGATTCCGCAGGCCTCGTAGCTTACTGATAAGAAAAAATTAAAGAGTGATCAATGAGATTTTACTATTGCTGACTTCCTAATTTGTGATGCATTTACAATGGTTTTTGCGTTTTATTTTTATAATAAGGTCAGGAAGATCTTCTGACAAGCTTCTGTAAGTGAAAACACAAAAACTGTCCAGCCAACTTGCTGAGTTATTCGTAATATTATAACAAAATCATTACTAAGTTGCAAAATAAAAGTAAAAGAATCAGAATTAAAGTGTAAGGAAAAGTGAAACACCAAACTAAAACGGATAAGAAATCAAACTACAACATTGGTAAAGAATATTCACGAAATTCCTATCGTTGTATCGTTCTATCATCAATCATCACTCTTTCGTTGGTTATAAAAACGTCCACTAGATGCCGCCCCCTTTGTTGCGGAATCCGAATAGAGCTATCTCAATTCAGTGGAATGTAATGATGACCGAAGAAGCCCGACTGCGTCCGAAAAGTAGACCACACACCTTTTTCATAGTCTTATTGCGTCCCAGTTTTGCCTCTTGCTATGGTTGGATTGCGTCCGAAATGTAACAGTCCGTTTCCCTAATCGTTCGATTATCATCATAAAATTGTGTTTGACCAAGTGACGTCATGAAATTACTTCATCTGGCATGTCTTTCTCGCTTCTGTTTGCGTCCTGTGCCTCTAATGGTTGAAAAAGAAGCATTCTTTTGCCTCAAATCCCAGTTTTGGCGTTTTTATGTGCTGAGGCTTTGTGACCCTCTTTTTGTTAATCGGGGATGGAGTCTGGATGAGTGATAGGCCAGCCTCAGTGAGTCTAAATAGAGTCAAAAAGTCTGAACGAATTCGAGTGGGTCTCGCATGCCTCAAAATGTGGTCTGATAAAACCCAAGGAGTCAGCATGAATCTCATCAGAGTGTAACAAAGCTTAACAAGTCTGAATGAGTCTGATGGAGTTCTAGCGGAATCTGATATAGTCTTTACCAAAAGTACGAAACGCAGTCTGAATGCGTCTTTTAGAGTGCGAGTGATTTTAATTATTCCGCTCCCAATAGGACCCCGTTTGTCCCAACGGTTTTTGAAAAATTCTACTGAGTCAAATATACGTTGAAAGCAGTGCTAGTTGTATCCCTCTAGTAGAGTACCTACAGAAGCATATCTTAGCTCACTCACGTCTCGGTAGAGAGCGTGGTTGTTTCCGAGATAATTTTCCTGATTCTCATTACACTACTAGTGGGACATACGCTATCCCAGGTCCACTGGGAGCCCAAGGGAGAGTGAAAAATTCTCCGACACCGGATTCGTATATTATGGGTAGTCTATTCAACAATTTCCAATAATAATAAAAAAAAAAATTAAAATTGAAAAAAAAATTGGGAGCGAAAGGGTTAAAGCTGCATTCTGGCCAAAAAATTGTATTAGCTTTCCAAAATAAGAAATAAATCTACACAGGTGCTTTTTCTTCTGCATTTCTGAACAGGTCAAATTGGGCACGCACCTCCACGTTTTCAGTTCCGCGGTATATTCAGATTTTGAAGAATAGTTATCTGGATGTATATTGAAAGTCTTGATTGTAGGTCGGTCCACCTTCTTGTGGTGCACTCTGGATGACGCTAAATGGACTGAGACGCAATGGGACTATGAGTCTGGACACAATCAAACTCTACATCGGGCCGCAATGAAACCATTCATTTTCTTCAATAATTTATCTTCCCTTACTCAACCGGACGTAATCGAGCGACACTTATGATAACACTTCCAAAAGGTGGTACATTTCTCTAATTTTCTTCGAAAATACCGTCTTCGCAGTTAGCATGTTTTGAAAATGAGATCCTCAATTGAGAAGGTGTATTGTTTTCCTAGTAAAAAAACTATCTCTCCCTCAAAAGTAGGACACCGCTGACACTGCAATCTTAACCAGAAAGGTACCGACCATAATATTGAAAAATGGGTTTCGCAACGGAATTTATCAAAGATTTATATACCGATCCCCCTCTATGTGTGCTACCTAGGTTTGATATGATGATGAGGTTATTATTCTTACGAGCGATTCGATGCAGCTCTCCATTTCCCCCTATCTTATGCAAGTTCCTTCTTTACCAAATAAGGAAATAACTCTGACATTTGACATCCTCGATAATCAGTTGAACATACTGGAATCTTTTCCGACCCACCCTACTTCTTTCCTTTCACCCGTCCTTATAGCAGCACTGATATTATTCCTGGGTGCCTCAAGGCATGCCTTATTAGTTTCTCTCCTTCTCCTCTTCAGGCAATTCGAGTTCTACTATGTAATACAATACAGGATTAAAATTCAGTTACCTGTCATCACAGAAATAGCGGAAACTTTCACGTTAGGAATTTTCTTCAATGATATGATATCTATGTACATCACCATTAATATGCTAATATGAGACGAAACCGAAGCTAATAGGAACATTTGTAGACCAGATAGAATGTAAGGAAACATGTCCTGAAAAGAGAAACAAAAACATATATTATGCGCGAGCGCGTGAAACGAGTGCAGTCGATTAATTATTCGATGAATATAACCTTATATTTTGGGAAAGAGGTAATTTTTGTTTGATAAAAAATTTATCGAAAGAATATTTCTGTATAATTGTAAATTTGATTTTTTAAAATTAAAATAGCTCTTTTCACCATGGCGACCGCAATCAAGTCGTTAATGGTCATTCCATACAGGAAATAGTTAAAAAACAGACATTTCTGATTTCTCATTTTAAATTTTGCTTGAAACTTTTTTCACATGTTAGAGACATCTAGGATAACTTTTCGTGAGTGTACGCGTAATCGGCGGCGACGATACCACAAAAATAGACCGATTTCAGTGTTACAGTATCCCTCCAAAAAATTTCGGTGAAGGAAGTGGCGTTTGGTACTTTTTATTAAAATGCGTACTCCCTTCACTTTCGGCCTAAACATCTCAGATCCAGATTAAAAATGGATTAAACATTATTCGAAAGTGGAAATGTCCTACTCTGCAACATGGGGGAGCAAGTTTAAATCTCTTATAAATCGGTGATTGGTCAAATTTTCGAGAATCATCCCATGAATGAAAAAAAATGTCACGCGGAATAACTCATGTTTAACATCCGATTTGAACCTCCTCCCATCTTCCACATTTTGCAGAGTGCTTAGTGGAGTGAATTTTACATAATATGAAAAACTATTCTACCCGCTAAATTTTTCAAAACGGGTTTTTTCATCGCAAACTATCCTGAGTGCTGTCGTCCATACCAACGCAAAATGTTCTACGTGGCCGTGTAGCCTCAAAGTACTTCTAATTTCAACCCATAGATCGCAGCACACGTATGTGCCAAGCGCTAACTGAAACAGTGTTTTGCTTTTCCTGTAAATTTTTGAAATTACAACGTCGTAGTCAGGCCCCGACACGGGGATCCCGTTATCACCGTCATTAGCCAGTTTCGTTCCTCTTCTGGTGTGCTCGCATATGACTATGCATGCCACTTGTGACGTGTCCAAGAAAAGGGCCATAGTGATAGATGAACATTCAGGCCCTTTTCTTGTGACACGTCACGCTTCTATTCTTTAAAATCCTGACGCATGTAAACAGTTACTTTAGCTCCTAAAAACTGTGATTAAAATTGTATTTTTCCATCGTCTGTAGAATAATAGTATATTACACACCAAGAGTCAAAAGTGAGTGTTTACATGGCGAGGGAAAGTTTGCGAACAAGCGTAGCGAGTGAGCAATTCCCGAATCATGTAAACTCTTGATCAGAAGCGACAATGTTTTTTGCTGACATAGTCTGTATTAAAAAAAAAATCTATTTGTTTATTTATTTAAATTATAGACAGGTGATTTTTGTGTGCGTAATTAATTCAAAAATTTAATTTGCTCAGTTAATTACTACAAAGTCCAGTATCACAGTCTTGTCTTCAGTTTGTTCACGTGCACAAACAGCATACACAGGTAGTGGCCAGGAAAAACGTAACGATGGTTAACAACAAACAGTAACAGCTGTACTATGTCGTGAATATTTAAATGCGTTCCTAAGTCGCTATTTTGTAATTTGCTTCGTGGCCGAGTGGTTAGAGACAATCGCTGCATTTCAGTCAAATGTTTCAATGAACGCGAGTTCAATTCCCCGACGCGAAATTACTGGCCAGCAGTTTTATCATGTAAAAACGCTTTACACTGAGGGACGTTTATTTTACATGCAGGTTTCGTTAGCACTCGACGCATGAATGATAGGCGCTTCTTGTCGTCCGTAAAACACTAACGTAAACATTGCCTTTCTGATCAAGTAGTATAAAAAGTTATTATTATTATTATGTTTTTGGTGCGAATATCGTTACATCATTATGGGTGGTCCATACTCGGGGTACCAAAACAACATTTTTTCAAAATGACTTACTGCCAGTTGTGAACCCTCGAGCGAAAAACTCTAGATAGTATTCGAATCGTATTCCTTTGGGCTAAAAATAACACATTCGAAAAAAAAAATTCAATTACTTTTACCCAGAATTATGACACAAAACGTATCTACATGGCAATAAAAAAGTTAAAAGTATTAAAATCGTCGTTTCCTTTTATTTTTTTTTTCTGGAGGGAAGGGTTTTTATGTTTGAATTTTCAACATCAAGATTGTTCATCAAGGATATAGCTTAGGTTTTTTGCCGGCAGTAGCGCCATAGAAAACGAGATAGGCCAATGGCTCATCCTGAGAACCGGTCCACATTAGGCTACCTTACCCTAGATACCTGTTGACCAAAATGTCAACTACATTTTACATCTACTCTCCATTTCTTTTTTGGTTTTCATGTAAAGAATGTATTAGCTATTTTCAAGATATGTTCAGTGGTAAATTTTAAATTTAAATACGTTTTTATTACCAAACACCATAGCCGCATGAAATTTTTTTGAAATGAAACCCACAAAAAGTTATCCTAGTAGAGGCCCCAACACCTGAAGAAAGTCTGAAGCAAAATAAAAACTGTAAAGTTAAAAATGTTTGTTTCTTGCCAGATTTCTTATCGAATGACTTATGTGGGTTGGATAGGGTTGCACAGCCAGAACCTGTTAGTCGTAAATCGAAAGTTTCAAGTCAAAGTTTATTCAGAAAGTGAAAGCAAACGCTGAAAGACGGAAAAAGTTTCGATAATCGTCAAAAGTACAATTTTTCAAGGTCACAAACGATGCCCGTTTTACTGTTTGATTTTTCAGGCTTGAGACTGAAAACCAGCCGACAGCTGATACTGTTTATAGTTTCAAGATGACAACCATCTTAGAAAAATTGAAGACAAAATCCGAGCGCACAAAAGTGAGAGAACGCGAAAGTTGAAAGTGAAAATTTCGTTTTTCAAGGTCACATGTGCAGGGACGCATCGTCAGTGGGATGGGAGGAGGGAAGGTTCTCCCAAATATATCCCGTAGTTTACAAATGGCAAAATTAACAACATCAGCCTTCCACAGATATTTCAGAGTTGGCAAATGGCAAATTTTATAAAAATAGACCATAATTTTGCAGAAACAAGTTCCCAGTTTTTTTTCTACAATTTCTACAATGTTTTTTTTTTTTTTTTTGCTTTTAACATTAAAAATGTTTATTACTCAGTAAACTCGAGTAGTTGAAAAATTTACATTTTCGGTCGACAAAATTATGTTGTCCCTCCCCCCTGACAGAAAAGTTTCGATACATTCCAGTGCATGTGATATCCGAAACCAACAATTTTATAGTTCGAAAACAAAAATTTTATAGTACGACTTTCAGGCTCAATGCGCAAAGATAGATGGACTGACTATCCGCCCACCGCTTTTAATGCACGTTGGTTATCCTACACCAATTTATCGTACGAAAGTTTCCAGCGAACATTTTTCGAGACTAGTAGTCTTTTGAAAATGGCTAAGAGTAATTTTTTCATATCGGTGTTCAAAACTGGCACATACTACGGCTACGGTTTCAAGGACCTATTTACACTACATACTTAAGTTTAGGCTTTACGAACAGTGTTTCTGCTTTTCTTATGCGAGTATCCCGCACACGCCTGACAACAGCCTCGATCAAATAAATTCGTGTCAATTTAATCCGCAGCTTAAATTAAGTCGAGCTTTTCGCATTAAAAATGTACAATAATACGCGACGCACGAGAACATTAAAAGCAGGCTTTTTTATAAGCAGATTAATATTAACCTACTGAGTGCCTGCCATGTTACCGGCATCTTTAATATACCGAGTGCATACTCCTGCCGGATACACACGTAAATCTTTAATTATTCCGTTTCACTTTGCTTAAAAAGAGAAAAAAAATCTACTTACAGTGGAGGGATCACAGGAACCGTATAAAAATAACAGCATGGCGGAAGCCGTTGAAGCGCATATTTGAATTTTTAAATATATTAAACAGGAACGTATTTTGAGCCATCGGAAGAGCAGCACGCACAGCGATATGATACATTGCAGGAAACACAACATGCAGCCGACAATAACGAAGATATGGTATTTTCGATTCATCTCCGGATCAACCTGGAATTATCACAAAAAAAAAAATTAATACACTCTACATATTGCACTGATTGTAGAACAGAATTAGACGTTACAAATGTGATGATCATGATATATTCTTTAGTCTCTCAACTAGCAGGTTGAAGTTGCGTTTTGTCGTGATGGTTTCTTTGGTTACGGTGGTTACTTCAGCATCAGCACCACTTCCACTGAGCTTCAGAGCAGCAACACCATAAATACTCACACACAGACTTCGGAAATCGATCGCCACGCTGTTTGCGTTACCTTTTGTCCCACTGTCTGACTTGGAAAAGGTTCTTGACAAGGTTCTTGATTGAAGTCCCCGATGATGTTGCGGATTTGGCTACGTATGCCGAAGGAACTTCTATCCGAGGCCGTCGTGGACGACGGAGAAGAGCACTGGCACCTCGATACCCACCACTGGGTTGGAGCGTCTATGTACTAGTACTACACGAGAGCAACGAACGAACAAAGTGGTGGAAGGCTGGCACTCCCGATTTTCAAAAATGCGAATATTTTGAAATTCTTGGAGTATATCCGGCTCGATCAGAAATCTAATGAACTCGTAATGACTCAACTTCAAGGAGGCCACACCGAAGTCACGTATCCAATAAAGTAGAATTATTTTACCCGTCATGATGTAATTGATGGAACTGTGCTTGAAAGTACAGTGAGTATAAGGAAAGAAATGAAATTTTAGCGTATCTTCGTGCAATAGGATACAAAGTAAAAATTCCTAAAGATTAGCATTGTAAAATTTATTCTGTAATGTTGGAAAATTTAAGAATTTGACTAAGCTTAGCAATGACGGTGCTTGCAATAAAAAATTAATTTTTTGTGGGAAAAATATTTTGGACGAAAATAGCTGCGGACGAAATGTGTCTGGACAGATGTCCCGTGGACGAAGAAACTTCGGACAAACAGTCCTCAGACAAAAAAAAAAGGGAGCACCACAGACATACGATAATGCGGAATCCCCGAGCAGGGGGAACAGTTTTTTATTAACGGACACAGTTTTGCACTGAATAAGAAGACTTATTGTACATTTACGCCGATATTAGAACTCACCTGTTCCATTAGCAGGCCCGATCTCGGGCAAAGGCGTCTCCCAATTTACTCCATTCCCTTTTATCGCGTGTTATCATTGGGTAGTGTTTGTGTTTTAGGAAGTTGTTGAAGTTGTCATTCCACCTAGCTGGCTGCCTACCTCTCCTGCGCTTGGCATATGGAGCCCAGACTGTTGTCCTATATGTCCATCTGTTGTCTGTCAGTCGACTGACATGTCCCGCCCATCCCCAATTTTGCTTTTTGATAAATTTTACCACATTTTATACTCCGGGAAGTCTCTTCTTGGTTTCTGTATTTTTAATTTTATCTTTTAGCCTTAGATTAAGCACTATGATTTTTGCTTCCAGTTCTGAGTTATTCGTGACTTCTTGGTCAGGTGCTCGGTCTGGAGTTTTTAGAAAAGAACACAAAAAAATCGACAGAAAAATTTTCCGGAAAAGTTCAACAAGTTTCACAACAAACTCGGTAAAAGTAGGAAAAGAAATTCCAATTTGTAAGTGTTTGCATTATGGCAATTAATGATTCGACAATTTGCAAACTAAAACCGATTTTATTTCGCAAGAAAAATAGTCAGCTATATTTGAAATTGGAATTTCAAAGACGTTTGCTCTACAAAAATGACAAACACTCGAATATGCGTGAGCTAAGATGGAAGTTTAACGACTGGCGAACAGAACATGTCTCGGATTGTACAAAGACCAAAAATCAGTATTTACACAAATTGACAATACCCGAATTAGGTATCAAGATCATGACTCTAAAGGAAACAACGAAGATAAGCTAATGATTGTGTATGCAGTGCACAGTGAAAATCGGCCAGCTTTGACAAAGTAGTTTAACGGTAAAATACGTTAGTTTAAAAGTGAAAATATCACCACAGGTGAATCAAGACGAATTACGATAACATGAGTAGCCATTATAAAATAAGTAAACACTTATTTTACAATATGTATTTTAGAGACCAATATTTTTTCCAGCCTATTGTAATTCTTCGGTTTATTTCTTTATTGGTTCTGTCTCTGAGGGCAATTTGTTGTCCTAATTAGACTGTCTCGCTAACTGTTTCTATTGCCTGGTCGTTCAGTACTAGGAGTTTTTTGAGTCTTTCTTAGAGAGTATCTCGGTTTTCTGAGTATTAATTTCTAATCCTGCCTCTTTTCCGTTTTCATTTAACTCATGTAACATATTGTTCAAGTGGTCTTGATTACCTGCAATCAGGATTATGTCGTTGGCGAATCGGAGATTGTTAATTCTCCCACGTTGTACATTTATATCGTAATTCTCCCAATTCAACTTTCTCGTAACCTCCTCCCAGACGCAGTTGAATAGTGCTGGCCAGAGTGGATCCCCCTGTTTTACTCCTGTCTTAATGGGAAAGTATCTCTCTACTTTATCTGTCTTTATTCTTGCTCTTAAATTGGCATACATGTTCTTTATTGCATTTATCAGTTAATCCGGGATTCTTTGGAATACAAAATTAAATCAACTATCGAAATAAGAGTTTCGTTGTAATCAAGGTGAATTGAGCACATACGTTACTGCGTTCGAAACCGTGAAAATAAGTTTGTAACATTCTAGCGTTTTTTTGCGGATGAAAAGAAGTGTCGTATCGAAAAATTCATACTGTCTAACTCGTGTTGTTCTCCTCTGCGCGCTCGTACCACTCAAGTGCCCGAATTCGCAGATTTTGGTTTTTTAATTGGTCGTGTCCGAACGTGCCCACATGTGATCAGCGGCCGAGCTGCATGAACCACAGAAGTATTCGCGCCCCTCCACACCAGTTACAAACCACCCCGTATCGTCACTGTACCGAAGCAGCCAGATAACCACGCGACCCGGTCGAAAACCTGTTGCCCGCGTCGCACCCGTCGGAACACGGAGGTACATAAATTAATACCGCCTAACATTGTCAAGCTGCTCGAATCTATTTTCGCACTCACTGGCCTAGACGAAAAGTAAGATGACGCCAAATCCAAACTACATCACACTAGACTCCCTGAAAAAGGTGTTAAACGAGACAGTGGAAGAAAAGTTAAACGAAAAGTTGAAATTCTTAAAAGACATACAAAAGGAGCACGAAGTTTTGAAAACCAAGGTGGAGAAACTTGAATCCAGAGTAAATGCCCTGGAAAATTACTCTCGACGTAATAATGTAGTTGTCCACGGTATACCCTTCCAAGAAGGAGAAAATTCCATCGAAGTGGCAATAAGTGCTGGCGAACTGGTCGGCGTCAATCTGGACCCAAGGGACATTGACATTGCCCACCGACTCAAGAGCAAGAATGAAAAGGCACCACCGCCGTTTGTAATAAAACTGGTCAACAGGTACAAAAAGATGGAAATGATTTCGCAGGCACGAAAGATTAAACCTACGGCTGGGAAAATCGGAGGAGGGGCAACCACAAAAGTCTATTATAACGATCATCTCACCCCAGAGAAACAACGTATCTTAATGGAAGCAAAACAGTTGGGAAGTCAACTCAAGGTGTGGTCAAAGAACGGCGAGATATTCTGCCAGAGAAGGGAAGCCGGTAGCAGAATACTTCAACTTAAGGCGCTG
Source organism: Acanthococcus lagerstroemiae (assembly GCA_031841125.1). Classification (NCBI taxonomy): domain Eukaryota; kingdom Metazoa; phylum Arthropoda; class Insecta; order Hemiptera; family Eriococcidae; genus Acanthococcus; species Acanthococcus lagerstroemiae. The sequence goes on along the minus strand of CM063113.1, from coordinate 44,812,476 downwards.
GAAGATATTCAAGCGATCAAGGACACCCACAAAGAAGGAGACGAAAATACCAGGCCGAGACATAAGAGGACAGTTTCAGAGCTAAGCCCGAACATCGAAGGCACAGGGAATGCGCGAAAGAACGCTAAAAATACCGAAGGCGTGAAAAACTCACACTTCGGGATTACCCAGAAATGAGGCAACGAGAACTCCCCCATAGTAGAAAGAAAATTTAATTTAATTAATAATTATACTTTTAGAGCCCCAATACGGACTGCAGCAACCGAGGGGCGAAATCGCTGCGTATCCCCCCCACTCTTCTCCAGTGGACTCCAGCCTGGTGGGTGACAGCCTTTCAGGCAACAACACTCTCAGATGCAAACATAATGGACGCAAGGGTAAGTCAAAATTGAATTTAAATGTTTTTACAATTAATACCCAAGGGTTGGCCAGTAGTGACCGTCTTCTCGAATTTGAACAGAAATTAGAAAAATTAAACTTTGATATTATAGGACTCTCGGAAACAAGAAAACTTGGGGAAAAATTAATAAAAAAGGAAAGCGGTCACTATTTCTTTTACTCCGGTCATACTAAAGGCTTCAGAGGAACGGGCTTTTATATTAACAGAAAGTGGGTAGACAAAATCGCGGAAATCAAGGGAATTACTGAAAGATTGAGCCTATTGAAAATCAACATAGGGAAAAACATTAAACTTTTGATCATGCAAGTATATGCACCTACACTGAAGGCAAACACAAAAGAAAACGTAAAATTTTACGATCATCTGCAAAAAACTTATGACGAAGAAAAAGAATACTATAATATAATAATGGGCGATTTTAATGCGGAGTTAGGAAGCCAACTTGACCCAGACTGCTTTAACAGTATTGGTAGATTCTGCTCGGGAGAAACTTGGAACAAAAATGGTGACAGCATGTTGAACTTTACCGAAAATAATTCATTGAAAATTGCTAATACATTTTTTGTAAAAAGAAAAAACAAAAAGTGGACATGGCTGGCACCAGATGGGACTACAAGGAACGAAATTGATTACTTTATAGTAAACGATTTGAGAATAGTGTCTGATGAGGCTAGATGTGATCAATTTGAATTTCCTTCGGACCACAGACTTTTGAGAATGAAAATTGAAATAGAAAAAAGAACAAAAATTAAAAACTATAACAAAACACAAAGGATAGGAAAAAGAATGATTCCCACTTGCAGAATACCAGAAGCAAAAAAACACTTAGTAAATGAACTCCAAAAAATTAATCGAGAAAAAGCCTCTAGTGTTCAAGAAAGTTACGATAAAATGGAGAAGGTAATTAAAGCAGTTACTGGAAAATTTAGCGAAACAACAACTTTGAACTCTACCAAAACCAAAATTTCTGAAAAAACTAGAATACTCTGTGAAAGGAGGAACTCGCTGGCAAATAAAATTCATAAAAATTTAAAAGAAAAAATTGAATTAACTGAACTGAGGAAAACTGTTAAAAAAGCAATTAAAAATGATATTTATACTTACGATACGAATACGATGCTTGAAATCATAAAGCAGACAGGATCAGTGAAAAAAGCAAAACGTGAAATTTTTCAGGATCAAACTATTATTCCAAAAATTAAAAATAACGAAGACAGATTTGTTTACGAATCGTCCAAGTGGCAACAGACTTTTATAGTAAGTTATACAGTAAAAATCAAAACGAACAAACTGTAGAGGTTACTATAGGACTGAACAACAAGGAGGAAGTTCCCTCTTTCATGGACAGCGAGATATTGTCCGTCCTGGGAAAGTTGAAACCTGGTAAAGCAGTAGGCCCGGACAAAATAGGCAATTATGAGCTGAGGCTATTTGCGGATGAATTAACGCCAAATTTGACAAACATTTTTAATCGTATTCTAAAAGAAGAAACGATCCCATCCCAATGGAGCTATTCAGAAATAATACTTCTCTTAAAAAAAGGAGATATAAATGAAATAAACAACTACAGACCTATAAGCTTGAGTTCTAATTTGGGAAAAGTTTTTGGCAAATTAATAAAAGAACGGATCTATCCACAATTAGACCAATGCCAAGGACCTGAACAAGCAGGTTTCCGCAAAAATCGTTCCACCATCGACCAACTATTTATAATCAATCAATTAATAGAGAAAACGGAAGAATATAACCAACCGTTATACTTACTATTCATTGATTTCCAAAAAGCCTTCGATTCCATTTACCTATCCGAACTTTGGAGAGCCTTAAGCTGACAAGGTATCCCCGAGAAAATGATAAAAATCATAAGAGAAATGTACAAAAACAACAGCGGAAAATCCGTCTGGACAAAACAGGCAAAAATTTTAAAATCGAAAGGGGAGTGAAACAAGGGGACCCCCTATCTCCCAACTTATTTAATTGTCTACTGGAAGATATATTTCAAAACTTAAACTGGGAACAAAAAGGTATAATAATAAATGGGGAAAGGCTCAACAACTTACGATTTGCGGACGATGTGGCTTTAATTTCTCAGGACGGACAAGAAATGCAAACCATGGCAAACGAATTAGCAGAACAATGTAACAAAGCAGGCCTGATTATAAATACCAGTAAAACAGTGTTATTATCAAACAGTAAGTCTAACAAAGAAATAGTTATCGGTAACAATCAAATTATAACAGAAGATAGCTCGATATATTTAGGTAAAATTATTTCATTTAAAAATAAATCAGAAAAGGAAATCTCAAAAAGAAGATCACAGGCATGGAAAAGTTTCTGGTCCCTAAAAAATATCTACAAAAGTGAAATGCCTTTGGCAATGAAAAAGAAAATATGGGAGTCATGCACACTACCGGTGCTAATGTACGGCGCACAGACATGGGCCGCCACACAAGGCCAAACTCTGAAGCTAGCTAGGACCCAGATTGCAATGGAGAGGGCTATAATCGGAGTAAAAAGAAAAGACAGACTAACCAATAGACGGGTAAGGGATACATCAAAAGTCAAGGACTGTAGATTTGTCATGAAAAAACTGAAATTTGATTACGCAGGTCATGTTGCAAGAGGGGGGGACAGACAGGTGGGAAAGAAAGATTTTGGAATGTGTACCCAGGGGAACACAAAGAAATGTAGGGAGACCTACTACTCGATGGGCTGATGAAATCAGGCAACATGCCGGGGTCGCCTGGGGAAGAGACGCCAGGGAAAGGGGCCGATGGAAAAGAGTGGGGGAGGCCTATGCCCGTCAATGGGCGCATTAAGCTAGAAAATTTTATTTTAAGTTAATATTTTAAGATGTACAAATGGGCTGCAAAATAAATAAATAAAAAAAAAATCGAAATAAGGTTTATTTTGGGTCGCATATTTCAAATATCTCGTCAGAGTTTTGATCTGACCCTGATTTGGGCCCGAAAATGCAAATTGGACCCCATCAAATGAGCCACGTCGATTTTGCTGAAAAAACTGAATGAAGTATCGGTCTGAGAATTTTTTGAGTCGCCGATTTCGAAAATTCAATCAGATTTTGGCGTATAATACCCAAAGATAAGTAAGTAGGTCGTATTTTTATTCAATTCAACTCGAAAAAGACAGGTCAAGACTCGAGTTTTTGATTAAGAAGCATACAAAATGATCTAACGTCGATTACTGCCTTCACTTTTACGGAATTCATAACATAATGTGTTTCGTGAAACTGGGTACATTTTCAATAATTACACGCTGAAGTCGGCAAATTGTAGCACAATGAAATCAGTACACGTACGGAAATGTGAATTGAGAGTGGATGAAAAAAACGGTTATTAAACATACATTTAGGCGTTGGCTAGCACGAATATGATTTTAAATGTAAACTCGGTATGAATGGAGAGTAGAATCACTTCTTGATGGACAGGCCACTCGAGCTATGAGGCTGGAGGCTGGGAAACTAAAATATGGCAACCTGGAGGTCGACCTGCCGGGCTTGATTTAAATTGTCTTACTGTTCCCTTCGAAGTGTCCACAACACCTAGTCAGCAAGGACACGGACGACTGTAACTCCCAAACTACTCAACTTCCAAAACATAACACTAACAAGGGAAAGAACAACTAAACAAATAACTTAACAAATAACAAAAGGGGGATCAACAGAAGCAGTCAAATAAAAATAGGAACTCTGAATGTACGAGTAAGAACTTTAAAAAATAGAGAAAACTTTATAGAACTCGAAGAAGCATTTTCAGATACCAAAATCAGTATACTGGGTTTGGTAGAAGTGCGGAGACCTGTAACAGAGATACAAAACATCCCATATGGAAACCTACTTTTCCATACGAAAAGGAGTAAGAGCCAGGGGGTTAGGATTTCTGGTAGAACCTGGAATCAAAAATAAGTTAACCGAAATGATAGATATTTCTGACGGAATAGCAACAATCTCCGTATCACTAGAAAAGAATCATACCCTCACACTGAGTCGTACACGCATACGCACCAACAGCTACCGCAGATAAGGGAACAAGTAATAAATTCTACTCACAACTATTAGAAACAGTAGAAAACCTTAAGAATAGCTCCAATCAAAGTTACATTATACTTGGTGATTTCAGTAGCCAAATTGGGCAGAAAAACCTCGATGAACGTCCAACAATCGGAGAGATTATACATATGGAAAACGCAACCACAGAGGCTGAAAACTGATCAGGCTCTATCAGGCTCACAGCTTGAAAATATAAAACATTCGCTTTAAACAAACGTGCAGGAAAGCTCAGGACCTGGCTGACGCCTTATACTGAATTTAAATCACAAACTGACTTTGTAATAAGTGCAGTAGAAACCAAAAACATCACAAACGTCTCCACCGAAAATATATTATTTTATACTGACCGTAGATTGCTATTAGCGAGCATTAGCAACACAAAATTCAAAAGCAAACCAATACCTAGAATTGAGCCAAGCAGTAACAAAATTAGGAAAAACAAAAGTTAATCTACCAATAGAAAAGTGACAGGTAAAATCCAAAAAATAGAGAATGAAACACTCCAAACTGTAGAAGAACTACATAGTCCTAAATAGCAGTAAGGAAATAGAAGAAAAATCCAAGAAAGCCAAAAACCAAAGCAAAATATCCCAAAAAATAAAGGATTTAATCAAAAGCAAAGAAAAACAAACATCAAAAAAGAAAAACACCAATAAACAGAACAGAACTAAATATCTTGAGTAGACTGATTAAAACTGAGCTCAGAAACCAGAACAGATCCAAAACTGAAGCAATGATCGAGAAAGTACTGGAAAACTCTAAAAGTATAAAAACCATCAGAAGGACCCTAGGATCCAAATGGATTACACATATAAAAGACAGCAACGGAACCAATCAATACGACAGACAGACGATAAACAATATTGCCATACAATACTACACCCAACTTTACAAGGACACACATCAAAACCTCGCGAACATAAATCAAAAAATAGACAACGGCGAGCCTGACTTCCTACTAGAACAAGTAGACCAGGTAATCAAAAATCGGAAGATGAACAAAGCACCTGGCAGTGACGAAGCTACTAATGAACATATTAAATACGGGGGGGGGGACAAGGCTATTCAGTAATATACTGAGGAGTCAAAGAATACGTACCTCTTGGAATGGCTCGGACATAATCTTCATTTTCAAAAAAGGAGAAAGAGACAATATAGAAAACTACAGACCCATAAGTCTAGGCCAAACCTTATCTAAAATACTTGCAAAACTTTTAGAAAACAGACTCCAAAAATACTTACAATCCCAACAGCCCAGAGAGCAAGCAGGATTTAGGGGAGGATTTTCAACCGTAGATCACCTACATAAAATAAATCAGATTCTAGAACAAAGCTCCAAATTCCAATTAGAAATGGAAATAGCACTCATCGATTAAAACGTTTGATCTGATCAGCAAAATCGACGTGGCTCATTTGATGGGGTCCAATTTGCATATTCGGGCCCAAATCAGGGTCAGATCAAAACTCTGATGAGATATTTGAAATATGCGACCCAAAATAAACCTTATTTCGATAATTGATTTAATTTTGTATTCCTAGTCTTTTTTTCTCTGCGAATTTGAGGTTCTGGAGGAGGTCAGATCAAAAATCTGAAGCAATACTCGAAATGAGAGGTCCACAAAACCCTTATTTTGATACTTTAATTTTTTATTCAAAGTCAGAATTTGAGGCCCCTCAGTGGGTCGAATCTAAAATCCGAGCTACTATCTAAAACAGTGGCGTCGCTGGAAAATTTTTTGGGGGGTAATTTTTTCAGTAGTGTTGACCTACATTCATCGACGTTAGTGGATTTCTCGGGGGTGGGGAGAGGGGTGTAGTATGTTGTATCAAAGTGTCTAACAGTCATTTGTCACTTATTTTCAGTCGTGGTCATTTAAAAATTTAAGAATCAGCAAATTATATCATGAAAGCGAAAACAAAGAATTTAGAATTGGAAAATTCTATTATAATGACCAGGGCTGCAATTTTTATGCGAATGCATATTTTTATCAATGGCGTGTACAGGTATAAGTTTCAAAAGATCTTTACGAATCACACAATTCTAAGTCAAATGAGCAGCACTTCATCCTGCATATTTCACATATTTTGGTATTTACCGCATATTTTGCACCAATTCTGCTTATTTTTCAATTCCCCCCCCCCAAAAAAAAAAAAAATTATTATTTTTTAGTGTTGAGAATGATGTCCGACTCCAAAAAAATTGTGAAGACTTAATGGTCAATGAATCAGTAGAAAAGCTTTTAGAAAAATATGTTCTTTTGCACGTGAGATAACCTTTCTCTTGCCCGCATCACATTCATAAATCATAAAGAAATTACGAATAGGTGCATTATCTCCTGGGTGCATTTCCTATTAAAAGAAGATTGGACTCTTAAGAAGGGGTAACGACAATAAGGTCGAAAGCTGAAAGGTCGAAGCTATTTGGTCGAAAACAAAATGATCGAATATACAATATGGTCGAATGACAAATAGGTCGAAATTGAAAAAAGTTCGAATAAAAATTAGGTCGAAATTTTTGTTACATTGTTTTGTATTATTATTTCATCCAGAATTGTACTGTGTGATAATCAGAGAACGGGGCTGGATAATTTATATCGAATGCGTGAACGTGCATTACTGAAGTCTTTTGATGCTCATTTTCCGAATACCAAACAACGCGGATGCCTTTTCCATTTCAACACCTGTATTTACCGAGAAATACAGGCGACCGGTTTCAAAAAAAGGTATGACACTGATTCTGAGTTTGCACTAAAGATGCGATTCCTGTCCGCATTGGCCTTTGTTCCTCCCGATGACGTGACGCGGACGTTTGAATATTTGACGGAGACCATTCAGCATTTTCCTCCTGAAGTCAACCAAATAGTAGACTACTTTGAAGACACATGGATTGGTCAACCGCGAAGAAGAACCCGAAGGCCACCTCTGTACCTCATCAATTTATGGAACCAGTATGACGCGACCCTCGAAGATCTACCTCGTACCAACAATCATGTAGAGGGATGGCACAAAAGATTTGACGCATTATGTACAAGATACCACTACTCTCTATGGGAGGTCATCGAAAACTTTTGTAGGGAACCAAGGTTTAACCGAAATGATGGTCGAACAGGACTTGGCTGGAGGCCCACCTCCAGCAAAATGGAGACGCGTCACAGCTGCTCAGGACAGTCTTGCGTCCGTAGTCCTCCAGTATGAGGAGAAAGTGGAACGTGATGATGTGGAGGGATACTTACGGGGCATTACGCATAATCTAAAGTATTAGATAACTTGTAATAAAATTTTCATGAAATTGTATTTTTAAAACTTTTTATCAATATTAGAAATGTTTATACTGCTTCACCATTTTTTTCAAATTAAATTTCCGAAAGTTTCGACCTACTTTTTATTCGAACTTTTTTTAAATTTCGACCTATTCGTCATTCGACCATATTGTATAGTCGATCATTTTGTTTTATCAATATTAGAAATTTGTTTATACTGCTTCACCAATTTTTTCAAATTATTAAATTTCTGAAAGTTTCGACCTACTTTTTATTCGAACTTTTTTAAATCCGACCTATTCGTCATTCGACCATATTGTATATTCGATTATTTTGTTTTCGACCAAATAGCTTCGACCTTTCAGCTTTCGACCAATATGCTTTCGACCTTATTGTCGTGAATCTTAAGAAGATACTTTGCTGGATCATTTTAAAATATGATAAAAATTGTCTCAGTGTATCCATCTTAATGTTTCTTTTGAAACGATATAGTTACCCAACACCCATATTGCATTTACATATTTACGCATATTTTACAATTTTGGCGCATATTTTCGGCATATTATTTAGACTGCATTCAAAGCATAAAATAAGCGCATATTTCGCTATTTCTTGTGCATAAAAATTGCAGCCCTGATAATGACGATAAATCGAAATATCAGCTTACAAGAGTCTTCGCATGTATGACATGCTCATGTGAGTCGTGTGAGACGTGAACATCATGCGCGTATTAAGACAGGTGAGCTCAATAAGGCCCTAATTTAAGATCTTGGCTCTCCAGACTTTCATGTAAGTGATTTCATGTTTTTCCTTTTTTGTGTTATAGTCGTCGACTGCAATATTTAAAAATTGGCTAGCTTGAAATTTTTCTAGACTGCTCCGCGTTCCTCAGATCTTCTAATAAAAATACCCCTTTTTCAAAACCTGATAAGTCCAGCGCACCAACGAAGGCTGGGCCTATAACTTAATACGACCCAACCTAATACCTAATAAGCCTGACCTGAAATTCGATAAATAAAAAGTTAAGCGTGGTTCAACTAGAAATCTATGAGGAAGTTATACCTGAAATCATAATCAATTGATCTTACCAGGCTGGGCCTTATTAGGTTACATAACATTATTTTTCGTGAGTATCGCATACCTCAGTTCTAAATTGCTCAAATTTCACTTTTCTGGCGTCGATCGTTAACCAACTACCACTACAACAACTATCCAATGTTTGATTTCTGGATAGATTCCATTTGACTTAACATAATACTCGTAAATCCTCCAAATTACACAAAAAACATATCGGAGCACTTTTTACGTTATTGGAAAATCATCAACCGGCATATCTCGCACCACCAGTGGATTAATATCTTGATAAAGACTATTGGACAGTGTTGCCATATCATGAAGGAACAACTTTGCTGTACGTTTTAAAGCCTAGCAGTCAAGATCGGTACATTGAGCCTTATATTGTGGATTCAGGCCTTATCGGGCTCATGTACTTATGCAATAAAATTAGGTTTTTTCCCCCTGAAAATCTAGTATTATAGACGAAGAAGTATATTTAGCTCTATGGCTGGGGGGGGGGGAGGTCATTTATTTTCAGATCTCGATTTTGTTAGACACTCTATGTATGTGTATTGCGAGTTAAGTGTATGGCACGGTACTATTAACTGCGGTATCACACGACACTAATTCGTTTACAAATTTTTTATACCTGTAAGTACCTATAAATATAATTATTGGCCTTTGAATTTGGGGGGGGGTAATTTTGATCATTTCTACCCCCTAAATTTTCTAGGGGTAGAAATTACCCGTCTTACCCCCCCCCCCCCCCCCCCCAGCGATGCTCATGATCTGAAATCAGCAACTTCACCACTATTTCGGTACTTTGCACCACTTTTATTACAAATTGGTTTTGTTTTTTTCGGGTGAGGGGGACTCCGAATGGGGCAAGATCAAAAATCTGATGCGAAATCAGTGACACAAATAATCCCTATTTCGATATTTTATTCAATAGGTTTTCATTGAAGATTCCAAAGTTGAAAATACGTTTCAGCCCCCCTTTAGAGGGGAGGGGGAGAGAATTTTTTGCCTCAAAAGATGCACTACTCTCCCAAATAAAAATCCGTGTTTACCGCACGTCGATACGACCATTCCTCACAATTGTGAAAAATGAAAGTGGGAATTGAAAAACCACACTGTATACGAAATTGCATACTCGATTCCCCGTAAATACGCCATTCGGTTCAACAATCGAGCGTAACGAGTTGTATGATTACATAATATTTCAAGCACTGATGACTCGTCATGATTTCGTCTTATTGATCTTTATTTTATTTCTTTTTTGTTTCAGTTTTGTGTCCTCGAGTAGCCTAGGTTAATTTTCAATGTTTTCTATTTTTGGTGCTCATCATCTTCAGTTTTTGATTTTGTGATTTCTGTGTTTCTCTTCTCTTATCCCGTGAGAATCTGATTTTGTAATGGGGAAAAAAAAAAGAGGGAGATAAATTCGTGACATACCCTGAATGCGGGTTTAAGCAAAGTTGGCAAGTCGAGACCTATTTATATCAAAGATTTTTCTTCTCAAGTTGTTGAAACTGATGCCTCAAAAGTCTATAAAAGTCCTCGCAGACCCCGGCGGAGCTTCGTCCCTCGCGGGGCTAAAGCTCGCCCAAACATCATTTTCCACTCAGAATCTCGAAAAATTTCAACTCGAGACGGAAACTCATCTCGCAAAAATTGTTACGCTTTAAACTTCCCACAAAAAGGGTCTTTTACAATTTTTTCACAACAGCCCACGAAATGACAAAAATCCGGTGTTGAAAAATTACGTCTCATGTTGTCCAGGCGGAAAACAGAAAATCTGACATCTTTCCAGTCTCACTGACTTTCGCGAACAGAAGAAATGCTGATTAACCGCAGACATCCTCCTCGATTGACAATTTGGTGAGCACTCACGCAACATATCACAAGCCACTACCGTTTTGAGACTTTTGGTCAATCACATTTTTTCGTGAGTGTTCAACATCTCATCATTTTAAGATAGTGAGTGTGAAGTGATCGCTCAGCATTAGTGTGATCACTGAGTGATGTTCACAAATGCACTCACAGCTGGCCTCATTGTCAATCGGGTCTTTTACCCGTATCCGGAATTTTTTCCTCCCTCTCCTCTCTACTCCCAGATCTCACACTTTAAAATTCGTGCTCTCCGAATTTCATCACTGTCAGTAATGATTTCGATTTCATAACTACATCTTCTTGAAATTTTTATGACTGAAATGATCGAATTAAGACATCGGTTGGGTGAATAGGGAGTGGTCGTTTGAAGACATTCAGTCTTTTAGAGGACGAAGCTCCGGAGGGGCATTCGAGGACTTCCAGTATTTCTTTCAGGAGCCAGTCTTAATAACTTCGTTGAGGAAAATCTTTGGTGAAAAATTTTTCCATGAGAGCTTTCAATTCTACTGCAGTATACATATTATATAATCCAGGTATGTGACTTTTACAATAACAGTTTTGATATCAGAAAGAGGCAATGTGGCGATTTCAGGGATGTAACAGAGGGGGTGTAGAGGAAGGACTGTTCCGAATACATTTGCTATTTGACTAAAGTATAAGTCTTTCAGTTGGAAACATTGGAATTCTTTTATTTTCTCATCAAGGAGCATAATCCGGACCCTGAAAGTCAAGCAGTATAATGTGGGCTCCCGAACATCACTCGTGAATACAACTTTCAATTTCGGATTTCAGAACTTTTAATTTTATCTTCGCTCTTGAATTTTACTGTTGCTCACTTCGAAATTTCCTGCTTTCAACTTGAGAACTTCGACTGATGAAACTCGAATCCGCAAATGAAATAATGACACGAATATCGTGTACAACTTTGAGAAATAGAACCTTCACTTTCGACTTCTACTCTCCTAAATAATTAAAATCTTTCCTAATTCTCAGCTTTTGTTTTCACTTGCCAGGAAACATTTGACCAGTGTTGTCATCTCTCACGCACGAGTTTTTGAAAAAAAAAACAACAAAAAAAAAACTGGCACATAAAGAAGTGTAAGCTCGTGTAAGCTCCGATGTATTTGCGGTGATCCTCCTCTTGCTAATGTATATTTCTGTATCATATTATGTATATATTCATGAATTTAGCAAAATCGACTCATCGTCCTGACTTGGCAACCCCGGATTCCTTTTTTAAACTGCATTTTTTAACTTCCACCATTGTAATACTCTCTCAGTCTATTCGCATCCGAAACAGCTTCATTTCTCTTTCTCTCTCTCTCGCGCTCTCTCGCTCGCTCGCTCGCTCGTTCTTTCCTTTCTTTCTGCCTTTTTGTTCTTTTTTTACATGGTTCTAAAAAAGTCGGTCGGTCGGTCGGTCGCAGGAATTCGATCATCTCTCAGTCTCTCCCGATCAGCACACTTTCGTCGTCTATACATACAGTTCTGCTTTCGAAATAAAACGGTCGTTCGGAATTTGCATTTTTCTTTCCGTTTTCGTGGCTTCCGATGGTGTTAACCCGTAGCTCAAAAAATGCTACATATTTATTCCTGTGCATAACCAAATCTCAAGAATTTTCATGAAAGAGACTTGGCAATACGGCGTTTGACCTCAACTTGAAACTTTCGACTAATCTTCCTACGGGTATAAAATTTATTTGAACGATGTGAGGCGCGTACTAAAGCTTTTTTTTTTTTTTTGGCGAGGGGAAGAGAGGACCAAATGTTGCCAACTGAAAATGTGGATTATGCTAAATAAAGATCCGATTTTGCCAACTAAGGAACATTTTTGAAAAACTGAAAGAGTCAGTGTTACCGAATTTGTCAATTACCGAATACGTGCGAAGGAGCTCTTTCCTCCACTCATTATATCCAGTGTCGTCGCTGAAGATTTTTTTTGCGGGGGGTAGGGGGGAGTAATTTTTTTAGTGGTGTTGACCTACATTCATCGAAGTCGGTGGATTTTTGGGAGGAGGGGTGTAGTAGGTTGTATGTGAATAGCGAGTTAAGAGTATGGTACGTTACGACTATCGGCTGTATCACATACGCAGGGAATGGGAGCCCGATCAATTTTTGTTCGGGTTCCGGTTCCGGTTCCAAACTTGAACATCTTTCGGATGCCGGTACCGGTTCCGGTTCCTCTGATAATCGGGTTCCGGGTCCTCTGATAATCGGGTTCCGGTTCCTACAACTCATGATTCACGAAGGCCTCTTTAGAAGTCAGAACAGCAACACTGTGTTTCCTTTCATTCACTAAGCATACTGGAACCGGAACCGGAACCCGATTATTAGGAACCTGAAAATTTTTTCGGGTTCCGGTTCTGGTTCCATTTTGCAAAAATTCAATTTTTCGGGTTCCGGCTCCTTGCAATCGTTCGGGTTCCAGTCGGTTCCAGTTCGGTTCCCAGTCCCTGTCACATAGTACTAATTCGTTTTATAATTGGCATTTGAATGGGAGGGGGAGCAATTTTGATCATTTCTACCCCCTCCCTTCCAGCGACGCCCATGATTTTATCATTATTTGATGTTCTAATGCTTATGCCTTGGCCCCGTTAGAAGTACAATTTGATACACGCTTACTCGAGACACCTAACATTTGAATTTCTCCGATAACTTACGCTTGCACGACGATCTGTAGCCTGTAGACTATCAATCATGACTGAATAAACAACACGACTTGGTCTGCGATTTAAAATGAAACATTTTTCAATTTACGAATCTACCCTTCACTATGTTGAAGCGGTATCGCCGAAGTACGCATTTTTCATCTTAAAAAATGAACTCGTTATGAGTGACTCTCAAAGGGCAGAAAATTAAATTCCAAAATCATCTCCTTTCTTTTCAACAGTATTGTGTTTTCAATCCTGATAGCCCTTCTATAGAAATTAGCTCAACAACAGAAATTTTTCGACGAACTTCGAGAGCTTTAATTAAATGTAGTCTTCTGTTCAAGACAATAACGTTATCGTTAGCAAAGAATACGTGAGTACCGATGCATTTACTTTGAAATTTCCGCGCGACAGGCGTAGAGTTATAAACGTTTTCTCTCTCTGAATCGGTCGATGGAGAATGCCGGCTTTTTATCGAGGGAATTAGAAGAGATATCAAAAGCCCAACTTTTCAGCTATTTACTTAAGATGAAAAAACTGTTCGAACGTAAAAGCATCAAGTCATGTTCCAAGTAATTCACATTGACGGAATCCCCGAATCTTCTTTTTTTCTTTCTTTTCTTCCTTTAACTTCATAAACTATTTTTGGAATTCAGTTTGGTACTTACAATATCTCAACATTATACTGCAAACCAGAGAAAGGCCCCTATATTAGACGATCAAACAGCAACGATAAAACATCTAGAAATCCAGACATACTTGGAAGATTTAGAATATTTTAATCTACACTAAATCAGGGTAACTACATACGAAACCATTTACCACCAAAAATATGCAAATTGCTCCACTCTTACTTGAGTGACTGGCAATTTTATATAACCTATAAAACAGCATGGAGTTCGATTATCACAGCGAATCTAGCTAGTCGTGGGTTTCTCGTGTTCTCTTATCGCGTATACGTCCAATTCTATCGATTTCGCTTTTCAATTGTACACTTCATCTTGTCGTCTTCGTGTGTAAAGAGAACAGTGCGCGTTTGAGCGTGTATTCGCCCAACGAATAGGTAACTGTCAGTGGAGAAAACCTGCGTAGCATCTCGTAAGCGAACTATAAGACCTTCGGTGCCATGGACAACGAATTCAAAACCCAATTTAGCCAACTGCTGAGTGATGTGGCGTCTATTAAGGGCATGTACCAAGACATTCAATCTGGCCTGAAAATAGTTACGGAGGATGTCGCAGCCCTAAAAATCGAAAACGAGGCTAACAAGGTACAGGTCAGAATCCTGGCGAATCAAAATTTGGAGCTGCGGGTTAGAGTCTACGAGCTGGACCAATATAGCAAAAAAAGCAATGTTGTTATAAACGGCATCCCACGCCAAGAAAACGAGAATCTTAAAGAGATAGTGAAGCTTCTGGCGAGCAAGCTAGGCGTCAATATGCAGGAATATCACTTTTGCGCTGTTCACAGGCTCCCATCGAAGAAGAAATCCTGCCCGCCAATAATTGTACGCCTCAATAGGATTCACGACAATAAGGTCGAAAGCATATTGGTCGAAAGCTGAAAGGTCGAAGCTGTTTGGTCGAAAACAAAATGATCGAATATACAATATGGTCGAATGACAAATAGGTCGAAATTTAAAAAAGTTTGAATAAAAAGTAGGTCGAAACTTTCAGGAATTTAATTTGAAAAAATTGGCGAAGCAGTATAAAAATTTCTAATATTGATAAAAAGTTTAAAAAATACAATTTCACGAAAATGTTATTACAAGTTATCTAATACTTTAGATTATGCGTAATGCCCCGTAAGTATCCCTCCACATCATCACGTTCCACTTTCTCCTCATACTGGAGGACTACGGATGCAAGACTGTGCTGAGCAGCAGTGACGCGTCTCCGTTTTGCTGGAGGTGGGCCTCCAGCCAAGTCCCGTTCGACCATCATTTCGGTTAAACCTTGTTCTCTACGAAAGTTTTCGATGACCTCCCATAGAGAGTGGTGGTATCTTGTGCATAATGCGTCAAATCCTTTGTGCCATCCTTTGACTATATACACGTAATGGACTGGTAATAGTCGAGAAAAGTTGAATGTAAACAAAGGCAATTTGCCTTGTTGGCAAAACAACACTGTCGTTGTTGCCTGTAGTCATTTTTCAAAAAAAAAAAAAAAAAAAAAAAAAAAAAAAGATGAGAGAAAAATGTACTCATGGGATTGAAAGTTTATATGATTTTTCTCTAATGTATATGTGCTAAAATTCAGCATTTTTCACGCATTCTAAATTCTGTCATCTTTCATAAGAATCACTCAGAATAAATTATGCGACCTAAAAGTGACCATGTATAAAAAAATAAGAAAAAACAGAAATAACGGGTAGCTAAGCGATTCAGTTGTGTGTGTATCTACAGTAGGGTTGGCCAGCTGAAACTGAATCCGAACCTGAATCTCGAAGTTTATGAAATTGTGCTGTCTCTGAAGCCGAATCCGAAGCTAAGTGTAATCATTTTGCGTAGTAAAAGCCGAAACTGAAGTGCATAATACAACTTTACTGAAGATGAAACGAAGCCGTAATATATTAGATTTTAATGGCTTCGGTTTTGGCTTAATGTCACACTGCCGTGATCCGTGATACAGGATTTTGACCATTTACATCGCAGTTATCATATCCATGTGCTGCTTTGCCAACAGGGCAAATTTCCTTTATTTACATTCAACGCCACTCCATTTAAACCTATGTAATTCTTATCACTATTACCAGTCCATTACGTGTATAGTCAAAGGTGCCATCCCTCAACATGATTGTTGGTACGAGGTAGATCTTCGAGGGTCGCGTCATACTGGTTCCACAAATTGATGAGGTACAGAGGTGGCCTTCGGGTTCTTCTTCGCGGTTGACCAATCTATGTGTCTTCAAAGTAGTCTACTATTTGGTTGACTTCAGGAGGAAAATGCTGAATGGTCTCCGTCAAATATTCAAACGTCCGCGTCACGTCATCGGGAGGAACAAAGGCCAATGCGGACAGGAATCGCATCTTTAGTGCAAACTCAGAATCAGTGTCATACCTTTTTTTGAAACCGGTCGCCTGTATTTCTCGGTAAATACAGGTGTTGAAATGGAAAAGGCATCCGCGTTGTTTGGTATTCGGAAAATGAGCATCAAAAGACTTCAGTAATGCACGTTCACGTCAATACACTCATATTAACTCGCTCATATGATGACTAACCCATGATGTACATTTTCATGTTCACGCACTCGATATAAATTATCCAGCCCCGTTCTCTGATTATCACACAGTACAATTCTGGATGAAATAATAATACAAAACAATGTAACAAAAATTTCGACCTAATTTTTATTCGAACTTTTTTCAATTTCGACCTATTTGTCATTCGACCATATTGTATATTCGATCATTTTGTTTTCGACCAAATAGCTTCGACCTTTCAGCTTTCGACCAATATGCTTTCGACCTTATTGTCGTTACCCCTCAAGAGCTACGAAGTTAAAGGAGAGCTAATCCAAAGTGCCAAACGCATGAAGCCAGACGGTAAGGCTATCAACTTGGGAACACAGCCAATCTTTATCGACGAACACCTTTCAAAGGAGACGGTGGAGCTTCTAAGCGCAGCCACAGCACTGAGGAACCAGGGCAAACTCAAATATGTATGGTGCAGAGACGGTAAGGTGTTCGTACGCGAAACAGAGGAGAAGCCAAAAATGAAAATCTCCAACCCGCAGCAGCTGAGTGCTTTCAGTGGTAAAAAGAAGAGCATCGGCGAAAGGAGCCCTACTGTTCCAAACATCCAGCCAAACACTAACATGCCTTAAGACTCTCTTAAAAGGGTACGAGCTGGTAACCAACCGACTACGCCGCATCAGCCAGGGACATATCACGAACCAACATTCAAAGCAAAATGGATAGATTTCTGAACAGCGCCGACGCGCCTACCGCAGACACGGAAATTGGAAATCTCCGGATAGCTATACAAAAAATGAAATCGACCATTTTCTGATAAACGACGCCAGAGTGGTCGTAAATTATGAAGTTCTAAACTGCGTGCGCTTCTCTTCGGACCATAGGGCGGGTAGGGCCTCTCTTCGTCTTCCAAAGAAATGTTTAAAATCTTTTGGTACCGAGCACTCAAAAAACAAAGGAAGTGAACCAAATAAGTACATTATTCCAGTCTACAAAAGAAACGAATTTAACACTGTACTAGCGAATAAACGAAACAGTGCTTCAAAAAATGTGTTCAAGGATCTGCAAGCCAAATATGACTGGCTTGAAATGGTCTTGAAGGAAAGCGAGCGTGAGGTAGGTACTGCCAAAGTGAAACCAGCGACTGACAAGTTGAGCATGAGAACAAAGATGTTGATTGAGCAAAGAACCGAACTTAAGAGAAAAATCAGGCTCAGCAAGAAGGAACCAGATTGAACTAGTGGAACTGAACAAAACTATCAGGCACGAAATCCGTCAGGATATTTTACAGTTCGAACAGGAACTAATGAAAGAGGTACTCGAAGAAAAGTGGGCAGTGAAAAAGGCAAAAAAGCAACATCTAAAGGGCAACCCCTACTACTATTTATAAAAACAAAAAACCAAAACCAAAAAATCTTTGGGAGAGAAGAAATCATAAAAGAAGCAACAAACTTCTACGAAGCACTGTATGCACCCCCAAACCAGCAAGTAAGAAATGGGTGGCAGAGCCCTGCAACGGAAACTCAAGGGGAAGAAGAGAAAACGCCGGAAATCCTGGAAAGCGAAGTATATAATATTCTTAAATCCTTGAAGTGCGGCAAAGCAGCAGGCCCGGATAGAATCGAAAACTCGATTCTAAAGTTAGCGGCAGAAGCACTAACGCCTTTCTTGACTGAGCTCTTGGTGCATGGAAATGCTCGAGGGTAGTTTCCCAATACGTATCGAACGTGCGAAAACGATAATTGTACCTACCACCGATCATGGAATAGGTGGCGTTATCTGTTTGCCGGCGGTGTCGATACGTCTGGTCGATCTACCCTCGAGCGAAACGAGGCATCTTGATCTGGCTTTTGCCCTTATGACAGTGTAGTTCTCCTGTGTCTTTCTAATTTTCACACATTTTCCGGCCGTGATTTTGGCATAGTCGCCATTAAGTAGTTTACGTGTGATTTATCGCTTTCTAACTGTTTATGGTTCATGTGCCCGCGTGATTCTATATCGTGCATCCCTATTCACTAACATGAATTAATCTTAGCCCCAAACGTCGGGGCTGGGGTCGGGCCAAGATGAATACACCACGATGCCGTTCACTTATGTCAGTTATGTAATTGCTGGAAAGCCGCCTACGCAGAGCAGAAATGTATGTTTGCCGTAAATCGATACCCGTCCACTTGGACCATGTGAAAGCCGTTTCGTCAACCATGACCACGTCAACCATGAACACCCTCGGACGAGGTCATATTATCACGCCACCATCGATCAATGTCGACAACGATCGCTCAATCCATTAGTGCTCTTCAAGTAGTTAAATTTTAAGAAATGAGTTTTCCCCGGGCATCTCAACCGTTTAATTGCTATTCATATTTATATCAAATTTTCATCATTTCTCGGGGTTTAAGGATGGCTGTCTTATCCTCCCTCCCATTTCCTGTTAAGTGGTCCCTGTAGGGTGGTCCCGTGCCCCTGTGACAGTGTTCCGGGTTATTTATTGGGTCTAGTACCTCCTATCCGTCCAATTTTAATGGTCATTCGGTTTTATTGGGTTTCATACCTCACCGCCAAATTATGTCCATATTCTCTTTATTTATTGTGTTATATTTCTCAAGCCCTTATCTGCTTCGGAGGCATTGCTATGTATCAGTCTCGGGATCTACCATCTTCCACCAGGGTCGGACCCCTCAATCGTTAGGTTTTTCTCCAATTCGTTTGGTTCCTACAATTTAAAAGTTTTTTACCTCGTTATTGCTTTTATAGTTTTTGTTATTTTACTTTACGATGTCATTGGTTTGGCCTCCTTGCCCGGGGTCCCATTTTTGATATGTTATTTATTCGTTACCTATTATATTTACATCTTGGCATCCCTGTGTTTTTAATTCTCGTTGGAGACGTACCTTCGCGCAGCTATGCTGCCCCCATAGATATGAGTGCTGGACTGGGAGCGTTGTTCCCAGTTTCCCATGCATCACTCTTTAACCAATTTTTGGAGACAGGGTTCTCACCTGGACAGTGGCAAATATCTGAGATAATTCTACTGCACAAAAAAGAGGACAGGAGCATTTTAGGAAATTATAGACCCATAAGTCTGTCATCAAATCTCGGCAAAGTTTTCCTGAAAATAATAAAAAATAGAATTTACCGAAAACTCGATTTCCATCAGTCAAGAGAACAGGCAGGCTTCAGACAGGGCTACTCAACTGTAGACCATATTTTTACCTGAATCAAATCATCGAAAAAGCAAGAGAATACAAAATTAATGTGAATTTTATGTCCATTGATTTTAACAAGGCTTTTGATTCAATTAGTCACAGTAGTGTATGGAAAGCACTGAAGAATCAAGGCATCGAAACAAATATTATCAACTACTTGGAAAAACTATACAAGAACTCTAAAGCCTATATAAGCTTAGATAAGCAGGGGGAAGAATTCACATTGGGAAAGGGAGTAAAACAAGGGGACCCCCTCCCTCCGTACTTATTCAACAGCGTGTTAGAGGAAATTTTTCGCAACTTCGACTAGGAAGGAAAGGGAATCAAAATGAACGGCCAGTGGCTCAATCATCTCAGATTCGCGGACGACATTGACCTGGTGAGCAGCGGCCTGGACGAACTAAAAATAATGGCGGAGGCGCTCTGTGCTTATAGCAGAAAGGTAGGCTTGACGATTAACCACTCCAAAACAAAAATTAAGTCAAATGTAAACAAAAAAGAACTTTGAATAGAGGGGGAATTAATTGAATGGGTCAAGGAATACAAGTATTTGGGACCAACATCTTTCGACAAAAGATTGAAAAAAGAACTCAGTGTTAGGAAAACCAATGCTTGGAGAAATTTCTGGGCAAATAAGAAGATCCTCAAAGGCAAATTTAATGTAGCTCAGCGAAAATAAAAACAATAAATCAATGTGTAATCTCAACGCTGATATATGGGGCACAGACGTGGGTGGCAACCGGATCACAGATTGAAGGGCTGAGGACCACACAAAACAGTATGCTAAGAAGTATACTGGGGATCAGACGGAAAGACAAGGTACGAGTGGAAACAATCAGACAAAAAACAAATGCAGCAGATATCGGATGGGGTGTCAGAAAACTAAAACTTAACTACGCGGGTCATCTAGCTAAGGGTCTAACTCTTGGAACAGAATCTCTTATGAATGGACCCCACTCGAATTTAAAAGGGGGAAGGGGCGCTCACCCACCCGTTGGAGAGACGAAATCATCACCAGACTCGGCCCACTCTCGCAGAGAACCGCCCGAAACAGATCAAAATGGAAATGGATGGTGGAAACCTATGCCCGACATTGGGCGGACTCAAGCACGGCGGCCTACCTGCGCCGCGGACCCGAATCTAAGGTGTAATCAATAAATAAATAAATAAAACAGCATCGTCTCAATTTGTACCTGAAAACCTGAAGTGTACTAAATCTGGCAACACTGCCTGACTTTAACTGCGGGTGTCAGTAATACACGAGTAAACTACAAGTGGCACTGAAACGTAACTCGGCTAAGGAACAGAAAACCGTCAGTTCCAACCGTTCCAGTTCTCCCCCACATACCGATGTTTCGTTCCTTTCAATATTTTCTAGCCAGTTCGAGAACTTTTCAGCAGTTTCCAGTACCTGGACTGCTCCGCTTTTGAATTACCCTGTACTTTCATCAGTGTGTACGTAGTTACAAAAATTGAGTCGAACAATGAGCGAGTCCCTTCCTTTTATTTCTGATTAATTCGTGTCTTCTCATCTGCTGCCTTTTATTTCGGATCACCGCGTTGATGCGCTTCCATATTGAAGTCTCATACACGATGTACCCCACGTTTAAAAACCGTTTCTCCTTCGCTCGAATAGTTCTCTCTGTGCTCACAACCAACCCGATTTCATCGCACGCTTCACCGGTTCATTTTCACTATTTGCGATTGAACTACGTTGTTTTCGTACCGACAGAACTTTTTAACCAAACAGCAGAAATGTGCCAACGTGACTTTTGTAGGAAGAGGAGGACGAGGTAAAGGGCTGGGGGGGGATTTAATTTCTCAATTTTAGCATCTAATTTTCGCGACTGGAAAAAAGTTAGGTCTCCATATTTTCAATTTACCCAATCAGTCTTCGATACTTCCTCGCAAGGCAGAGACGCACTTCAGTAATGTACAAATAATATTCGTTTTTCAGTGAAATTATGTCTACGTACCCCAGGTAACTCGGCGGCAAATATGGCAAACAGGCCGGTACGGTTCACCGAGCACCGTAAGGCGGACGTTGACAGCGAAACACCGTTGCACATGTCCAAACTCCACTTCTTCCCGAAGCTAGGAACTAATCCGCAGCAGACATCCCATTTCATGGGTACTCTTTGGTGCAATGGTAACTGAAATACTACGTAAGTTTGAGACCTGCTGGCGTCCGTACTCCGTTTCAGGTGAGACGAATTCTCGGGCAGTAGAACGTGAACGATGGGCGACACCAGCTCGTACAGTAGTTGTTTGTCATTCCTGCGAACGAAGAAAGAGTGAGAGAAAAAAACAAAACCTAATTATAAGGGCAAATTCTCCATTTGTGAGCGAGCGAGCGGGGAAATTTGCGATAAATCAATCGAATACCGTGTTCGCTGCAACCTGCGCCCAGAATACGTGACGACTTAATCTGAACTTGAGATGCAATACGAACACGGCGAATATGCTTGCATCCGAAAGCGTGAGGTAAGGTGCATACATTATGTAATAAATTGCAAGCGGACATAAAATGAAGAAAATAAAAGTGCACCGCCCACCCACGCGCCTGATTGATTGCCTGCATGCACTGTGCGCGACACGTATGTACATGCAATAAATTCGTCGCGCCGTGAAATCTGCAATATCGCGAGTACAGCGTGATATTACAACGAAAAAAAAACTATCATAAGTACGAACAGTTAGACTGCGGGGTAGGTATAATCCTACTTACCATGAGTTCGAAGCGAATTTCGGAAGTAAAATGTGCGATAAATTTTTGTACAGCACGATTCCCAGTTTCGCGGATTCGTTTTCCTGCTTGGAAAGTGACAAATCGTCGAATTTCAGTAACACGTTCCGGTATAGTCTGACACCCGGTCTGTGGGCAAAAGAAATCAACATACTTTTAAGGACTAACTTCGGGTTAACAGAACCTCAAAACAGAGCTGTCAAACCGTAAACTTGAGCCGAATAATAACCGTTAACCGAAGGAAACATGTGTAATCATAATGTAAGGAAACCGAACGATGTTGCTGAACCATAACATAACTGTAACTTTTAACTATATTAATCAAATAACGTAACCGTAACAATAACAAATGTGAAAAAATCGGTCATCAGTTATTTTTGAATTATTACTAGATATCACTGAGAGATGAGAAATGCGCTAAAAAGGACCTTTTAAACTTTGTTTTCATTAAAATCTTTTCTTTATTTTTCCAAGCGAAATGGATACAGAATCGAATCATGAAATGAGACCTTGCTCTCACAAAATTCTGTCTTGTTCAAGAGCATTTTTTTTCTTTTTTGGCATGGGTATTGGATATTCGCGCATGGAAACGAAGCAGTCGCTGCCAGGCAGAGTTGGGCAGAATAATATTCGAATATTGAATAATGAATAACGCAACCTTTATTGGTTATTCATGAATAACGCAACCTTTATTCGTTATTCATAAGTGCATGAATAACGAATAATGAATAGTTTATTCGTTAGTCGTAAGTATGAATAATGAATAGTTTATTTGTTAGTTGTAAGTATGAATAACAAATAGTTTATTCGTTAGTCGTAAGTATGAATAACAAATAGTCATTCATTAGGTATTCAGTAATCAGTATTCAGTAACATCAATCACGCGAATAATGAAATCAGACTCGTAGCCAAAAAGAGGCCAGGGGGCGTTGCCCTCCCCTGGCGCAGTCATTTGCCCCCCCCCCCCCGAGAAAATCGGAAAAACTTTATTTACTTTCTAATTACCCCAGTAAGATTAGGGAGAAAAATTATTCATCACCACCAAAAATATTTTTACCCCCAAAAAATATATATTTTTACTCCCTTCCTCACAACAAAAATATTTTTACCCTCCCCCCCAAAAAAATCCTTCAAATAAATATTTTTACACCCCCTCCCAACAAAAAATATTTCTGCCTCCACCCCTAAAAAATTTCCCAAAAAATATCTCCTCAAGAAAAAATACCCAAAAATCAACCCTCCCCCAAAAAATATTTCCTATGAGAAAAAAAACCTCCTCACAAAAATATTTTTACCCCCCTCTTCCACACACAAAATCCCCTCCCAATATTTTTACATAGTCCTCTAATATGGGCGATTTTAAAAAAATACTTCAATTTTCGACTTCTCCCTTGAAAATTTTATTTTGCCCCCCCCCCCGGCCCCCTTTGGAAAAATCCTGGCTACGCCACTGATCCTCGTTAAATTTTCTGTTTTGTGACTGCGACCGCAATGAATAACGAATAACGATGATTCACAAATATTATTCACACTTATCTTCATTTTACTGAATAATGATTGATGAATAATTTTATGTGTTTACAAATAATAAATAACGAATAATGAATAACAAATAATGAGTAACGAATAATGAATAACAAATAATGAATAACGAATAATGAATAACGAATAACAAATAATGAATAATGAATAACAAATAATGAATAACAGATAATGATTGCACTGTTATTTATGATTATTATTCAAATAACGCCTAACTCTGCTGTCAGGTGAGGTACTTCGGTAACAATGAGCCACTAGTAGAGTTCTGTATACTTCGTGTAAGTACGATCGTCCGCCATTTTGACTCCAACCGTGCCCGTGGATGCCGAATCCGACTATGCGGAGCGTACTGCGTAGTCAATTCGGCATCAACAGGCGCCGTTGGAGTCAAAAGGGCAGATATAATCGTACTCGTGTTTACAGCGCTTTACCTTTAGTGATAGGTAGACCAAAACATGATGCCAGATATACCGCACTTGAATTCGCGTAAAGTGGATAATTTTATGACATAGTGTATATCATCTCACAAAACAGAAGTTGAATGGAAAGAAGTGAAAATAATTGATAAATATGAAGGAAGTAGAAATTTCGCCATTTGTTGGGCGGAATGTGGAGAACGTCGAATGAACATTCATATAGTCTTCCTGAGGCTGGATCTACAAAGAAGAAACGAACAAAAAGCAATACTTTTTGTAGCATATTTAGATGTATTTAAGAATGAGTAAAAACCAAACAAATATGCACGCATTATCAAAGAATATACCCGTCTTAACGTTCATTGTTGATTATTTAGCTTCGCATTATCATGTTTTGGTCTACATACAGAATAAACGACTACAGCGCTCCTACAGAGCCTTTGCCCCGTTTCACACAACGCCGTGGTTGCCGGAACTGTAGCCGTGAAGACGGTCAGATGGACGCTGTTCAACAAAAGGGAACCAATCCACAAAATCCGCTTTTTGAGAACACGTGATTCGAAGTTCAAGAGCCATGTAGAAACTATATGACATAGTGTTTACTGATAAGCTTTTTTCAACGTGAGTACATATTTTTGAATCGGGGGCTCAATTTTGAAAAATTCTACTTCTACACTCTTTCCAACGATACTAATAACTCATTTTGTTTACAAATGTTGGTTGGTTCCCTTTTGCTGAACAGCGTCCATTTGGCAACGTCTGAAAAGGCGGTGACCGGTGATTGCGATTAACATGGACTGATATGGAGGTTATTGTAATTCGCAGCATTTTCTGTGAATTTCTTATTTGTAGGTACTTTAAATAAAAATGCCTCAGAATAGCATTTCAAGTACATACATACACTTTTCTCTCCTTCGAATGGAATTAAAATGGCCGCGGTCTGTATTAAGGATTCATTGTATCGTTCAAAAGAAGATACGTTTTCGTGATTAGTGATGGTATGTTGAACACCATAGCTAAATCTATAGGGCAATAGTTCGCTCTGTAATTATTGGTAGCTTTATTTACTTATGTTTCTGATCTTACGATTGTATCATTCACAATACTGTCCATAACCTATATGTTACATTTCTATGATAATGTGCTGTTAAAGAATATCTAATTAACTTTTGTTCACATGCATTCAATCCCTGTCGAGAATCTAATTCAGGAACTGAAAACAGCGATTCACGAACTAAAGTAGAGCAAAAAGGCATCCAGAATACATGATTTTTGATCAGCAATTTCCAGCAGATATAAAGAGGGCCAGGGATTTTGTCAGTGTTATTCGTCTCTCCATTTACAATTGTACAACATCAGAAAGAAATGTAATCAGACGGCTATGATGTTCCTGGTTTTGAGAGTGTAGGAGGAAATGTAGAACTTGTACAACCTTGATGAATGAAATATGACGGGAAAAAGAACATCTGAAGGTTTCTTATTTTCAATCATTAAATTAGTTTTCAATTTTGTACTTGGACTGAAAGTTACTAAAATGAAAGGGCATTCATACTAACAGTTTTGTTCTATGATTACTAAATGAGTTCGGACATCAGAGGTGATGCAAACTATAAAACTAAGCGAAATAGAGCATTTCAAGTCCAACAATAAGAATGAAGATTCAAAATTAGAGGTTACGGTCCTTGTCTTAGTTCTCACTGTTATTTTAGAGATTAGAGCTGATGCTTCCATCTTATATACCTATACCCATTTACACAATGAAAACAGAAGAAAATCAGGAAAATTTGAAATGTCAACAGTAACCCCACACTAGCAGTTGAATAACCCATAGTTGTAAGTGTAAAGTAACGTAAAATAACCGCAACAGTTGACCGTATAAATGAAATAAAAATATAATTGTAACCATAACCATTAATTGTATGAATCGAATAACCGATTCTTTTGTTTATGACAGCTCTGCTTCAAAATGTCCGATAATCTGTGCCAAGTCTACATGGAGGACTAAGAGTAAGAAACAGCAGAGTTGCAATTGAAGTAGAATCAGAGGCGTCATGAGCTGTATCAGCGTAGGGGGGGGGGAAGGATGAAAATAGGTCGAAAATGCCGTCTTTGAGTTAAATTTTAAAATTTTCCAAGCAAGCAAAAAAAGCACACATATTTACATTTTGCCGACTAATATTCAAAATATAAATTGTATGTTCTGAGTTCAAAAAATCAGCAGACCCCTCCCTTCTCTTCGAAAAAAAATCGATGGTGTAAGTCCCTGCAGAAAACATCAAAAACCGACAAAAATTAAGAAAAAGCCAAAACTGATATAAATAACAAAAATAAAACCCAATTTTTTTTTAAATACACAGAAATGGCACTTATAAAGAAAATTCTGTCTTCCTATAAATGAAGATCCAAGAGGCCGGCTGTACGACGTTTTCCTTCAAGAAACGGCCATTATTTACTTCTTTTGAAATACAGTTTTCCCTCTCCCTCTTGGTCCTGCAGTCCGAAACTGCTTATTGCATTACTTAAGACTGGCACTTCAAAGTGAAATATAAAAATACTAGAAATGCTTCCAATTTGGTACTCACAAGAAGATACGGCCGCACTCAAAAATTCTAGGTATTTCTCCGTCACATCGTCCATATTAGTGACTGTTCTCTAGCCAAAATATGACTTTCATCGGTTACTTCTTACACTCAGTCACTTCGTGCACTGTTTTGTCTTGCAGTACTTAAGCTTTGAAAGTAATTAAATTTCCTATGTAAATACTTACTTGGCCGTGCGAGAAACGTGAAACTCGAACGATTTGAATTGACTAGTATTCCCAAACGTCAAGTTGCTGAACCCATGCAGCATTGACAGCGAAGTCCAGCTCTCTATAAGATTTGTCAGCGTATACATTGCCTGAAAAATAGCAGGCGTCATCGTGACATTAATCTAGTAAGGCACAGCGAGTAACTGATCAACTTTGCGAGCAAGAAGAAGCGCGACATTTACTTCTTGATTAATGACTGACGTCGTATCCTGCAGCAACAAGTCAATAATGTCGAAGAAGTACCGCGTCGAGTTACGGAAGTCCTGCCACCGGAGCGTTTTCTTGAGGTAATCGCAGACCAACTTCAAGAAATTGACTATAGGTTCGCCTTCGCCGGGGTACAATCGAAGCTCTTGGTCAGCGCTTAATGACGACCATACCGCCTTCAACGTGTCTGCCGCGGCTACGGAGTCGTTTTGGTAACCCAAAGTGACTTTGTGGAACTGCGAAATTAATACGAACGTTCATTACAATCAACCCGTACGTTTCAACACAAGATAATCAACAATGTTGGAATGTTCGAGGTGCATACCTCATAGGGATGGATAGAAGATGTTTCGAAAGGAGTGCTAATCATTTCTTATAGTAAAAATGATAAGTTGAATGAGCTTATTTTCTCTTGTTTAGTGGGATGTACACCCAAAAAATAGTTCCTTATTTATGCAATAGGCGCCACTTACATTCTCAGTAATACTGCTAAAGGTGTTCGAAATACAATTCGAATAATCTGGTAACTGCCATTCAGCGGAGTGAGCATCGACCATCAGACAAAGTCGACGAGCAACATTATCCAAATAGTTCTCCGGGCATTGGAGTAACGCAACAACGCCTGGTATCGTGAGGTTCCAAACGCCATCCTCTTTGCAGAATGGTGTCCGGCTTCTGTCCAGCACGTCGATTCGAACGCTCGCAGAATTGCACCGGAACGTTTCAGACTTCTAAAACGAGAATAACGTTTTACGATGTAAATTTAAGAACTTAAATTACTCCTTTTTACCATCGAAATACTGACTGGTGTGAGGGTGTTCGATGAAAACTTGCACTAATGGGCTTATTTCTGTGTAAAAGCCGCCTGACACTGGTTTCGACTGCGGAGTGCAGCTGCGCGCGCATTGTACCTTTCTAGATAACCTGTTCAGGCCGCTTCTACACTGATGCTATAAGAAATTGGTGCAAATCTTCAGGGTACATCCTGTGTTATCGCGTATTCGTGTACTGATCGATAGAAAGAGCGTTTACTTGAATGTTATTCACGTGCAGAACGCTTCCACCGCGGTGCAGGTCCTCGTAGTACACAGTTGGAACCGTCATCTTCACCAAGCCGCTGTTTCTCGCCCATATGTAACCCCATTCATCGTCCCAACTGTTTTTCGCTAGACACAGGATTGTCAGATTCTCGCCCTACAACGCACAAAAATGCAAGTTGTTCCAAACGTTTGAAACCAGCAAAATGAACATCGATGGTCGTATTCGAATTTAAGAACTTCAATACCAGGAAATCTTCTGAAAAAGCCCCACCTCAAACCTCAAAAATAATATGAATTTTCAGTATTATTGATCTGGTAGTCCGCGATCGAAATACTGCTAGCGACGAAGACAGGTCACGAAATATCACCCCCTCCCTCTATTCGACGAAGTGTAATTATTTCATCCGAAAAGGAGTTCTTAGTTGAGATGTCATTAAAGACAGCCAAGTACGTCGGTGAGCGTTTAAAAGGTACACATCAAAAACATAGCATATTTTATTCATTAACCAAGAGCCTCCGGTTGGTTGGAATTTAATTCAAATGTGGCAGGGCTCAAAGAGTACGAAAAGGTAATTTAATGAGCGACTTAATCTGCAGTTACTTGGTTATCTTCCCAATGGATTGCAAATTAGTATACTTTTCATAATTTGGCGAAATTATTCTGGTTTTAGAATGAACGACAAATGCCGGATTGAAAGTTTTTTTAAGCTTATCAACTAATTACTCCGATAATACGGAGCATCTTGGAATCGGGGGGCGACTCTTCTGTTGTATAATTATTATATCGTCATCATCTACTCGGCGTTAACCACTAAACACCTTAACACTCATTACTCACCTTATTTACAGTTTTGTACAGCGGTTGCATTCTATACCGAGCAATCTGTACCACAGCCACGTTTATGGATTTGCACTGTTCTCGTTCCCAGTCTTTCACCTGACACGTGTACGTGCCCGAGTCGTACACCTCAGCCCGCTGGATACTGAGCACTCCGGCGTACTTTTGCTCGTAATATGGCTCCGTGTGGGACCACATTCCTCTATAGAATTCAGTGATTTATTACGCATTAGTATATCAACGAAACAAGAGGCACATGGCCGGGACTTATACGTAGAAGTCGCATAAAGAAGAGCTAGTTCAGGATAAACACAAGGAACCGAATAATCTGAAGCCACAAACGAAACTTCGGGGTCCAGGCACCAGACCCTTCCCTAACATTTGATTATGCTGTCCCTTCCCTTCTTCTTATTCACGCAGTTACTTCTTTTCGGGTTTTAGGTCATACAGTTCCTCTTTTGCCTTTAGATCACTTTGCCCACAGCTCTGATTTTGGGTCTCGTTGGCTCTGCCTCAGATCACCTCCGAGGATTAAGCCGTTATTTTCGAATTTCTTGCACATCCGAACTACGAGACTGATACTCTTAAATAAGGCGTTCCTTCGGCCGCAAGTGGAATAATGCGACCTTTAATCCAATTCAAATACATTAAATTCCAATTACCGGATTGCCTGAGTCACGTTTATAGGAACGCCATCCTTATACCAGTGGAATGACATGGATCGTGAACCGTAAGCAATGCAGGAGAGGCTGAATTCATCTCCTTCTTCTACACTCTGATTCACGTTCGTGCTGAGTGTCTGCAAGCAAAGAAAATTCAAATGTTCGAGATCAGTGACTGATACACGAGGAAGATGAGGGCAACAAGAAGGGCGATTAAGAAAATATTCTCTGCAGTTGACAGCACCATTACACGCGATACTTCGGTTTGAGAAGAGTTCTCTCTTTTTTCTAATTTACTCTCAACCCGAGCCCTGGAATCCGCCCTTTCGAGCATTACTTCAGAGACTCGGGGAAGTTGTTATGGCTGTCTTAGCCCTCTTCTCATCTTGCCGGAAAATCGGCCTAGGTCGAAATGCAGCGAGTTGCTACGTGGGCTCGAACCCGCTACCTCCGGATTGGCTTCTCATTTCACAACTTACAGCACGAAAGTGCATTATCCGCTGGCACTGGTAAGCGATCACTTGGTCTCCTTCTCTCCCTCATATCAAGAATTCGAAAGTAATCTATTTTAGCATTTTATATGCTTTCGCTACTGGGTATAGTTGAGCAAAATCATAATGCTCCCCCCGTAACACTTCTGTTACTATGACGTCATACTACTGAGTATACATGAGCGAAAATCATGTTTATACATTTCCATGGAAATTAATTTCGGTTTATCGCCTCATTGGAGTACTTCAGATTTTACACAGCAATGGAAATGTAAAATATATCTGCGACCTTTTAACCAAGGTTATTTCGATATATTCGGACTTAGCAAACGTAATTGCTGACATTTGGCGGAAGTTTTCAACAACATCTAGTTCTTATGTTCTTATCAACGTTAGGATAAAATCGTACACTTTTATCCTAACGTTGATAAGAAATTAAATGGAAAATCGATCCAAGAGGTTGTTTTTTTTTTTGCTTTACTTTGATACTTGAGAATTGAGTTGAGAGTTTGGGAAAACTCAACCAGTCAAAAAATTTTCTTCTTTGGTTTGATACTTGGAAATTTTGAGCTGAGCCAGTTGGAAAAATCCAACAAGTCAGAAGGTTTTTTTTTGCTTTGATACTTGGGAATTCTCAGTTGAATCAGTTGGAACTTTCACAATTTTTACTACTCCCCCCTAGACCAGGAAAAACTTTTTGGTACGTCCCTCGACACCGTACATTATCTTCGGTGTTAGTTTGGTCCTAACCGCCATCCAACAGACATCACCCGCAGTCTGAACCTAAAAATTAGGGGTAAGTTCTTCAAATAGTTCGGAAATTGTTGTTGTTGTTGTTCTAAATACATAGTGGCGAATAATCCCGAATATTCGAGACAAGCGAAGAAAGATCGACACGTTTCAAACAGCAAAATAGAAGTTCGATAACGGAAAGCAATAAGGAGTTCCGCCGATAACGCCGGGATATATAGAGCAGGGATGGCAAACGAAACAGTTTTTTTTTTTTTTTTCGTTTCGTTATTTCGTTTCAATATTTTTGACAAAAATCAATCGTTATTTCGTAATTTCGTTATTTCGTTTGTTTGCCATCCCTGCTATTTACTGAACTCACCCTGACTCAACTCACCCGGGAAAAGAAATGGAATTTCGATTACAGTAGGCTCGGCTACTAGTACCCGACCCTAGAAAGTGGTTGCAATAGGCTCGGCTACTAGTAGCCGATCCCAAAAATCACATCAGAAAACTAGGGATGGCAAACGAAACGTTTTTTTTTCGTTTCGTTATTTCGTTCCAATATTTTAGACAAAAATCAATCGTTATTTCGTTTCGTTTCGTTTGCCATCCCTGATATAAAGACCACTGGCCGTCGCCGTATAGTCTAGTCTAGTTTTGTATGCGATAAATTGTGCGTTCTCAAAGCGATCTAGCTACTGTGTTTCATGCGTTTGTATTAGTGTGACATTAAAAATTCTTAGTACGTGTTTTCGTGCGTTTTTCGGTGCGAATCCCGTTACAATATGGATATGTCATTTTCTTCAGGGGAATTGTACTCTTTCTGTTTTTACTTCATTCCTACTTTTTTGCTTTCTACGTTCTCTTTCCTCAACTAATTTTCTTTTTAAAGAAGTAGGCGCACCCTTCACTGGCCCATAGCGTGAATACTCGGAGGCGAAGAGACAGAAGGCAAAGCACTTAAGCCTGATTTTTACACCTCAGCTACGGGCCTGGTTGACCGCCTCAATACTATGCTCGGACCCCATTACATAAATCCAGCTGGGTAAATTAATATATGTAAAAGCAAACTATAGATATATCTGCACCGCCAAATCGGATCAGGAACAGTCAAAACGATAAATTCTGTCCTAGGTTCATCAAAAAGAAACAGAAATAATCCACATGAAACATGGCCGAACACGACTAAGTTGAATTACCAATGACTATAAACGGCCAAATCTGACTGAAGTTCAGCAGAAAGGGACCATAAACAATGCATATGAATGAACATGTCCAAAGCCGACGAAAAACTACAAGATTTGAACAGAAACGACGAAAACCAGTGAACAGCTCAAGTCTGAAAACCGTCCAAAACTGAAAAACAGCTGGACGCAAACGAACAACCACAAAGTTAAAGACGAAAACTTCTAGAGTGTCAGAAACTCACAAAGTACCCGAAACTGAGGAACATTTCAGAACTGACAATCAAACCAAATCCGGAAAGCAGCAAAAATTGACTATCATATTACATCTGAGAAGTAGTCAAAACTGACGAGCACTCCGAAATGAGCTAAGAGTCAAAATTGACGACCATCCTAAAACTGACAACTAGATCAAGTCTAAAAAAAAGTGTAAGACTTACCAACAGCCACTATTGGCATATAGTCTAGGCTTTAAAACAGCCTACAACTGATGAACAGGCCAAGGCTGAGAAACAGTTCCACACTAACAAACAGCCCAAAACTGACAAACAAGTCTGAAAATCGACCAAAACTTATAAAAGTCTAAATGAGCAACAACCCAAAATTGTGAGACAGACAGACAGTGCAAAACTAGT
Organism: Acanthococcus lagerstroemiae; assembly: GCA_031841125.1. Classification (NCBI taxonomy): domain Eukaryota; kingdom Metazoa; phylum Arthropoda; class Insecta; order Hemiptera; family Eriococcidae; genus Acanthococcus; species Acanthococcus lagerstroemiae. Next base: position 44,779,446 of record CM063113.1, on the reverse strand, counting down.
ACCTA